>OX453279.1:6237377-6494877 GCA_949710005.1 Ricordea florida | reverse complement strand
TTTCATATTAACACCACTTAATACATATATTTCACAACATGTCAAACACCTCGAATTTTTTTAGGTAACCCTCCGGGATAATAAGAGGCTACTGGGGATCTGCCTTCGGATGTGGCAGCATTTTCACGACTGAATTGGCTATAATGGGGTTGTATTTTCAATAGAGTTGGTAGAATGGGGTCACACATTTCGGGTTTTCGGGGAAAGAAAATTCTAGTAAGTAGGGATTCAAAGTGGTCTCGGTTAAAAAGTTCAGAAAGTTGTTGATGGCAAAGGACTTATCTGAGATTGTGAAAATTACATTTCCCCCCTCCCCCTCCACACACACCAGAAATCTGCCCCTCGAAAGCTTACCTTGTCTCCCTTAGCTCCATTAGATCCATTTTCTCCGGGGGAACCAGCAGATCCCTGTGAAAAATAAACGGTCGAGTCTTACTTTATGACATCCAATAACTAAGGACGCGAGAGATGCTCGGCGAAACTAGCCCCAGTTCGTGACTAATGTTGCCGGCTAGTTTTTCGAATAAATGGCGTTATTAAGTAGTTTACTATACGGCATCACTTCTCCCAGAAAAATCGCACTCCCTAATCAAGGTGTTACGTTTGCCTCATTCACCCGGGTAAGAATATTTTCCTGAATAAATGACAAAGTTTTAAGGCAATGTATTTTCATTTCACATTTCCTCGGTTAGAATAATACTGGGGAAAAATTAGAGTCTAATAGCGTTTAAAACAGTGTGAATGTTGCATAATTGTACAATCCACTCCCGATAACTCGGACCCTCGCACGGCAAAACCAAACAAAATGGCCATAATAAAACAATAGAGACCAAGCTTAATCGGACAAGATGGCCGGGTATTGGGTTCGTTCATTTTTTCATTTTTCGTGAAATGATTTTGATAGGAGAAGTTGCGCCTTGACCACATTTAGGAATGAAAAGTTTGATTAACTCGAATTACCTTTCGACCAGCAGATCCTTTAGCGCCGTCCCTTCCTCGAACACCAGGGTTACCCTGTGAAAAAACGTTTGCTTTGTCTGAAATGAATTTGATGGTGCGTCGTCTTTTTTTATTGCGTGATTGTAACACAAAAACCCTGATCGTCATTACGTGATCTTGCAATTAAATTGATTGACAGTTGTATCAATTTACTTCCAAGGATTTCCAGGAATCGATTCGCGGACGTTTTTGACGAAACAAAATTTGAGAAAGTCAGCGATATCTCTTTGACAATCAACTACATTTCTATCACTGCAATACAGACCCCCGAGAATTTGAAAAATTACTTTCAATGGTGAATTGAAACCAATCTTAAGGTTGCCTATTGAGGAGCTCACACCTACAGCAAAAATTATAAACAAGCAAAGTAAGGAGAAATTACTGACCTGAAATCCTGTTATACCAACAGGTCCTCTTGGCCCTGCCGGTCCAAGTTTGCCCTGTGAAATAAGTTTAAAAAAAAAAAAAAACAAATTTAATGTTAATCCCCCGGAGAAAAGGTCGACGGGTAAGATTACAGGTAAGAAATTAACCCTTTAAGCCCCGAGGGGTCTCCCTGTGAGGAGTAAAATCGTCTGGCGTCGGCCAGAGTAAAATCTATAAAGACACTATTGGGGCTTTAAGGGTTAAAGAAGGTGAACAAAACAATAATTGGCGTATAATAGATCTAGCTCAACTCTTCAAGGGTCTTAGGTACATTGACAGTAGTTTTGCCTCTACATCGTATGATATCTGTCACCTCTATTGAGAGGAAAGACCTGTTACATCATGAATATCATTGGCCAATAGTAGGTGCTGTTACAATCAATCACAGCCTATGTTATGAAAAAGAACCTCTCTTGCGATTGGATATATCGTTCTATGGTGTGTAAGGGTCACAGGAGTCACGGAGGTCTCGCGCGTTTCGCTACAATCTAACCGTTAGCGTAGCAATTTCTGAATGGTTTGTTCCTTCGTCACTCATACGTCAAGAATTCCATTTTTCTCATGTGGTTCTTTATACACTGTATTCCTAATGCTATGGCAAGGTGACTCAGGAGGTCCGGAAAAGCCTGGTGCGAGTACAGAAATGTGTAACGGGCTTAGATGTTGAAATAAAGTTTCGCCGTCACTTTGATGCGACTCAATGGTGTTGCTTAATTCTTTATTTTATTTATTTACCAATTAAGTCTTCACTCTCAACAGAGTATTGCAGACTGCTTTAAATAATAAAAATTTCAACAATGAATACAAAGATAACATAAAAATACTGATCGATACGTCAGATTACACAGGGATTGCCTAAATGAACATGGCGAAGTAGAAGCTACAATTTCTGGGGGGTGATTGTTCCACTGTGCAATTGTCCTAGGGTAAAAAGAGTTCTTATAATAGTCACATGTACAACGTGGCTGTTTACATCGGTGACATAGAGACAAGAGCCTGGTTCTGCTCTTATGTTCTCTCTGAAGCTTGTCGTGTACTAAAACAATAATTCTTTTCAATCTCGGTTAATAGCGGCTTCAAAAAAATAACTGCAATTTCAGAGAATAACTGTTATGTCTAATACTGTTCGGTCTGTTCCACATAATCTGTACTTGAGTGCCGATAGGATCGTCCCGGGCGATGTAGCAGCTGTCCTAGGCTCTTCCACTATTGCTTCCATACCCAAGCAAAGAACAATAATACAAACAAAACTAGAAGGGCACTCGGTAGAGCGCATACCTCCGCCCCGCCACATATGTACACCTGATATTACACTCATCTGGATCTGAGATCCGGAGTTTAATCCGGATAAATCCCAAATTTTAATCGATTGATCCTGGGTATATTTGCGACCTTTCCACCAAATTTGGTGCAAATCCGTTGATTAGTTTTTGCGTAAAACGATTAACAGACAGACAAACAAACAAACAGACAGGCGTGAAAACATAACCTCCTTGGCGGAGGTAACAAACAATGTTCCTAGCCATGAAACAATGGAAAAGTTCAACACAGAGGTCCATCCAAATAAGAGGTTTAGCAGAGCTGCTACACTGCTGATCGTCCCAAAGTAAGAGATCGAAACGATACGACAGTATAACGACGATCTTAAAAAAAATATATCGATTGTTTAAGGATCGATCGTCTTTGAGAAACCGATTCGCTCCTTACCGTCTTCCAAATCGAATTTCCGACCAATTAGTACCAAGGACTTAAGTTACAAAAGCACAAATTAAAATGCACACTATTGCCATAGAATAAAATAAAAATCACGGAAGATATTGAAGTAATAGAAAAAGGAAAGCACAAATCTCTTGCCCTAGTGCTCACATACTGTTCAACGCCGGGTTCA
Source organism: Ricordea florida (assembly GCA_949710005.1). Classification (NCBI taxonomy): domain Eukaryota; kingdom Metazoa; phylum Cnidaria; class Anthozoa; order Corallimorpharia; family Ricordeidae; genus Ricordea; species Ricordea florida. The sequence goes on along the minus strand of OX453279.1, from coordinate 6,491,564 downwards.
GGTTTTAGTGTCTACTGCTAAAACAGTTTAAAGGAAAACTGTGTTACCCTTTTTCCTGTTGGACCGGGTGGTCCGGCGGCACCAGCCGGGCCAGTCTGTCCCTGAATTAGACAAAAATACCAAACATTACCTTGGAGCTGTTTTCCATTCTTAACAAATAACCACAGTACACTACGGTTCACTACTGAAAAACTGTCACAATTCATGGATAGCCTTGTCCATTAGTTTTCCAAAGAATAGTTGAACTGCGTAGTTTGTTCCAAAGATAAAAAAGTTAGAACCACACTGTATACTAACACAAACAGTACCACAGCACACTGTATAGTAAAACAAACAGTACCACAGTACAGTACTGTTCAGTAGCTTTACAACGAATGATCACACTGCATGGTTTGATCCACTGATGAAAACGTTAGAACCACACTGTATAGTAAAACAAACAGTACCACAGTACAGTACTGTTCAGTAGCTTTACAAAGAATGGTCACACTGCATGGTGTGATCCACAGATGAAAAAGTTAGAACCACACTGTATAGTAAAACAAACAGTACCACAGTACAGTACTGTTCAGTAGCTTTACAAAGAATGGTCACTCTACATGGTTTGATCCACAGGTGAAAACGTTAGAACCACAGGTCACACTGCATGTCACTATAAACAGATGGAAACTTTACTGTGCAGCACAACAAATACATAACGCCTTGGACCAAATGAAAACTCATACCTGTCCGCCTTTCTGTCCTTTCACTCCTTGCGGTCCTTGTCTGCCTTGTCGTCCCTGTTGTGGTTTAATAACACCGAGTTAACCAGTGAGTAAATATCAATTTCAACTCAATCCTGAATTCTGATTGGCTACCCGAGCGGGCAAGATAAGCTTATCTTTCCCACTCGGTTGGAACTTCCCGCGTTGTCCCGCGAAACAAATCAAAACAAGAAAAAAAAAACAAAGAAACAAAAAAAAAAAAACAAGAAAAAAAATGGCCATACGGTAAAGCAAGTCCTTTTTACATCAATCTTACTCGGTCAATCTGGCAGCATATTGTGGCGATAGTTTGTAAAGAAACTGGGGCTGCGTCGGTGGGCAATTGAAACACAAGAAATTGGGAGAATCAAACAGGTTTATAACGTGAGAAGAAGGTGCTGCACCCCTCGTCTTTCTTACCATAAGTCGGTATATAACTTACTTTGTCAACTTGTTTCATAATCCCAATTTCTTGTGGTTGCATATTGGACTCGTTTATTTTTTCCTTCTTATTGACCCAGACCAATATATAGCCATCTTGGCCTCACACTCGGTCAATAACGCACGCTTTTTTGTTCAACGCATGACATTTGAATCTCTATCATAGCGGTGAGTCGTGCTGGGGATTCTGGGAAACCCTTGGTCAAGCGAGTTTTGTTCAAAGTAAAAAAAAAAATGGCCGAGCCAATTCTTGTTTTACAGCTGTTTTCGAGACTTTGAATGAGGTGCTTCATGCAATATAAGAAAGAGTGGGGAGCCCAAGTGAATAGCGGCTTACGAAATTACCTCCCTTTCCGCTTCGAGATCGGTCGATATTCCGCCACTATTCACCTCGGTGTCAGAAAATAACTGTTAATTGGTTACTGACATACTTGAATTATCGTATCAAACACTGAATACCCACCCGGTCTCCTGGGTTGCCAGATGGCCCTTGTGATCCAGGAACACCCTGTGGAAAGATACCAGATCTTATTAACCATCAATTTCCTTTGAAGCGAATGATACATGGTTCAACATTTGGTGAGCAACAAAGATCGCAAAATATTGAAAGACTAGAGAGCCGAGCTCTGTTCCGTTCAACAACAGTCACCAACATTCAACATGTTTGAGGGTCTATTTCCAACATTCAACATCACATGATACACTGTTCAACATTTGTTGCTCGACAAAAGTCAGATAACTTGCTATCATGATCATGTAAGCGCCGGTCACCGCTGCACGCGTTTAGAGTTCGCCTCAGCAGTTTCTACTAAAATCTCCACTTCAGTCTTTTCCACAAGTCACATCTCACGATAAATGATTTCTGAAACGGAACACCACGAAGACATTACAAAGTCTTTATTTAGATCAATCAGCGAGAATCAGGACAGTAAACTACATCACCTAATTCCTGAAGTCTACAGCCCTCATTATAATTTCAGCCGCCAAAGAACGTACAATGTACCCGCAGCCAAGACAAAGCGTTTTGCTAATTCGTTTTTCGTGAAGTGTGCGGCTGAAACCAACTCAAGTTTGAGATGAATGAGAACCTTTTAATAGAACTTTAAGCATTATATTTATAATTTGTATAATTATTAGTAGCTTGTAAATAATTACGCAATTCAGTATTTTACTGCGATGTGATTTAATAATAAACCAGTCTTTCTTTCTCCTATCATAACTCTTGATAGTACGCAAACTTGGTTGGTCAATTTGGTGGCCTGTTAAGTACTGTACGGCCCCACTTAATTGAAACGTTTGCTCTGGCTAGGATGACTTAAGAAACGACATAATTAAAGCATATTTCATAAAGCAAAGGGAAGTTAGAAACGAATGCTCGTGACGCCTTGAATCCAGGATTTCGGAAGCCAATGATTAACTTCCCACACAAAACGATTTGTGTCCATTTCCTTCAAAATATAACTAATCTTCTATTCTTAGTATATAGCATTGAAACACATACATAAAATGTAAGACATAAAATTAAAGTCCAAAAATTAAGTCCTAAATACACTGAAGTCCTAAATATATACAAGATCATATAAATATCTGGTGTGACCGAGAACAGGGATAGTGATCTGTTAAACAGAATCATCAGTCACACTGGTCATGATCTGCTTTCATTTAAGCGTAATAGGATCCCTCATTAGAGAAAAACGACTTGTGCAGGAAATGTTCACATGACTCCCGTAACAAGGGCCGTCAGAGCGCTCCGACGAACGGAACGGCTAACCCTCGAAACGTCCACGTCTTCCGTGTCGTACGAAGAGTCGCCTTGTCTACTCATCTGATAAACAAGTTTTCTTAGGTCAGTAAAAGACGCCAAACTTACCGATGTTGTTCTGTTGCTTTGGATCCTGATGGGTTTAATTCTCGTTACAAAAGTGACTTCTGGTTCAAATCAGCCTGCAATGCCACACCCCTCTCCTCACCTCCTCTCCGCCCCCTCTTCCCGCATGCCTACACCCCCTCCCTACGCACTCCCTTGCGCACCTACACCCCCTCCTACGAGCTCCCTTGCGCACCTACACCCCCTCCCTACGCACTCTCTTGCGCACCTACACCCCCTCCCTACGAGCTCCCTTGCGCACCTACACCCCCTCCCTACGCACTCCCTTGCGCACCTACACCCCCTCCCTACGCACTCCCTTGCACACCTACACTCCTTCCCTACGCACTCCCTTGCACACCCACACCCCCTCCCTACGCACTCCCTTGCGCACCTACACCCCCTCCCTACGCACTCCCTTGCGCACCTACACCCCCTCCCTACGCACTCCCTTGCGCACCCACACCCCCCTCCCATGCACCCACAAACCAAGTCCAGGTTTCCTGATCAGACTTACCGACGCTCCACTGGTTCCTTGCGGTCCAGGCGGTCCTGATGCACCTGTCATCCCCTGTAATTACGACACAAACAGTAAGAACAGACGGTCCAAACAAGTTACAGCTGCTCCTGTATGATACCTGATACGATTCTTGTCGTATGATTGGTGAATTCTACTTCATAAGTAGAATTTGATTGGTGGATATCGATTTCTGTTTTCTTACATCTGAAGGATTGTTATCATTCGATTGGTGGATTGTAAGAGAAGAATTTAAAGTGGCTTCCCTTGTCTATGAGGCGTGATATTCACACTATTAATTTTACTTTTAAATGCTTGAAGGGATCCCCTCCAATGTTTTTTAAAGATTATTTTAAGGTTTTTAGAACAGTTCACAACACGAGAGGAAGTGGGCACAACGTGCTGCTCCCCAAAGTCAGAACTGAAACGGCAAGGAAGTCTTTTTATTTTAATGGATCTAAACTTTTTAATAATATTGCAAGTGAAATGAAGGATACTAAGTCAGTTCTGATTTTTAAAACTCGTATTTTGGAATTATATAGATCAAAAGTTTTTTAGTCACTTGTAATTTAGGCTAGTTTTAGATATATATATATATATTTTTATTTTATTATTATTATTTTTTTTTTCTTTTTTCCAGGGCCCTCATTGATAGCAGCATTTTATGCTGAAGAGATAACCCTGGCTAAATAACATTTATTATTATTATTATTATTATTATTATTATTATTATTATTATTATTATTATTATTATTATTATTATTATTATTATTATTATGTCCATTCCTTGTAGACTCAGGCTAAACTAGGATGTTCAGCCTGGTATATAGTCCTTTGGAGCGGGTTACAACAAGTCACCACAGGTCCCAGGACTCTCTTTTCCTTCTTTTTTTACAGAGTCAGTACTTTCCTTAGTATCTTTGCTGTCCCCAACAGTGCTGTTTTCTGGATAACTTCCAGCTTCACGTTCAAGCCGATTCGCTTCATGTGCTCCTTAAAGTTGACTGATACGGCTCCAAGAGCCCCAATGACAACAGGCACTACGATGACTTTTTGCATGCATCAGACTTTTGCAATTTCATTTTTCAATAGTTGGTATTTCTCTACCTTCTCGAGTTCCTTCTCTTTCACCCTGTCATCACCTGGGATGGCAACATCAATCACAACAGCCTCTCTCTCCTTCTTATAAAGACAATGTCTGGTCTTCTAGCCTCGATTTTCCGATCACACTGGATTGTGAAGTCCCACAGTATTTTGAAATTTTCACTCTCCACCACTCCCTCCGGTTTCTGTTCATACCAGCAATTAGCTCTTTCCAATCCACATTTACCACAAAGTTGCCAGTGAATATACCGTGCCACGTTATCATGCCTGCCTTTATATTCTGTCTGCGCCAACTTACTGCATTCACTCACCACATGGGCCACCGTTTCTCCCTTACTACCGCACATTCTACACAAAGGGGATTCTGCTGTGTGATCAATATGAAATCTCGTATAATTTGTTCTCAAAGATTGTTCCTGAGCGCTGCATATCAGGGCCTCAGTACATCCTTTCAAATCTCCTTTAGCAATCCACTGTATTATTATTATTATTATTATTATTATTATTATTATTATTATTATTATTATTATTATTATTATTATTATTATTATTATTATTATAACTAGTTTTGTCTGGCCCCCTAAAGGACTGTTGCTATTCCTATCTGACACCTAAAAGATTCTTGCCTCATGACTGGTGGATTGTACCAACTTCAGCCCGACGCCTAAAGGACGCTTACTGTTTATTGGTGGATTGTATCTACTTATCTGACACCTAACAGATTCTCACCATTTGATTGGTGGATTGTACCAACTTTTGTTTGACACCTAAAGGATTCTTGTTAGTGAGAGGTTACTATTCCATTCCATATACATCAAAATGCCTAAAAACAAAAACATACCATGGCTCCTTTTAAACCAGGTGCTCCACTTCGTCCAGGCGCCCCGTCCCTTCCTGATTCTCCTTTTGCACCTGTAGGTCCCGTAGGTCCCTGCTCTCCAGGGTCTCCCGGGCCACCTCGTATACCAGGCTCACCGCGGTCACCCTTGGCTCCTGCTAGACCAGGTAAACCTGTATTTCCAGGAGAACCGTTGGGTCCCTAAAACACATTTATGCACCTATCAATATAAACCCCGTTGGGGGGGGGGAAGTCCTGGCAAGGGGTGGGGATTTGACCAAGTAATCCATCTCCTCAGTGGGAGGTTTGATCAAGTACCTTTGCTCGGGGGTCGAGACATTTGATTTGTTCGGCAGAGAGACTGGGGCCAAGACAAAGCGTGGTTACCTGGCATCGTCTTTCTTGTCTTTGGAATGGCGTGGGTTTCGGAGAAGATGAGTTTTTTTTTACCGATATTTATCTTCATACTTCAAGTTTAAGTCACAAGTTATTAAAGGTATGTGCATAGCTTGTCTTTTACTTGGTATTTTGCCCCTGGGTGGGGATTTTGACTACATTTGATGAACATATGCTTCCCCACCTTTGGGAAATTGACAAGAATTTTTGCTGCTTGGTCAAATCCCCATCCCTTGCCCGCACCCCCCCCCCCCACGGGGTTTACACTGATAGGTGCATAAGACACACAAAATGGGTCAGGCCAGGATCCCATTACCCGGAGCGTGCAACTGCTATAGGTTTATGCAACGGCGTTTTCCCAAGTAAGGTTATTTTTAGAGCGGCTTCTCTCGCGAAAAAAAGTTGTTTCCGCTGTCTCAGTTATCTCATCGGAGCTACTATTTTCTGTGTAAATACCTTGACTATCGTCAGAAATGCTGTTCGAACACTCCGATGAAGACTCGTGTATGTCGGCTATGTTCGTTGTCGCTACAGGCGGTTATCATGCTACATATCAATCATGCACTAGCTTGTGATTGGCTCTACCAAACCAATTCACAGACCTAGTATGGAAGTTGCATGCTGCGGGTAATGGGCTCCTGGTAAGGCCCCTAATGAATAGTCTTAAGGTTAGCTTAGTTAACGCTTAGAATCCTTACTAATCTCATTATTTCGTAGACGGCTGTGCCCTTGATCGCTTTGACGCCTTCAAAAGGCGAACTTGTCGTTTTGGCTACCCTTATAAACCATTTATCAGTATTTCGGAAGGCAATAACCGTCCCTCATAAAACGATTTGTGTCCATTTCCTTCCAAATAAAGCTTATCTCCTATTCTAAGTAAAGAGAATTAAAATATATAGATAATACGCAAGTCCTAAATACACTTACAAGATCATAAAAATATCTGATGTGATTGAGAATAGGGATAGTGATCTGTTTAACAGAATCACCAGTCACACTGGTCATGATTGCATTGTGTGACCTGCTGTCATTTAAAAGTAACGCAACTCCTAATTAGAGAAAGGGGCTATAACTTCATACTCCCTAGAGATTCATTTCTTGATATCTCTTAACATACCTTGTAATAATTTATCACACATGTTACACATTCTACCTCTAGTTAATTACTCATTGCAAAAAAAAACAGTATGTTCCGCCTGATTCTTGAAAAAAGTTGCTCACTAGTGCTATCAACCTCAAGGTTCATCCCCCAAAAGCAAAGTACTGTATGAGCACCCATTTCTTCACAGAACTAGGAAAGCAAGGCTTAATGTTTAAGGCACAACATTTTAAACAACATACGGGGGGTCCCTGTGCTCCTGGCGATCCTTCAGGGCCTCGCTGTCCTTGAGGTCCAGGTCTCCCCGGCTTTCCGTCATCACCAGACGCTCCAGTTTCTCCCTAATCAAACACATCATCAAAGGCGCCTTGCGTCAGACAATACAAATTATTGTATGGAAAAAAAATGGCCCTATTCACTTTCTCAGTGGTTTCTATCCTTTGTCTAGTTCAATCTATCTGAGATATATGTATATTTGAAAGTTCCGAAGCCTTATCGCTACTTTCGGAGGGTCGCTACATTCAGGGGGGGGCTACTTTCGGGTAGCTAAAACGTGTGCCGTACAAAGATCCTTTTTTTTAGATGTGAGCATATGCACATGGAAAGAACTGATTTGATATATGATATGGTAGTTTTCTTACTACACAAAAGGTTTGTTTCTTATATATAGTAAACGTATGTCTGTATATATGTGTCTTCTGTGTGTGTGATTTTTTTGTGTGTGCCCGCGTTGTGTTTTCCCGCTTTTCTATTTTTTTTTTTTTTACATGTCCATTTAGTTTATATCTTAACAGATATCTTGGGCCCTCGTATCTACATTAACATGCAAGTGGCCAACTCGAAAGTTCCTGCTCCTTTGGCCACTACACACATACTCCTTATACGCCTTTTTTTCTTTACCAGAACAAAGACCTATACCTAGAATGCACCTGTGTAATCATAGCTAACGCTACATTAATACAGTGTAAATGGTGCGAAATAAAGTTGAATTTGAAGTTGAAGTTTAAGTATCCCTATTACGTATGTAATTGGGTATTCATAGAAGAAAAGACTACTTCTTGAAAACAAATATAACGTACTTTTGAGTTAAGTATTGTCCTTTGAATAGGAATACCAAAGATCATCATAACCCTTAATAATAATTATCCTCAGATCAATATGGTATGGCTTGTTATATGTATTGTTACCGTTACTTCTTGCTAAAAACGGAAATTTATAAGGTCGTTTTCGTGGGGTCGCTACTTTCGAGATTTGTGAATTTGTGCAGAATTTGCACACTGATTACAGTTCGAGAGAAAGAATAAAATGAAGGATAATCTATGAAACAAATAAATAACATACAGGCTCCCCATCATAACCAGGCCTTCCAGGATCTCCGGGGGCACCCTGAAAACCAAAAAGCAATTGGATATCACAAATGGTTTGATGCTAAGTTGGTTGAATAAATGAGTTAAAATTGTCACAATTAAGTGGACTGAAGAGGACGCAAACCACTTCTACTGGAAAACCCTACTTTCATACCAGAATCAGGAAGACACATTTGGGTCTGTGCAAGCATCAAACGTTGACACAGTTTAGGACCACGAGAGTTCCACCCGTTTTCATGAAAGCAAACTACTTTAATAGGAAAACCTGCTTCAATGCCAGACCCACCCTTCTTATTAAGAGACAAAATTGGGTTTGTCCAAACGTCAACGTTGCCATAGTAGGGTGGACTAAGGAAGGTTCAGCCGTCTTCGTGAAAGCGAACTCAGGGCTGTCACTAATGGTCCGGGGCCGGGAATTTCGCCCGGCTAATGCAAGTTTGAGCCCCGGCTACTATAACCCTTTAAGCCCCGAGGGGTCTCCCTGTGACGAGTAAAATCGTCTGGCGTTGGCCAGTGTAAAATCTATAAAAACACTATCGGGGCTTAAATTAAGGAGATAGTGTTTAATACAAAACCAAAACGTAAGTGGCACCAGTAAATGTTTGTCCCCCGGCTACTTTTTTCATTTCCCCGTCTACTTGAAAAATAAGTGACAGCTCTGAAACTACTACAAAAGTGTACAAGAAAAACTTGCGCTTAAGCCAGAATCAACAAATTTCTTGGGTCTGCGCAAAAGTCAAGGTTAACACATATGCATGTTAGAGAGAACCAGTGTATAGTTACGAAGTTTCGTGTCGACAGTACTCAAATTTGAACCCTTGGGACGCGTTTCTTGAATGTACCAATAACTTTTAATACGGGACCGGAGCTACAAAGCTAGGTCGGAACCAACCGAATATTTTTGCCATTTTAAGGGTACAAACCAATAATCCTAATCAGCAATTGTTCATTTATCTTTGCCTGAATGCAGCGAAGCGTAATGAAACAAAAGATAAATGGTTTCTTGAATTCCCAAGCACAGGTGCTTTTGTCGGCGTTGTGTTTTAAGTGCCGGCATGAGATTTATAGAAGAAAGTGTGATATGTAAAGTAGCAAGTATATATTCGCTGAACAGTAAACAAGTTTCATTGTGGAGTTTTACAAGCGGACAGTTAAATTTTGTTCTTCTTATATTTTGATTGAAACCCTGTAATCCATTTCCTCGTAGCGATTTTAGTTGTGTTTTCCTGATGATTGACAGTTATTATAAGTGGTTTTGTTTGTTCATTTACTTTGGCCGGATCAAACGTATGAAGTTTGTTTGTATACAGTTTGTGATCAGTTGGTTAGTTCAATAAATGGGCTAAGAATTGTCTGCTTATCCCGCACCGCATTTCTGGTTGTCAGTTTTTTGGGTGCGGGGAATTCAAGAAATTAACCTAGCACTGAATTGCATCGCATAACCATGAAAACCAGCAAAATTTTCAATTCCTCTTGAAATCATTGCGACTATCAATTTGATTTCCGAGCCAGGCAAGTCTCCGGGCCTTTCAAGAAAACAGGCCCCACAATTCTTTCTACATGGCATATTAAGCTAACCACTACACTAACAAGCCTATGTCAGATTAGCTTCTCCCTACCATCAGTACAAAAGCAATCATAGGCCTCGTGAGAAAGAAGGAACTGATCATATATAGACCAAATGCATAAAATCAAATGGTGGCCAAAAATGTATTCTTTTCTTTATGTGCTAATTAAACTCACTAACCTCGCTCTCAAGCAACATTTCTTTTAAATTTTGACCATACAAACGATGCGAGTGAGTTTAATTAACACATAAACAAAAGAATAATTTTTTGGCCGCCATTTATGCATTAGGTCTATGGATACAGAAACTTCTCTTGATATATGATGAAATTATCCCTGCTTATGTATTGACAAATGCAAAGGGACCGGTAGGGAGAATTGATACATTAAGCTCCGGTTGTAAAGGGTTGTAATAACTGCAAATCTTGATACTTACCCTGTCTCCAGGATTTCCCTGATTTCCTTTGTTTCCTTTTGGTCCTCGACCTCCCTGTAAACACACACACACACGCACAGAGAGAGAGAGAGAGAGAGAGAGAGAGAGAGAGAGAGAGAGAGAGAAAGAGAAAGAGAAAGAGAGAGAAAGAGAGAGAGAGAGAGAGAGAGAGAATATAAATAAGACGTTATGCTTAAGTGAAATTATAAATCCCAGTAATGCCTATCAGAATAGATGGCAGTAGGTAACAGAGCATGTTTTGACAGTACATGTCTCACTAAACGACAACTCGGGTCATTTGATATACTCCCGACACTATGAACCGAGAAAACCTTGTTCTTAAGGGATTCATTACACGAACAGAAACAGTAGATAGAGTTTGCATCTCTCCTATTAGTATTTCAAGATCGAATTATTCTATTTCTGTCCAAGCCAAATTTTGCATTGATTTCTGACATAAAAGTAGTTCGTATTTTCTGCCGGCTTTACCTTCAATACAAAAATCTGACTTTGAATAGCGCGGGATCATTCGGGACACTACTCGGTCCGATGCTGGAAAAATGTTGGCCCTCGCGGGACCAACAATAAAGGAATCGGATTGGCTGATTTAAGGTACTGGCGCTGAGATGTAGTCGTGCAATAATGAAAGTATACTGTTCTTAGGGACCGTTCATTTTTTAAGGGATAGGAGGGCTGGTGGGATTTAGGGGAGTGTCAGTGGGAAATTGAGTGACCCCTCCCCTCAGATTGCCAATTATTTCACATGACCCCCCCCCAAAAGGAATTTTTTGGGATGCCTCCCCCCCTTGGCCCCCTCGAAAAAAAGTTGCATCTGGTATTTTACAGATTAATACGTTCAAATGCCACTACATGCATCTTGATGTCATATTAACTGTTACATTTCACTTGACAAGTGAATATTTACAAATCCCCGACAATCCAATTCATTTTTTTTTTGGAGTGGCCCCCCTTTGAAGCTATTTTTTTTCGCATGGCCCCCCCCCTATCCCTTAAAAAATGAACGGTCCCTTAATACACCAAACGCGTACCCTGTCACCCTTGAAACCAACTTCTCCAGCAAGACCAGGGTTACCAGCCAATCCCTAAAAGAGAAAAGTTGACATTATAACATAGAATGAATTCTTCAACCATTGTTAGAGAACGTATAATATTTAAACTGGATTACGTACAAAAAATACGTACAACAAAACGAGCACTGTGATTGGTTGATTCTTGGTCACATGCGCCCGATAAAATTTAAATGTAATTGCGTAGTTGTTGTCCGTGCGCCATTTGTGCCGTCTTTGTTTATTTTTGCTATATTTTTGTTTCAGGGAAAGGGTTAATATATAACAAAGCACTTAGTGTATGGTCCCGCGGGAAACTAGTTGGTTTTGTTTTCCCTCGGGTTCTGGGCCGGGTTGTTCGAAGCAGGGTTAAGGTAACCGAGGGTTAGTGCGAAATTTAATTGCTGATATGAGAGCTTAAAAAGCACATTCAGTATAATCCTTTCCGAATACAATTTGATGATTGTATGCACTAAATAAAATAGAGAACGTCATCGGTGAAAAAGCTTTTTAACAAGAGGAAAAGAAACCCGGGTTAAAATCTAACCCTGGGTTAGCGCTAATCGGCCTTCGAAAAACCGGCCCCTGATGTTTCCCTCGACTTCGTCTCGGGAAACATCAGGACTCTCGTGAAAACAAAACTAAGTGTTTGGGATCATATATTGTGTATATTAACCAACTCAGCAACCTTGGCATTTTGAGCAATCTGATTGGCTCTCTACCTTGGGATATTAAACACCATCCACCTACAGAATGAAGTAGGGGTTTCTGGGTAATCCTTGTGCCAGTGAGGTTTTGTTTGGAGGAAAAGCAAAATGCCGTCCAAGCTACCGAAATATGGCTGCCGTCGATTCACACTTTTCGGCTTTTTTGAAGGGGTTTTACAAAGGAAATGAAGCAAAACACCACCACGATGAAACGTTTTTGAAGGGGTTTTGAAGGGGTTTTACAAAGGAAATTAAGCAAAACACCACCACGATGAAACGTTGACCAGGGCAGGACCAAACAATAGCGCAAATGAACGACATAATGAAACGCACATGCAAAATGAAGTCCGTCGAGTCTCTTTGTTGTACTAATTACCCTTCAACAATTTAATTTTTTCACTGGTTGTGTTATCCTTGGCGTCTTCGTCGTGTTTGCATAAGCTCCCTACTGAGGTTGCTTCATTGGTATAATACTAAAACAATTATTCTCTTCAATCTCGGTGAATAGTGGTATAAGGAATATTTACCTCGACTGCTGAGAATAATTGTTCACTATTCACCTTCTACGTGAAGGGGCTGCGAAAGCTTTGTGCAAGTGAGTTTTGGTTAAAGGAAAAAAGAAATGGCGACCAAGAAAAAAAAATTGGTCTCCGTCAATTCATACTTAACAGTTGTTTCGAAGAGCCGTCACGAAGAGAGTCAACCAAAATATGACCACGACGAAGACGTCGACCGAGATGACCTCAAAACAATAGCGCTAACCAACAACTCAATGAAATTGCATGTGCAAAATACTGTCTGGTCTGAAACAAGCTTGCCACAAGCCGCACAATAGCTAAACAATTATATTTTTTCACCGGTTGTGTCAACCTAAGTATAAGCAGTATCATAAGCATTAATATTAGTATTGTTATTAGGATTAGTATTAGTAATAATAATAATAATGTTTTTTATATCAAGTACTTAATAAATGTGGATATGAGTTGACACGCTTACCAGTCAAAGTAATAATAAAGCTAATATTGGGTTCACATCGGAGCTTAAACATGTTTCAAAGCTCTTTAGTTAAGCATGGTTTGGAATCACTGGGCAAAACAGCTCCGTGTAAATTCTCTACTGACTTGAAAGTTATTTCTAATGAGTCACTGTTACTCTTTTTCTCACAATGTGTAAAGATTAGACATTAGTCGTTTGGAAGGATGTTGTGAAAATTTCAAAACCTAGTAAAACTAAACAAGTTTAGTTGGTATGGCATAAGTTAAACTATAAAACGAACCGTAAAAACAAATTTTAAGAAATTTTCAACGGGTTAAACACTTGAACAGTATACCGTGAAACAGAGTTAATCTTACAATTAAAATGCCCGTCTAAAAAATAATAGTATTAGTATTACTATTAGCATCAGTATTTGTATTGGTATTCGTATTGGTACTGGTACCGGTATTTATATAAGATAAATTCAAGTACCAGCACTAACATTAGCACTAGTATTAGCTTTAGTATTTGTATCACTATTATTATTAGTATCAGTATTAGTAATAGTATTAGTATTGGCATAGGTATTAGTATTACTACCAGTATAGGTATTGGTATAGGTATTAGTATTAGTATCAGTATAGGTATTAGTATTAGTATCAGTATAGGTATTGGTATAGGCATTAGTATTAGTATCAGTATAGGTATTGGTATAGGTATTAGTATTAGTATCAGTATAGGTATTGGTATAGGTATTAGTATTAGTATCAGTATAGGTATTGGTATAGGTATTAGTATTAGTATCAGTATAGGTATTGGTATAGGCATTAGTATTAGTATCAGTATAGGTATTGTTATAGGTATTAGTATTAGTATCAGTATAGGTATTGGTATAGGTATTAGTATTACTATCAGTATAGGTATTGGTATAGGTATTAGTATTAGTATCAGTATAGGTATTGGTATAGGCATTAGTATTAGTATCAGTATAGGTATTGGTATAGGTATTAGTATTAGTATCAGTATAGGTATTGGTATAGGCATTAGTATTAGTATCAGTATAGGTATTGGTATAGGCATTAGTATTAGTATCAGTAAAGGTATTGGTATAGGTATTAGTATTAGTATCAGTATAGGTATTGGTATAGGTATTAGTATTAGTATCAGTATAGGTATAGGTATTAGTATTAGTATCAGTATAGGTATTGGTATAGGCATTAGTATTAGTATCAGTATAGGTATTGGTATAGGTATTAGTATTAGTATCAGTATAGGTATTGGTATAGGTATTAGTATTAGTATCAGTATAGGTATTGGTATAGGCATTAGTATTAGTATCAGTATAGGTATTGGTATAGGTATTAGTATTAGTATCAGTATAGGTATTGGTATAGGCATTAGTATTAGTATCAGTATAGGTATTGGTATAGGTATTAGTATTAGTATCAGTATAGGTATTGGTATAGGCATTAGTATTAGTATCAGTATAGGTATTGGTATAGGTATTAGTATTAGTATCAGTATAGGTATTGGTATTGCACTAATAATAAAATATAAAGTTGTAATATTTTCTTACTGGTGGTCCAGGGCCTCCCGGGTCTCCAGTTGCGCCTGTTTCTCCAGGATCACCCTAAATTTACGAAGAACTTTTTAACTGCTAGATTCATGGAATAAACCAATTATACTGTAACAATCTATCAGAAGGTATGTAAATAATTACGCTTGGTTGTGTGGAGTGTCAACTGTGGCCAAGCAGACCAAACTAAGAAAAAGGAGGTTACATTTACTGGAGCGGACTTATGTGGGGGGGGGAGGGGGGTGGGGTGGGGTTACAGGGAATGCGCAGCTCCCCCCACCCCCCTACCCTTAAGATGATCTTCTCGAATCTTAAATTTGCATAGGTAACCCATCAGTTACGTCATAGGAGAAGTTGAGACAAAGGCTGACACTCAAAGTGTCTATATACATGTCCCTATTTACATGTGCCGCAAAGTGTCATCTGAAATCAACTGACACAATCGTGAACTTGCGCAAGAAAACGAGCACTGACGCTTACCGTATTAACTCGAATCAGCGCCGCGGCGCTGATTTAATTTTTCGTGTCTCCCGTGGGGAGCGGCGCTTATTCGAGGGCGGCGCTTATTTTTAAGTCTCATACCACAAAGTCAAAACATTTTGATTGTACAATTTAAGTTACTTCATGAGAGTTTTTTTACCGACTCGAAGCTAACCTAATTTTTGGCTTTCATAACAGCCTCGTCAATACTTTGCAATTACTCTTGGTAGCTCGCCATTCCCGTATTCTTCTTTCATCAACAAAGAACCGCATGCAAGCAGGTCGATTACCATTAATTTCAGCATAACTAGGGATTTCTTTCTTGAGTGATAGATTGTATTTCTTCGATGTTTTCCCCTTGTAGGAAATTACCTCCTTATTCGTGTCCGACATTCTCTCAATAAAGCACGCTCGACAGACAAATATCATTTAGCGTGTGTCATAAGTTATTTTTATCTTTTCAAAGGCGCACACAAGGGCCGGAGCTTATCCTGGTTTTTGTAGCATTAAGCACCTGGGAGTATTATTACCCCCCCCCCCTGGATGGGATGTTAGTCCATCGCAGGGTCACCCCCAGCATTGTATCGCTGGAACCCATTTATACACCTGGGTGGAGAGAGACAGTGCGGAGTAAAGTTTCTTGTCTAAGGAAACAACACAGTGCCAGCACCAGGGCTCGAACTCCAAACCTTCAGCTCGGAAGTCCGACACGCTAACCACTACACTACTGTGCCTTCAATCTGTGCATCCAATTATCTTTAACGGGTCAAATTTCCTGGACGTGTATAATATTTCATTCTAAGAAACACTGTAAAAATGGAAAGAGCCTCCCCAGTTCAATACAAGGTGTATTTACTACTATTACAGAGTATCTTTCGAGACAGTCATCAGAGGACACAATGTGTATAAACAGTCGTGGAAACCCGAAATCAACCAAGTATTAGACTGCGACGAAGATCAAAGGGCCGAAGCCAAAGAACGCAATCGGACACCAACGCAATCGAAGTGTACGTAACACATAAACGACCACATGCTGAAAATAGTCTTGTTGGCCATGTACCGATCGAACTATCGCGTTTGTTGACCTTCTTCTTACAAGCAAACGCTGACAATCTCCTTACTGCAACAGTTAGAGGGAAGAGAAAGAGGGAGGTTGGGCTTGTCGTACCGGCGAAGTTAACAGCCTTCACGCAAGAACTGAAGAACGCAAAGATTTTGAAGAGAGAACTGAATGAAAGAGCATCAAGTTATCATCATCAGAGCTGCGGCGCTTATTCGAGGGCGGCGCTTATTAGGGGGCGGGCGACGCTTATTCGAGTAAATACGGGATCTGTTTTAAGGTAACCGCGCTTTAGCATCCGTTTATAGTCACCTTCAATCCGTTTAAACAGTTAGAGAAGCCATTCAAGCAGTTTGAGGGGTAACCCGTAAACACTGATCCCCAGTCCGCTAACTGCCACTACGGACCGGGTCCACAGACTACCTCCGCCGAACTGGTCCAATGAAGATTTCACTTACTGTTTGTCCACTAGATCAGCTGATAGATCACTTGTGTCAGCGAAACTTTGAGCTTTACGTTGGGAAAATGTAACTGAGCTGGGTTCAGTCTCGGGCGCAATTTATATCATTCCACATTACCATTTCCTTTGCTGTGACTAGAAGTATATATGAAAGTCCTAGAAATCTCTGGGAACCTTCGAAATTTATTTTGCGGCCATCTGTTTAATAAAACGGTCGTACTGTTAAAACGGATGAAAAATCCGTTTAGGAACATTCTCGTGCCGTTAAAAGGGATTGGCAAACCATTCCGAGTAACTAATTAACCGTTTGAACGGTTTGAGAGTCGCTTAAAATCCGTTCGCTATCCATGCTTTTATGTTTCCATTTTTTACTTTATTTTTTATGTTATCTTTTATCTTTTATTTTTATCTTTTATTTTTTGTTTTCCGATGCAAGGCCACAACTTTTGGGATTCCTCGTTCTCTTTGAAAGTTTGAGAGCCTGTCTTCATTTAGAATACTCAAACCAAATCCTATTTGATAGCTGAGCTCAACTACCGCACTATCATAAGTCTTCGTTGTATTTGATGTAACATGAATAGCAAAACAAAGCAGTCCTAAAACATACGACAACAGACATAAGATACCATGTTCCTTGAAACTAGTTCAATTCTCGGTTTTCATGTAACGTAATAACATTTCAAAATAGGAAATTGCCAATCCTTTTGAATTTTTAGCTTTATCAGATAAAAGACCTTCTGTAAACTCGTCGATTTACAAATATTTAGCTCGATAGGTTTCTTCGTTTTGTAATAGCGTGCGCATGAATTTCAAGCTTTCGCCTTGCGTGACATAAAATGTCTGCCTGGAAAGGCTGTTTCGTAGGTGAAAAGATGACTTTTCTTGAAAGTTTTTTGCTTTTGGAAGAGCTCTTGCATTTAAGCAAGTGTTACCTTGAGTGTATACAGTCACTCGAGTGATAGGGTATCGATTTTATGGCAAAACTCAACAACAGCTGTTTTTAACACTTTACTGCCGCCATATTTGTGCCCCTTGAAGGAGCACAAACATGGCGTCTCCATACAAAGCTCTATCAATTTGGTTGAAACATTTATCCGAATATTTCATGCATGAAAAACTACACAGATCTAATTCTTTGCAAGGTTTTTTACATGGTAGAAATCTATCACATGCCAGATTCTTGAGTTCGTCTGTTGAGTGTTTTCGATTTTATTTTTTATCACGTGCCATGTGAAAACCACCAATTGCATGACTACATTTAGTGTACTTACATCAGATCCATCTCTTCCTGGAACTCCAGGTGGCCCTGAAACACCTGGTCGTCCCTGTAGTACAAAACAAATAAGAATAACACTTAACTCTGAGGCCACGTTCAACGGATCCACTTTGGATACGTTATAAAATGTGCATGGATAGGCCTTCCGCTCACACAACGCATATATCACCAGTGATGAATTAAAGAAACAGAAAACATTTTTCGTGTTTCTATCGAGTAACAGAAACACAAGTGGAAGTTTGATAAATGCTGTGGGAACAAGAGCCGATAGGCGAGTGTTTCCACAGTTTTTTCCAGTTCTTGCAAACTTTCCCGAGTGTTTCCATAACTCGATAGAAACACGGAGAAAATGTTTTCTACTTCTATTAGAAAATAGCCTACAACAACTTCCTTGTGTTTCTATCGAGTTTTAATATAAATCTACTAGCGTAGCAGTGTGCCCTTGCTAACAAAGTGGCGGCCGCTTCTTCACGTTTTCGGAGTGTCCGTAACCTGCAGAGCAGGCGTTTTTTAACGAAAACTCGGAGGTACATTGATCGTGGCCGCCATCTTGAAAAGCAACGGAAAAGACTAAGGGGGAGGGGCGGTGGAAGGGGGGAGGGGCGGGGAGGCGAGAGGAGAAAACGCCTGCCAGCAAAGCCTATGAAATTACCGAACGCCCCCTAATTAGTCGCGCCTGACTACTTTTCCGGAAATGCAGACACAGCCAATGAAAATCGATTTCACTTCTTTTCCGGTAGCCTCAAATTACGACTCACGGAAAGCAACAGTGCCCTTTTGCCTGGGTTTCTTAGTTGTTGCCCAAAGAGAACGTTGAATTCATCTTCATGTTTACAGCACAAGTTAATCGAACACCTTCTAGGATCTACTGAAAACACAACAAGGAAGGAAAACAAACCTTTGACCCTTCCATGTTTCTACAGTGTGCGATTCATGGACTATCAGTGCAGCAAGATTCTGGTGTGGAGGAGTGTTGCTCTTTTTGAGCCAACCGAGGAAAGGCTTCTCCAAAATTTCTACTTCAGATCCAAAGATTAGCTGGTATTTGCCGTTCTCTACATCTTCTAAACTGGCGTCCGAAAGTGATGTGGCCGTTAAACCCATCGCAGTTGCTTCGGACAACTGATCATGCACAATACTTTTAAACAACGATCCCACATGCAGGTTTGCCTGTCAATATTTCTTTCACCCGCACAAACAATTGAAAAATGAGGCTTTTTCCAAAGCCTGTTGAAAGAACTGCTAATAAATCTTGCCTCGACAACAGCGTCGTAACCGCTTCCTTTTGTTCCGATCGTAATTTAAATATTCCCAATCCAGCGAGCGCAGAAAGAGCTTTCTCCAGGGCAGAATCGAAGTCTTCCAAATCCGGATGAATGAAATTTCGAATGAATCAGACTAAAATACTCCTCTCGTAGGGCCCGTAAAAAAAAATAAATGTCCCCTTGATTGGCAGCTAGCAATCAAACATCCGAAACCGCACCAACCAGAGTCCCCGTCGATCTGGTGTACGGGTTCGC
Organism: Ricordea florida; assembly: GCA_949710005.1. Taxonomy (NCBI): domain Eukaryota; kingdom Metazoa; phylum Cnidaria; class Anthozoa; order Corallimorpharia; family Ricordeidae; genus Ricordea; species Ricordea florida. Next base: position 6,472,069 of record OX453279.1, on the reverse strand, counting down.
CAAACGAACAATGGCTGCGGGCAGGCGTATTTTTCTCCTCCCCTCCCCCTCCCCCTCCCCCTCTCCTATTTTAAACCCATCAGCCTCTCCCTTAAAATCAGTTTTTGACTCGTCCCAACTCTCTGGTAGTTTCAACGTCCAAGATGGCAGGACGTTATTCCTGAAAACAATTTTTTTACAATAACTGAGGGAATTCTCGCGCGCTGATTGGCTAATTTTTATCATCAATAAGAGTACAGACACATAAAATTTTAATTTATGCAAGGTTTTTTCGCGTGATAAGTGAGCTGTCAAACAGTCAGATTTTTACCCAATCAAATTGTATTACGTTTGTGACAAGCCAATGAGAAGGCGAGAAAAGTTATTGAGAATAGTTGCGCCCTGATTGCGTCAATTTAAATAAAATTCAGCATTTTTCGAGTTTACTTGCTGTTTACTTGCGTTTTCTTTTCATTTAAGTCTTCATTTGACCTTTTTCGCGTTTTGTTATTGTAAAAAACAAATTGACGTCCGTTTTTTATGCGTCTGTCCTCTTATTGATGATAAATTGCGTCATAACATTGTCAAAGTTTGTTGTAGATCCACTCGCCTATCGGCTCGTGGATCTACAACACTTTGACAATGTTATGACGCAATTTATCATCAATAAGAGGACAGACGCATAAAAAACGGACGTCAATTTGTTAAATGGATCGCGCTCCAAAATACGCCTTCTTTGCAGGCTAGAGTGTCCGTGAAGAAGATTTAGACAGTTAACTGGTCGAGGCTGTTCCAGAAAAGACAAAGTTTTGAACGACTAGTAGATTTATACTAAAACAATTGGATTATTCGCTGCGATTTCTATGCGTGATAGTTGGCTCGGGCTGCGCACTCGTCAACTACCACGCGATAGAAATTTCGAGCTCATAAACTAATTGTTTAATAATAGTTAATGCTGAGGAACATACCGGAGGTCCTGCTTCTCCTGCGGTTCCGGGACCTCCAGGGATGCCAGGGTTTCCCTATAAAGCGAACAAATCAATTGTTAAACATATCAGGGAGGCAGCGTGGCCGAGTGGTTAGGGTGCCGGACTTGTAATGTGGTCAAGGTCCCGGGTTCGATTCCCATCCTGACCACTACATGGATATGTAATACGGTGATCCCGTCACCGGCCACGCTTGTAAACAGAAAAACTGGTCTATCTTTCGCCAGGTGGGATTCTTAGCAAAATAGTTTTTGTTTGTAGCCCACAATGTAAACTACAGAGTTACCAGTAATTGTGTCGGCTATCAAAGTGGTTTCTTTTTTTTTTGGTGATAAAGCCTTTCATTTCCAAGATCTGAGAAGCAATTCTCGTGGTCGGGCACCTTTACTTGTTGTTGGTAGCAAGTTTGGGCAATTTGATGTCTGACCAATAATTTCAAAACCTGAGTTGGTTCTTTTCTCAATGATCATTATCAGATTCATAGAGTATTTTTTGTGTGTGAAGTTGAATGAGGAACACTTCTGGGAGCGAAAGAGTTCATTATTTAAGAAATAAAAAAACATGTCAAGAGCATTGTTGGGTTATATAAGGCTTTCTAAGCACGCAACGATTTTCAAGAAAACGCAGGAAAAGCATATAAGCGAACACTTCGCACACTTCTTGAATGTTTTTTAAATCTCTGAGGGCTTATATAACTCAGTGTATGAGGATTAAGTTTTATATTTTTTTCAACAGAATGCCTTATACAACACCAGGGCCCGGTTGTTCGAAAGCCGATTAATCCAGGGTTCAATTTTAATCCGGGTTTCTTTTCCTCTTTTTAAAAAGCATTTTCTCCGACAACTTTCTCTATTTTATTCAGAGCATCCAATCATCAAATTGTATTCAAAAAGAATTCTACTGAATGTGCTTTTTAAGCTCTCAAATCAGCATTTGAATTTCGCACTGACCCTGAATTATCTTGACCCTGCTTCGAACAACTCGGCCCAGATCACTAGCAGAAGGGGGCCAGAACGGGCTCAGATGGAATGGGTACAAATGGGTATGAGAACAAGCATCGAACAGAAAATCAGTGATTCCCTTCAGCATTCACTGTTACGTTACTTGTAGGGGGTATTTTATAGTACACAACACAAAATTGTCTCCTCACTGGTGGGCCGCGATTTCCCGGCAGGCCAGGGGGTCCTCTGCCTCCCTAAATAGATGAGAAAAGAGAGAATGAATTAAGAATTGAAAAAAAAACCTTCAAAACTAAACAATAAAACCACGCACAACAATTATTTTTATAATAACCAACTGTGCATGGTTTCTAAAATTGGCATTTAAGTTTGTCTATTAAACTTGAGTTTCTGTAAGTCAATCAGGGAACGAAAAGCTGATACTTACAAAGGAAATTTTGAAAACAAAGATCCTCCTTTATCATATTAACACCAACAAAATACCAGGTCAGGATTCCCGCTAAAACACTGCATCTTCGCATGCACATGTGAAGATATCATGTTGCTATGATAACATTAATCACGCCATAAAATGCTAAAATGAAATGGTTTGGTATTTCATTGGTGTCAATGTAATAAAAAGAACATTACATGGCAGCTTGGATATACAAAGTTTCTCTTCTCGTGTGAAACACTTGAAGAGAAACTGGCAAACTGCTTGTCAGCATCTTGTACCCCTGCTTCCCCATAGGGTGCAGTGGTAATTCTAGTTTCGGTTTCTGTAATAAGTTTCTTTTCCCGGGAGCGGGTTATCAGCCCGCTGCCCAACCCCCAACCTGGAGGACCAGGGCCTGATTTTCATCTGGCCTCTACCCTTCGACCAATCCGGCATGGTTAGACCTGCCAGGGATCAAAGTCCCCACCGGCACAGCTCTCTGGGTCATTGAGACACACAAGCTCCACCACCTCGACAAGGTGTCAGCCCAAGGTGAAGCAATGCATGCTTGCATGCAGGTAAATAATTGATGAATGCAACATACTGGAGCTCCCTGTTCACCCTTGATTCCTCCAGCGGTCAGAGGGTCAGGTCCCTTTTCTCCTTGCTGTAAACAAATTCAGATAAACACAGTAACTAAGCTGCATCTTCTACAAGTACGTAACACTTTGCAGCAAGAACTCTGTATCTTGAGTCAGGATACAACAGCATGTGATCAAAGCATGGTGGAAGACAGCCTGATAGAAGGCAGAAAAACAAAGCAAGTTTTTTCTTTTGTAAATGAAAAAAACAACACCAGTATGAAGCCTCAAGCCAGAAGTAATGAGTTTCAAAGTGGCAGAGATTGTAAAGTCCAGACCCTACTTTTTCAGAGACTTTCTAAATCATTCAATTGACATTTTTGAGAATTAAATGGGTGTTCTTGTAAGTACCAACATCGTTTGGATCAATATCAGTTTCTGGGCAACCGTGCACCTACCCCTCCCCTAAATCAACATTAACGCTAACTTTTTTAACTCATAATAACTTGTTGGATTAGGGGAGGGGTAGGTGCACAGTTGCCCAGAAACTGATATTGATCCCATTGTTTTAATTATTTTGTTCTTTATTCTTCACTGCTGTTGAAGAGAAAGTGTAGGAAAACAACAAAACACGTAATATCAGGTCGATCGGGAAAACAGCCAGTTTTGTTTTGATATTTCCCTTTTTTTCATCTCAGGAAACATCAGGACTCTCAGGAAACAAAACTAACTGTATCCCTCATGACCTAACATTAAGTGTATCATATACAGTTAAACTATTAGCACATTGTTTTCTACTTTGAAATTTTCTTGTGTTCTTGCAACACTGCAGAGTCAACCTAAATTTAGCAAGGAGACAAAAGGTACAGTTCTAACAAACAACAAAAAAATGTGTTTTGTAGCCATACAAAGCATAAATAATTAATAATGTCATATGCAGAGATGCTTTCCGGTACCTCAGTCTAATTAAGTGTTTCCAGAATTCAACAGAATGAACAAGAGATTGTTCACATACATGTACAGTGTACAATTAGTTTTTGTTTCTGCAAAACTATTGATGTTCACTGACCTTTTCACAAACCCAACCAAAGTTGCCATCATAGTCTGATGATGACTTCTGCTCAAGTTTTCGAAATGTCAGTAAATGTAACTGACAGGTCTTTTCAGAACTACCTACCCTTGGACAATCAAACTCAACAAACAAATACTGTGACTCTTGAGTTCAAACCATTCACAATGAAAAATGTCTGTTATAACATATAACTAGAGAGAGTTAAGACATGTACTTACTGTTAAAGCCCCAGCAGATCCCCCCGGGGGACCCTGTGGTCCTGGTGGTCCAACCTCTCCTTGATCTCCCCTGGGACCAGCAGATCCTTGTAAACCCTGGAAAAAACACAGGGACAATTCATGACTATAGCATGCAATACTGGCAAGAAACTGGCCAGTGACTGATGACTCAACACGATTCTTACAAGTTTTTATATTTTAAATATTTTACATTTTGAACTTTGTTTATATCAACAGGAGCAAAATTATTAGACTTGGTATCAGATTTTGGATAGTAAAGAAATAAAGAAATGGTTATACAGTAGAATCCTGACTTCTCAAACTCTTGGTTTTTAAACCACCTGATAACTCGAACCAATTTTCATTTCTCTTGGGGGTTCAAGAGATTAGTCAGGTGTTATCAGGCAGACTAGTCTCTAGCCAACTTCCTCTTACAAGAGGTTAAGGAAATATGTCATGAAGTCTCAAAATGTCCTTACTCTAAACTAGCTGGTCCTAAGAGAACATTACCTGGATGTAAAGAGATTTCAAGGCAAGGGGGTAGTCATCTTTGTGTCAAGATTGAAATGACAGTAATACCTTTATTATCTGTTACCCAATTTATTGTTACAGCATTAAAAAAAAACTGCCTAAAAAAAACTATTATGACTCAGCTAACACATGGCAAACTAAGTGGTCTCATGCAGACTTACATGTATGAGGTTATCAGGGCTAAAAGTTAACTCCAGTGCTTGGTGGCCAGTCAGGTCAGTTTCCTTGAATTCTCAGTGGCCCGTCCCAAAATGAAGTAGCCCTCGAGTTTTTTTTTTTTTGAGAGTCATGTGACAGTCACAAAATCAAAATGGCTTCTATATATTGTGAATGTTGATTGCTCGTGAAATCAATGTTAAAACCAGGCCTTCTGACAGGGTGCGCGGGTGCGGGACCGCACAATTCGATCAAGGCCGCACAATCCTGCACAATTTCTGAAAATCCGCGAAATCCCGCACAATATCGAAATATTTGGTTGAAAATCTAATTAAATCAATATTCCCATCGATTGCCAAGGTTTAAAGAAACTTTTAGGCTATATTTAGGCTATTTACCTAGCAAAACAAGCTAGAAATCTGCCGCTTTCTGCGATTGAACAGTTTGAGCGGATATAAAAACAACAAGGCAGCTCTTCATAGCTCCGTGCCGGCCTGGGCACTAGCTAGTCTCAGTCTAATCTTGTCTCGGTGTTGTGGTTCAAGCGTGAAGAGTTTTAAACCTTCACGATCGTGTCACGCAACATGATTTTGTTGATACAAACTTTGGCCAAAGTTGTAGCAAAATAGAAATTTGGTTTATGTTTAATTGCCAAACTAAGAGGGGAGTTGTTGCACTTTTCATTTATCCAGAAATTCCTCCATGTCAGTTTTTTTGGGCCCAGTGATCGAATATTTGTTTGTTTACATGATTGCCCAATCCTGCACACTTCCCGCACAATCGCCGTTTTTTACCGCACAATTTGCCTCCCAAAACCCGCACAATTTTCTTTTTTTTCCCGTACCCTGTCAGAAGGCCTGTAAAACAGTTCAGAATTTCCACTTCAGAACTAAAACTTGACTAAAATGGACGATTTTAGAGTCCATGCAAAGAAACGAAGAGAAAAGTAGTCCAATTAAACTACATATTGAGTTTAATTTTTAACTTTGTACTTCACATAATTTACATTGCAACTTTTCGAAATTCTGAAGCATAGTCGCACATCGGGCGTTCAAACCTTAACTTTTGGTAGCCCTGGTCGGTTTTAACTAGCCACTGGTGACCATGCGACCGCCAATTTTTAGCCCTGGGTTATCACATATCAAAGATTTTGTTACTCACAGGGTATCCTTGAGGTCCCTGGCCTCCCTGTGGCCCTGTTTCTCCAGGCTCACCCTATTACACAAAATAAGAATAAGAGAGGCTTTATGTCACTATTACATGGTTCATACAACTTCCAACAGACAAAATTCCAGGACATTTCAAGAACTTTCTAAGAATGGAGTTTTATTCAATAAATTGACACTTCCTTCATAAATAACACACTCAACTAATTTATTTACAATGTCAGATAGTTCAGCCTTGGTTGATGTAGCACTGCATGATGTTAATAGATTTTGTAGAAATAGAGGTAAAGATATTAGTTTTCCTTGAACAGTACAAGATTACATTTTAACAAATATTTAAGCTATTTGTTCCTTTTTTAAAGTCACACAAAGTGATAAAGCATAAGAAAAACTAAACTTTAAGGATTTCTCAAGAAATCAAGTAATTTTAGAGGACCTTACCTTCAATGCAAGATCTTAAGAGGAATTCTCCTGAGTGACTTCAATGCAATTTCTTGTATGCCAGTTTAGAAAATTTGGTAAAAGATCCATTCAGTCTGGCCTTAGGTTGATGATCTTTTAAATTCTCCTCATTTGTCTCAGACTACCAATGTATTAATGGTTGTAATGAAAAGCTTTATATTGGTCACTTTTGGGTGTGAAAGGGTTAAGCAAATTCAAGGACCTTGCAAGATGCCAGCAAACATTCATGACCTTTTCTAGGCTGTATGAACACTGCTGTTATCAAAAGCTTTCAACGGTAGACTGCAGAAGAACTATATACTGGTACTGAAGACTAAAATTTAACAGATCGAAGCTTCTCCTGACAATATTAATCCACAATTAGGCCAAAATTATACGAAATTCTCCTAACAATATTAACTGATAATTACATGTAATTAAGCAGCCTGATGAGAATAGAGTGAAAACACAAATTTTTAACTGAGATAACATCAAATTCCCCCAACAAAAATAGAAGAAAAGATGCGAGAGTCACTGATGAGAATTGCTAATTGGGAGGAGTATCTTAAGTAAGACAAAATACAGTCACTTACCGGGTCACCATTTGGACCCTGTGATCCTGGTTGTCCTTTCTAGATAACAAGGAAAACATCATCACAAAAGTTGTTCTGCTTAATTTATCAATACCAAAGTTGCAACAGTAATTGAAGCAGGTTATTAATTCCAGGTTAAGTATTTTCATGGTTGAAAGAAAATTAATAAGTATGCAAACAAGCAGCAATAAAATGAGTTCAAACACAGTAAGTAGATAAAAAAACCTATACATAGTTGCCCTTTAATGTGGGATGATTTTTTGATGGTTCTTAAACTTGAACAAGCAAGTTTTAATTGAAGCCCACATTTAGTTTGTATAACCTCTGTTGATTTGACAGCTCAAAATGCAACACTTACCAAAGGTGGATATGTTGGCACTGGATCTATTCAAAAGATGAACACATTTTGGTTAGCAAAAGACTGGTCAAACATCAACAACAGCTTTATTTATCCCTTATTTTTTTATAAACTACACTCTACAACACAATACAGCTGAATTTTGATTATTTGGACCTAGATTATCCAGACTTGTTTCTCTGGTCCTGTTTTCATTATAAATAATATTATTACTTAAAATTAAAATTAAAACCTTCCCTGGCACTGTTCAGTGAATCTGCATAACATCTCTGTATTCAAACATGACCTATTCACCACTAAAATCCGATTCCTTTATAAGCTGTTCACAATTCTCATTAGTGGCATTTTCCATTATCCAGACTCTTCACTATAACGACATTTTGTGCAAGGCCAACAGGTCCCGATAATCCAGGTTCAACTATACCATACATCACAGTTATCGAAAAACTTAATTACAAGTTGTCACACCCAACTTGTCTATTGTGTGATTTCTGACATGAAGGTAATTACAGTGCATGCAGGTGCTACACCAATTATTGCATACCAAACTAAACACACACCCTTCAACATAACAACCACAATAAGGCAAGAAATTTTATTGCCCACAGAAGTTTTGTTCACAAGTAATAAAGAAAACTTAACAGTTTATTATCAAGGTTATAATTATTATATCACTTCAAGAAATATTTGTTACTTGGATGAATGAACAGATTAAACCTTGCACTCTACCTTCTGCTTTCATTTGTTTTTCATTGCACGAAGGTTAAAGTAAAACATTGAATCATATTCAAAACAACATTATAACATAGCCAAAGTAAAGCATGCACTCTCATTGGTCAATTCAGTGTCTACTATTTGCCCATGGGTGTACGCTTGTGACGAAAGCAAGCACGCACTCGAAGGATGTCAATAATTACGCAGGTGTTATTTTTTTTCCTTTAACAACAGAATTTTGCGAAAATCCTTCTTTATATTGAGAACAGGACACAAAGTCACTCAGACTAGGTAACAAATTTAAACAAAAAAGGTTTTAGACAAAAAAGTATTTTACATGCTCTATTTAAAGAGCATTGGTGAGAAGAATGATTCGCACATGCCATAATGCTTGCTCATGAATGCTCTTGTCATTGCCTCCTTCTGGGCAAATTTAACTGTTTTACTCTTTTGACTATGTTACAAAACAAATATTTAAAGGTTCAGCGTGTACTATTGAGTCATAGTTGCTCTTGGGAAGTTAACTAAGCACTCAAGAAGCTGGACTTGCATGAGGTGATATTACGCTTCTCTTTAACATGTGCAACTATAATTCGATAGTACATGCTGAACTGTTTAACATATGTTAAATCACAATACAATTTACAATAAGTGGACAAATATTAACTACCCATAATAAGCATATTTAAGGCTATCAGCATGAAGAACTTTAATACTTTAAACTTCAATTTGGTAAGTTGACCTTTAAATTAATAGGGAGCTTACGCACATGCATTTTTGAGGTACGGACAGCAACCGGAAGAGAACATTACGCATGCCAGGACAGTGGTGTCTCCCAGATTTTATAGTGATCACCTTTAATGGAGAAAAGATGCTAGCAATGTAAATCTGGTTGTGTGAAGACAAGTTAAAAGGGGAAACAGCTCACTTCTGGTTGCGTGTGCTTAAGCTCCCTAGTGTTATTATTTTATCACTTCATATCACCTCATAGAAATTGAAAGCGAATAATATAATTGTTTTAGTAAAAATCATAATAAACAAATGATGTGTCGGTGAAAAAAAAAACACCAAAATACTCAATCTCCCCAAGAAACTTCGCTAAAAGCGCCCATACGCCACCATTCTGAAAATGACCTTCAATGAAGTGCTGTCTGATGGCTGATAGTCTGCAGTAGCTCAGCCAATCAGATTGCAGCATTTGCATTAGTCTGCAAGTAGATTTTTACTAAAACCTTTTAGAATTGTGTTTCCAATTAAGTTGCCACCAATACACATAATTTGAGGGAATTGAGTTTTCTGTGATTTACCAATCTTTCATAAGGGATTGGTCACTGTCTATAGTTGGGTGTGGGAGGGGGGACTCATGCAAATATATAAGGAGGTCAAGAAATATCATGCCTGTTTATAAGGGGGAGGGGGGTCAAGAACAACCAAACATGGGATAATTGCTGTTGCACCAGCCCTCCCCTCCCCCGCCCTATAGATTGTCATTAACTACAACAATTACAGATACATATGGAAAATGACCATTCAATGGACTTAACTCTAAAATAATGCTTCTCTACTTGGCAGAGAAGCAAGTTCAGCAAGTCTTATTTTAAGCAATGGTTTGCTGCTGCTTACTGTTACAACAGCCACGTTTCTATTGACTACAATGGACCATTGTCACTATTGGTAATGTTTAAATACATGTACTTATCGATAGGATAAAATTAAATTAATGCCGCTGGATTCATGCCATAAACATTTTCTATAATAAATCTGTGTCAATTCAAAAGAATTTACCATTAATAAATAAAACTATAAACTTCAAATAAGATCAATTTGTAAATAAATATATGACTTAGATATTAAAAAAAGGTAAGAGTATCTAGGACCGCTAATTTGAAAACCTTGAATGTTGATTTGTCTTTCATGTGTGCATTCTAAATTATTTAAATTAAGTCCAGTCCAAGTCTTGAAGAGAAGAAGTACTGGTATTGCATGTAATTTCCCTTAATATGCAGTTCGATGCATGGCCTTCCTTACAACTATACAGCATTAAACCAAGGACTCTCTGGGTAACTAATTTTGGATGGCATGCATGGCAGAGAAGCTCAGAGAGACCTAAATGAGACTGCCCAATTTCATTTTTCTTGGAATATTAATGATTGCTAACAACACAAAATTCTGGGTTTACCTCGGTGTAAAAACCTATGAACTTTTTCTTTGTTATTCTACTACTATTTTCCTAGTCTCTATTGTTTTGTCTCCTTTGTTTTCTTTGTTTTACGTCACTCATGAACGTTACAGGTTTTTACACCGAGGATGAGCCAAAATTCTTACAATGCAGTTTTGAATTTCCAGTCAACACAACAGAGAACAACCAGTTCAATTGACCTGGAATTACAAGGGGTTAAAAGGAATGTGTTCTAAGGTTTGTGAGAAAAAATCTAAACTGGCAGTTCATCTAAATAAGTACAAAAAATTGGGATAAACAAATTGATAAATACCTCTTACTAACTGAGGTCAAGGTCGATATTGTAAGTTACGCACCAAGTTTTTTGCGGGCCATAAATCCGCGCGAAAAAAATGAGGATCCGTAACTTACAGTACGGATAGAGAAAACCAGGTTTGTTAAAAAAATTTTTATAACCCTTTGGCAACCAAAACAAACTTTTGAATTTAGCAGGCCGTACAGTGGTGTACAGCTCGCTAAATTGACCAATCACAGGGCTACTAAATGAGAGATGTATAAAGCAAGTTACATCACCGTAAGGTAAAAAAGGGTGCTGATGTTTCGAGTTTTTCAATTCGCCACTGAAACAGCACCAGTTTCTTAAGAAACTACCCCGACATCTAGTAATTTTTTTTTATTTACTCACAGAATTACATAAATAAAACAACTTAACCCCAATATTCAGATTCTTGACATCAACCAGTACATGTAAGTACATGCACCATAAGTACCGTATGTAACAACCTGAGTTATGGTAAGCAAGGAACTGCTTTATGTGGTGCAGGTAAGAGGTTTGTAATGAAGAGTTAAATTGGCAGCTCATCTTGAGGCTGCACGAGGAATTACAAAAAAAATAAGTAGTTGAATAACCGACTTATTGAAGTTACACGGTCCACTGCAGTATACTAGTACCATAATAAACCTCAAACACTTCACAAAGGAACTGACCATCTCTTTCTCGACAAGCTGCCACAGCAAAACAACACCAGCAACAACTTACTGTAATCATAGAAGCAATAATAATGGCAACCATTATAGCAACATATGGGTGGTGAACGACCAGCAACTTCTTGGCAGTCCCTATCCAGTAAGCAGTCATTGTCGTTCTGCCCTGGTATACAGGTGGGTCTCTTTACAATTGGACAATAACTATTTCCTGGTAAAAGCAAAACATTTCCATAGATTTACAAACCATTTAAACCCTATATTAACGCCTTAACTCCTTGAAGTGAACTTAACATAACTTCTCGCAATATCATTACATATACACATAACATTGTATAATTTGAGCACACAGGAATCAATTAGTCACGCTTTGACTTTGTGATTAGGAAAACATACAAGTTCCATACATTGTCAAACATGAAGTTTTCACAACAAACAAAAACTGACCATCTGACTATCACTAAATTAATAATATTGCTAATTACAAGTGCCAATAAGTTTTGGTGTGAAGCGCTGAGACAGAGCAAAGATGATTAGACAGAAATGCAGAGCACACAAAGCCGGACTTAAGTGAGCAATTTAATGCAAAATGCTCTTAAGTTTAACAAAGCAATTAATGCTTAATTTTATGATTGAGATTAACTTACAAAAAGAAGAGCCAAATTTAGCCAACAGAACTCTTAACTTTGTTAATAGCCTGGGAACAATGCTAGATAGTAGTTTAAAGCAACTGAAAGCATAACTTCCTTAAAGTTAATTTGGAACCCAAACTACACACTTACAATGAATATGCTACTGCATGATATTAAACATAATTATGCAGTTTTCACTCACAACAGTAGTGTGAATGCAGCTTTTACAGGGCTAACATTAGGAGCTGTCAATGTATAAAACACTTGTTAGTGTACACCAACTCAACAGCCATGGCATCTTTTGTTAAATTGGTTTCTAGTTCACTACAGTATCTCAAGATGATCAACACTCTTCACCTTCTATGAGGTGGACAGTTAAGGACATTCTGGAGAAGCTTAGTGCATGTGAGTTTTGCTCATGTGTTATGGCCCATTTTTAAAAAATATCAATGCCTGTATCTGGGCAACTGTGCACCTACCCTACCCCTCCCCTAACCCAACATTAACGCTAACTTTTTAACTTATAACTTGTTGGGTTAGGGGAGGAGTAGGTGCACAGTTGCCCAGATACCGACATTGCTTATATACTTTCACTATCATTTGAAAGTGACTGAGGCTGCTTCGTTGGTATGTATTAAAACAATTAATACTCTCTCAAATCTTGGTAAACAGGGGCTTTGGAAATATTGAACTCGCTTCTTCGCAGCTAAGTAAATATTCTGCCACTATTTACCTTGATTTTGGCGCATAAATTTCTATTAGAACTGAACTTGTCTGATACCACAGGCAGGGTTTTCAATAAGTATTGTAGTAGCAGGAGAATAGTGTAAAATAACAGGAGAATATTCTGAAAGCGCTCCACATCTGAATTCAAAACTAGCTCAGGCCATCTAAATTTGATCGGAGAATTCTTCGTAGTAGCCAGAGAATTCTCAGACTACATGTATCTCCGATGCCTAATGAATACCCTGTACAGGTCAAGGTTGTAATGTTAACTATGGAATACAACTCATGTTAATATCAAGACACTGTTGTCTTGCCAACCAGGTATCAGCTGCCTCCTCCTCCCCTCCCCCCTCAAAAGCAGGGCACATTTTCCATAACGCTCATAATTTTAATGCTGGTTGAAAAAATATTAATACATGTAACAGTTAACTTTTTGTAACTCCAAATAGCATACATTCAATCATTAAAAAAGTTTTTTTTAAATGGACTCATTCATGTAATATACATGCACAAACATAAATGTGCTGATTGGCAAAGGGCATGTTAATTAATCCCAAACAGTACAAACAGTTAAAATGCGTGTAAATTTGAGACTACATGAAGAAATTCGAAGTCAAACGTTTGCATCTATATCACAAACAAGAAAGAAATTGTGTTTTTAGCGCAATTTAGAATACCCAAGTCTGTGAAATTTTTTTTGAAGGCAACTTGCACTTGCCCTGGGACTTGAAATATTTACTTGTGCTTATCTCTTCCTAAAAACAGTGCATAAAGTTACACTGAGTGCAGAATGTTGACAATAAATTTTTAAATGTGCAGTATATTATCAACAATTTTGAGTGCAATTTTGTATGAATAACAGGGCTAAAAATTGGCGGTAGCACAGTTGCCTGAGTGGCGAGTTAAAACTGACCAGAGCTACCCAAAGGTAAGGTTTGAACGCCCAATGTGCGAATAGGCTACAGAATTTGGAAAAGTTGCAATGTAAATTATGCAACGTACAAAGTTAAAAATAAAACTCAATATATAGTTAAATTGGACTACCTTTCTCTTTATTTCTTTGCCTGGACTCTAAGATCATCCATTGTAGTGTCTTTTTTAGTTCTGAAGTGGAAATTCCGAGCCGTTCTAACAGTGGTTTCACAAGCAATCCACACTCACAACATAATGATTTTGTGATTGTCACGTGACTCTCAAAGAAAAAACAAATCGAGGGCTACTTCATTTTGGGATGGGCCACAAAGAATTCAAGAAATCTGGTTCAACTTGCCACCAGGCACTAGAGTTAATTTTTAGCCCTGGAATAAGCACTCAAAAATTTTGTAAAACCAACGAATTGCACTCGCCCTACAGGCCCAAACAATTTTTTTTTTGATTTACTTCACGTTTATTCCAAATTGCACTTGAAACCAATTGATTACCTATGCTAATTATCCTTTGGATCCAAAACATTGGCACAAATTGAAACTTTGTGGTTGCCGAGTGTAGCTTGGGTTCCTTGCTTTAAGTTCCTCCACCAACATAAGCCAGATTTATCATATAGCCATTACATTACTTTTCTTAGGCATTAATTAGGTTAATTTGCATGCATGAGCGGAGGGGGTATATACCACATTCTGCAACTTCAGAATACCCGTCCACTTCATTTACATGTGTCGGGGGCTTTAGAAGAACGAGGTATATCACAATGGACTCTTTTGCTATTCATCAGTATGCAAATAAGTGGACGGGTATTCTGAAGTCTGGCCGCTTTGTTTCTCATCCCACAACAAGATTCAAGTCACGTTCGATTTTATTCAATGCATGGCAGCATATTTTGTAGCTAACAAAATAAGGAAACAAAACTGAACTAATTTTAATAAGCTTCTTACAGTAAGACTAACTGCATGACCAAACTGACTTTACTTGTTTTAGAACAATACAACTCTTACCTGTTTTAACTGCCGTTTCCCCCAATAAAATTCTTCACGAGGTTTCCAGCCTGAAAAATCTTGCTGAAAGTGACGGACGTAAAACTCCAAACAACACAAAGCGAACAACGAAAAAATTGTTGCGGCACCGCTTTCTAGCCTTGTTCCCAGACTTCCGACGACCCGCGATCCTCTGCCTTAATAAATGTTCTACCGAAGACTCTTTTTGAAGGCTTTTCTCGCAAAAACCTCTCCGGTTGTCATGTTGCCTTTGTTTTCTTTGTATTTTTAGCTGATTATTCTCACACAAGAAAAGAGTTACTTGAGCAGAGCTTATTAGTACGAAAAACTCAAGAAAACTGGGGATTTTTTCCAACCCCCTAAGGTCAAATGGTTAGAGTTACAATGTGTCATTGAAACCTAACGTGACACGTTCTTGTTGCACATAACACACACATGCTTTTATCTATCGAGAAGAAATGGTCTTCGTTACAACGCGCGGGATTACGAAAAATTGCTCGCTATTGCTATTTTTTTAGCAATGTTGCATGATCGTTCTAGCATTTGAGGGGTTTACCCAGTGAAACCCTTCGTTCACGCAAATTCCTTAAAACTTTCTATCGGTATCACGTTTCGTCCAGACCTCGAGTTATGTCCCTGGTTCAAGAATATAATTACACAAGTCCCTTTTGTATTTAAGACCATTTTTGTTTCTTGGTACAATGTTAAAAAAAACGCTTTCCAGCTTTAAGCGGCAATTTCTTTACGCTATTTGAAATCAATCCGTTTGGTCTTAAATGGTTTTCTATGGCGCATCGGGAAACACCAGAAACAAAGCTTTTTGGGAAATATTATGTTAAGTAAACACGCACACAAGTTAAATATATTTTTTTTCTGTTGAGATAACAATTCGAAAAGTCCAAATAACTAACTTAACATCCGAAGAACTGCATGCATGATCACGATTAAAGTGGAACAGTGAGAGAAGAAGGCCAGAGAACAAAAGAGCATTGTACTTGAGGACCAGATTACAATGCAAGGAGGAATCTTTTTTCAGAAAATCGCATACACGAAGTCTTGCAACGAAGGTAGTCTTATTGCTCAGCTTAAAGAACCGGTAACAGACATTTCCGACTTTGCACAGCAAATCGTTTGTTGATCGGAAAAATCGGCGGACCTTCAAGATGTGGTTCACGGGTTTGAAAAACGCAGAAAAAAAAACCGAAATACGAAGACAGAGAAAATGACTCCTTCTAGTTCCCTTTTACGCAGAAAAGATCTTGTAAAATGTTCCTTCAAGGCCTAAATAAGCGTCTGAATCATTGTGTTCGCTTGCAAAGCGGCTACCATCCGAAATCGGCATCCGTAAACTGATCCTTTGTTCAGAGCTCATCCATTATTTTTCAAGTTACTGTAAAATTTACAGCAACAAGTATGTTCCAGATCTTGGTTTTGGGTAAATTTTGCAGTCTCTCGCCTGAAAGAAGTCGTTTAAGAATCGGACTAGCGTGCGAGATTCAACAAAGATTGCTCAAAAGTGCATATATAAGGTACATCTCAAGAGAATGAACAACCCCTTGTCTTAACTCCGTGACAAAAGGTAGATGCAAAAGGCTTCTTAAACTAAATCGTAATCATGCTAGATCTAGCCATAATATGTTATGCACAGCGATCGCCAAACAAATACGAAGGCACAACCACTTATTTTTCAGCTTGGTTAGATCGTGGCACAACGGAAAGCGTTGTGCGACACGAACAGAGGAATGCATGTTAAATGGCTAAACGCCGTTCTTACCTTGTCCTTGAACGAGAATAAATAAAGAGCATGCTATCGTGATTGCCGCCGACGTGAACATCTTGCCTTGGAGGTCCTGCTAGTGCAAAATGCCTGCAAGCACTACACACTTAAGCTGGACCCGTCCACACCGCCACTGCAGTAGTGAAATGCTGAGAGCACAGCGCAGTGACTAGAGGCGCGGTTCAGGCTGACATATAGCTTACCTCTGTTCAGGAGCATTCGCGACTTGAAAATTGACACCACTTGCCATTGTATGCGTGGATATTTATCAGACGGCAGACTAGACTAAAGGGGTATTCACTCACAAAACTGAGGGTCTTTTGATCGCCCTAATCCCGAGAGGCATTTCGGCAAAGCTGTGAAACAAGGCTTTAGTAAACGCCACTTTGCGTGCGAAAATCGCAACTATAATAATTATGTTGAAAGAAACGCGACAAAGATTTCAGCCCAGAAACAACTCACTGTTTTTTGCTATTCGGGGAAAAGAATTTCTATCAAAAGTGTTCTGAGGTATTAATGGAGTAAACTGATTGTTACGTGACCAAAAGTACAAAGCATGATTATTGTCAAAATTCGTGACAGCCGAAAAAGGGTGAAGGGACCATTAATTCGATCGTGACAAGTTTGGAATCTGGAGGAAAAAAGTGTCTTTAAGTACGAGCAAGCTCAAGTCAAATGTTCTAAAACCCTGCTAATGTAAAACACGAAAGAAAGTTTGTTCTGCTAGGGATGAAACGATAGATTCACAGAATCAGTGAACTGTTGAGACCGTGTAGGGTTTCATTGTTACCTGGCCGTGAATGGCCATTTTCATTTCCACTCACCGGGGCACAAAGTTAATATTATTATCAGTTGTCTCCGCCTCACTTAACTAAAACAGAACATTGCTGTGACGAGGACAAATAGGTATTGTGTGATCGTTCTGGGGTTACTCCATTGGGTAACTCCCTTGGGGAAAGACAACCTTATTCTTAGGGGAGGAGGGCCACGGGACGCTTTGCAACCGTTGTTTCCACTGGTTATATCTTTTCCTCGTTGAGCTCTCTGGTTGAAGTTTATTTGAAGCCATGCAAGCATATTTTGTTAGGGTCTTGTTTATTTGTTCAAAGTAAAGGTGTCACTTTAGTAAAATCCCCGCAATGCAACTTGAGTCCCAGCCCCCCTCCCGTTTCCAGAGACAGCATGGTAACTTCCCTTGTACATGTCAACGCCTTTCCTTGAGGAACGAATAGAATCAAAAGCATCCACTCTTTTCTCTTTTTTTTTTTTCTGGCCACATGTCACACAACGGAAAAACCGGCGAAATATATGCGTGGTCAGACTGAGATGAGGTTACATCAAATGAAAATTTAGTTATTGTAAGCTATGTTTTCTCAGGAGCCCATGGGGCTCCTGGTTTACTGTATTGATGTTATCCTGTTCATGATCAAGGTCCTCATATATGGTAAGGGGGAAACGGCTTGATGATTACTCTTTACCATCTGAGGACCTGGAAGAGGCTACATTGATGTTTGACATTCTTATACCAGGCCAGACCAGGCCCTAGCTAAGACTCATAATGAAATAATTAATCCTCCAAAGTCCTTAAAGGACCGGTCATTATTTATAGGGTAGGGGGGATGGTACAACAGTGAATATCGCATGTTTGTTTTTTCCTGATCCCCCTCACCGGTGGGCAAGATTTTTCTTGATTCCCCCCCCCCCTTCCTCCTGCTCCTGAATGTAAGAAATAAAAATCAAAGCGAATTTTAGCTGGCCATATATTCTAGCACACCCGTTTTGGTCATGCATAAGAATATTGGTTCACCTACCCCGTATTTGCACCAGCGCCGCCCCCCCCCCCTACCCTATATACATAATGACCGGTCCGTTAACTTCCTCTCTCTACTCACTTCCTAAGAGTTGTCTAGTTGCACCTCTACGTACTATGGTTGCACACATTATTTTAAAAAAGCAGGAGCCCATGGCTGTAAAAAGCCATTTGATAAATTTATGTCAAGCAGGAGCCTGTGACGAATCGTAGAACGCTTTTTCCGACATAGAGAAAATGGGCATAATTAAGTTTGTTTCGGAAAAAAAGCCGAAGCCTAAACAGGAGTTATCAACTTTGTAAGCCTTTGTTCTCGAACTTATTTTGGACACGCAACATACTAAATATGCAACATACTGAAATGCGGTCTCGCTGGAAACGCGCAAATAGGAAGCGCGTAGAAAACGCGCGGTATTGCTCGCGGCAACGCTCGCGCTCTTCTCTTGCGAGCTGCGAGGATCCACGTTTGGCTTTCTTATAAGAGAAAGTGACTATTTTGCAGTCTACAGCACCAGAAATAAGAAAACATAAGAACGCTATCCAGGAGGGCAAAAGCGTGGAGAGGATTAAGGAGCAGGCATTTTTTATAGGAAGGGGAAGGTAGGCTTTTGTAGATTGTGCTAGGAGCATAATGGGGCAAAACGAGCATAATTTTAAGGTTTTAGCACATTTTAACACTGCAAGCATAATTTGTGTTTTTTCAAACCAAAAAGAATGATTTTTTAGTACACGTTTCGCTTTGCACTTCATTTCTACATTTTTTTAAATAAATATGTTTGGCGTGTTTCATATGGGGCGCCATATAAGCCATAAAAGTGTTTAACTAGAATTTATGAACATGTTTTACCTGCTGACTTGTTGTCGCTGGCGATTGTCGACTCGCCGCCGAATTTGCAGCGTTATTAGTTGGAAGACTAGAAGACGGAGTATGCATATGGGAGCCCCCAGCACTCGCGATTATATTGGCTGTCTACAAGAACAAAGTGCGGGGTGCAACTATGAGATTTTGTTCGCTAATATGAAAGCAGATGAATTTTTGTTTGTGCATGCAGACATACCTGTGGCTGTGAAGAATTGGCCGCAAAAGCGTCCACGACAGCCCTCGAGACCGCCTCTGAAATGTTTCGGAGAAGCTGTGCGTTTTGTTCCGACATCACTCCGGCTTTAAAGGGTCAATCGAGGTTAGCTTCGAGCAAAGACTGAAAGCGTTACACGGTCAGTGTCCTGTCTACGAATATTCCGAATAATTAGGCTCTCCCGCGCCGCTTTTTGCGAAGATCGGAAAGATAACTTTGCACGTTGCGTAAATACCCTGACCTCGGCTAAAATTTTCCGCCATTTTTAAGATCGGAGAGATAGCAAAGTTCCAGGTTGTGCAATGCGATGCAAAATTGATATGTAAATCATAAAAATCCCTAAAAACATCTTAGATTACAACCATTTTTTTATAAATAATAAATTTGGGCACGTAGTGAAATACCATTGTTTATAAATAATAAATTTACACTTGGCGAAGTGAAATTTCATTATTTATAAATAATGGTTTAACAGGGGTGTTATGAAAATGCATGATTTGTAAATCATGAAATCAAGTACCAAGTGAGTGGATTATTTATAAATAATAAATTTACACTTGGCGAAGTGAAATTTCATTATTTATAAATAATGGTTTAACAGGGGTGTTATGAAAATGCATGATTTGTAAATCATGAAATCAAGCACCAAGTGAGTGGATTATTTATAAATAATAAATTTACACTTGGCGAAGTGAAATTTCATTATTTATAAATAATAAGTTTGTACATATTATGATATGTAAATACATATTTTAGAGATTTTAGAGCCTGATTTATAAATAATTGGAGTTGTTTCAATAATTATTTATATATAATTACTTTATCGAAAAAGAATATTTATAAATCAGAATGTCCCTGAAATAATTATTTACATATCATCCCACAAGTTCTTGTGCATTATTTCTAAATAAATTGTCCGACATTTTCAATTATTTACATATAAGGAAATAATGGCTTGAATTCGGTCTAAATAATAAATTTACAAACGGCACCCCATAGTTTCATGGACTGTCAAATCTGCGGTCATCCTGTGGTCTCTCCTCAGTCCACGCTCGTTTTGAAACTGCAGGCTCGGGGGCTCGGCTGCCAGAATCAAAGATGGCGACTACTTCCAGCGTTGCTATTACTAGCGATGCTGTACCTAGAGCTGCGATATCCAGAGAACGTACTCTTAAACAGAACCAAGGAAAATACAAAAAAGGGGAAACTCTGATCCTAAAAACAAGAATCTTCACGATCGGTTTAAGGAATTCCCAAATAAACATTTGTGCCTTCGAAACGGGAAACTGTTCTGTGATGCGTGCAATTCAAGGAAATCCTAGCCTATAAGAAAAGCATCCTGAAAAACCGGGTGATGTAGCAGCTCGTCCTAAAACCTAAGCCAATTGGTTTGCAACCCAAACCGCCAAACAATGCTAAAACAATAGTGACGATTGAAATCTATTGTTTGGCGGTTTGGGTTGCAAACCAATTGGCTTAGGATCAAGGACGAGCTGCTACTGGAAAAACCACATGTCTTCAAAAAAGCATACTGCAGGTAAAGAAAGATTGAAAAAGACAAAAATGCGAGATCAAACCAGCATAGAAGCGCTTAAACAGGAGAAGCAAAACAAAGACAGCACGTTGCCTGTTGCAGAGAGAGCATACCGTTTACAAGTAGTAGAGGAGTTTCTGAAAGCTGGGATACCCTTGCGTAAAATGGATAAGCTTCGACCTCTCCTTGAAATGCAAGGTTATCGGTTAAGTCACAGTTCCAACATGATGGATTATATAAGCATAATACTCAAGCAAGAAGTTCAGAGAATTAAAACTGAAATTCAAATTGAACCCCCCAGAAATGGGATTTTCACACGGAATCTGTCTGTCATTTTTGATGGGAGCACGAGACAGGGCGAGGCCATCGTGATAGTAGTGCGTTTTGTCGATGATGATTGGAATATCATACAAAGACTAATTAGAATTGACATTTGTGCCAAGTCGATAACTGGGGACCATATTGCTCAGGTACTCAACGAGTGTTTATGTATGGAGTACGGTGTCAGAGGATATACACTCTCTGATTGCTGCCATGAGAGATGGAGCCAGCGTTAACCAAGCTGCATTAGATCGCATCCAGTTTATGTTCCCAAAAACATTCAATGTTGTTTGTTTTTCTCACACTCTGGATAATGTCGGCAATCATTTTGTAATTCCCAGTCTGAAAGAGTTTGGTAATCTATGGATCCGCCTATTTTCCAATAGCCACAGAGCAGCACTTATGTGGAAGGATTTGACTGGACGTAAGCCGAAACGTTTTTCCGAAACTCGTTGGTGGTCGAGATGGGAGGTTTTCAAGCAGCTTATGGAGCAATTTGGTGATGTACAAAGATTTTTAGAAGATGCTGTTAGAGAAAATGTCGCCCCCCAAATCTCACGTCAACTGGTTGATATCCTGGAAGATCCAAGCAAGGTTTTCAGTCTCAAGCTTGAGCTAGCAGCCATCGTTGATGTAGGAGAGTCTTTTGTCAAGGCCACTTATGCTTTAGAGGGAGATGGCCCACTAGTTTTCTCGTGTTTTGAGAGGTTGCAAGGAGTTAGCAATGCATGCCAAAACGTGCATTTGCCAAATGTTCATGCCGTAGCTGTATCTATTGTCAACGAGGATCCCACACAAAATGTAGCAGCATTGGACCGGGAAGCCAAAAGAAGTGTCGAGCCTGCAATTCAGTGTTTTTTGCGAAAATTCAACGTGGATTTACACAACACGTTGAGTGCCTTCAAGGCTGCAAGAATAATGTGCCCTGTAACTGTTCAGTGGCTCCGACCAACACCAGCAAACGTGCAGGCTTTGCGTCAGTTTCCGTTCCTGGACAGTAACGACGTAATCGATTCCCTCGTTACGGAACTGCCCGCCCATATTGCTGCCGCCCAGGACGTCAGAATGGCTTGTGAAGAAGATAAAGTGAAGTGGTGGAGGCAACAATCGGACAATCTGCCTAACTGGTCTTCTGCAGTTATGAAGGTTTTGTTGGTGCAGCCCTCATCGGCGGCAGCTGAGAGAGTATTCGTTCTTCTCAACACATCTTTTAATGATTTGCAAGACCATGCTCTCGTTTACTACCTACAGGCTTCTGTTATGTTGCAGTATAATAAGCGTTAGGACCAGACGCAATGCAAAGCACCTGCACTCGCCAAGACTCTAGAAACGGTTGACTTTGATATTATTGTTGTTGTTAACTTAAGACATAGTTAATAAGATAATATAAGATGTTTGTCTCCATATATGTTATCAAAACCTTATCAAGACTAGCAAAACCTACTTTAAGTCAAATTTGGTGGTATTTACAGTGGTATTTAATTAGTACTAATTTCCTTAAAAATAGGAAGCATATTTTAGCTGACACGGAGCATAATTTGGAAAAAAAGCCTAATTCCAGCATAATTTTGAGAAATTTCGAGCAGTGTCAAGAGCATAATGTGCTCATTTTACGAGCACAATCTACAAAAGCCTAGGGGAAGGTAGGTAGGTAGAGGTTGAACTCCTCTTAGCGGTAGCCATGATTTTCCCTGAAGCCCCCCCCCCCCTTCCTTTCCTTCCTTTCTTGTAAGGAATAAAAATGAAAGAGAATCTTTGCTGACAATACATTTGAAAAAAATTTATGTAGCCCTCCCCGACCATGCATAAATTAAAAATTGAACCACAACAGACCTACCTACTGTTTGCATCGGCTCCTCCCCTACCCTACCCTACAAATAATAACAGGTCTCTAAAGTTCAAAAGCGTCGCTGAGGATCTGGGCCGTAGTAAACTTACTGAGCGGATGTCAGTGGACTGTCATGGCGGCAGGTTTGATTCTCCGTTTCTGAAGACAGAACTTTATACAGACATTATGGCACTTCGTCGTACATAACTTTAAGCAAGGCAATGACCAGAGCTAAGTCGCAAGCTAAAGGAAAGCGACTTTGTATTCCTGACTCTCATCTTATTTCTCAACTACAACACGTGTTGCGTGGTCGAATTTTCCATGGAGATATTCCTCCGGTGTTGTGTGGTTTGGAAGAGCAAAGAAGGTAAAATATCTTTCCAGTCCCGCTAGACTTGCACATCATTCGTGAGGGGTATTTTAGGCATTTTTGGGTGAGGATGTTGGGTTGGGACCTTGAAACTGTTATTAATTCATTCAGCAAGACTTAATGTACGATTAATGACATGTAGTCCAACTGAATTTTCCTACCCTATCCCAAACTAAACCCCCAAAATCTTATTCCTAGTCTAGACTAAGGCCTTCAACAAATTAGTCAGTTTCTGGGTAAATGATTCCCTACTCCAGACCCAAATTCTCTACCTTCTGGACCCAATCCCAGACAAAACTGCTTGAAAACCAGGTTCAAGCATTTTATTATTGAGACAATTACTAACTAATTC
This sequence comes from Ricordea florida, assembly GCA_949710005.1. Taxonomy (NCBI): domain Eukaryota; kingdom Metazoa; phylum Cnidaria; class Anthozoa; order Corallimorpharia; family Ricordeidae; genus Ricordea; species Ricordea florida. The sequence continues at coordinate 6,448,380 of OX453279.1, read as the reverse complement.
AAGCAATGGCTGTAAACAAATTGTCTTATATACATGTGTGACCAAATCACAAAGACATCATTGTAACATTTATTTTCCTTAAAAGCATAGGAACGTCTTCCTTTTTATGTGGTTATGTTAAAGAATAAACTATGAAATGCACATACTTTATCATCCGACTCCCCTTAACGTATAAAGTGTTAACCTGTAAACTGTGAGCAACGTGGATACTCTTAAACCACACCCTTTACAGCAGTACACACCTATTTATCACATAATTACTTCAATATCTACACACTAACGTGTCAAATATACATGGTATTGGACATTGATATTGTCACGTGGTGATATTGTAAACAACCAACCAATCAGTGTGCATGATTTCTATATTGTCATACTTGAAGATAACAGGTTGCTTTTTGCCACCGGTATATTTATGGCTTGTTTACCATTCACTTTCTCAAATTTCAGTAATTATATCATGAAAACAAAATGACACAGCAGCTTAAAGATATGGAGTTTATCTTCGAAGATAAACTCCATATCTTTAAGCTGCCGCATAATATCCTCTGTTTATTTTTTTCTCAAGAATCTGAGCAGACCAGAATCCTAAATCCTCAAATTTGATTGGCTAATCACTCGCTCATGACCAGTCTTCTTTTTACGATATGACCCACAGGTTGGATTTTGTGCCCACTGTAGTGATTACAGCTCTCTTTTCCCACTTTAAAAAGAAGACATAAAAAAAAACTAAGTTACATACTGGGCTTGGTCAATTATGGGAAAAAACTTTGCCCTTTGTCTTGAGTAGGGCCCTCGGCCTTCGACCTTGGGCACAGTTTTTTCCTATACGAACCTCCGTTTGGGTAAATAACATATATATATATATATCCCATATATGGGATATCACTCCATGAGGCTAGATTTTAATATCACTCAATCCTGTATTATGCATGGTGTAGGTGAACTGTTTTGTTCTTCAAAAACAAAAAATGTTTGCACTTCCTTGGGATTACCGGTATATGGAAATTTAGCGCACCCCTTCCCCCGTCTTTCTTTGTGCATGCTGTAAGCAAATTCATAGTTGCTTATTCTTCATAATTGTTTCTATGGCTTTGTGTAAGTTATGGTAACAAGGCTGTGTATCATATTATTAATTCACTGTTTTTTTTTCTTATCAGACAGTTGTTAGATTTAGTTAAAAGATGTGCGCAGTATGGGGAAAGTAATTCGGTTCTTCTGATTGGCCCCAGAGGCAGTGGTAAATCTCTGGTACGTAAGTGATAAGTGCCTCTGCAATTTTTGTGAACAGGTGTTACTTTACAATGACTAGTATTTCAAATAATAACAGTAATGATAATAATAGTAATAAACTCATGTACTGTGTGCACCAAAGCTACAACTCAACTGGACTGTTATTTGTAAAGTTCAACCTGTCGAAATTATTGTTTCAAGTGGCAGAGGTGAAATTATTTGCTTTTAATCAAGGGTGGCCTCTTAATACAGGGCCACTATTTACAGGTTCGACTGACGTTTCAAAGAATAAACTTCCTGCTTACTGCTAGTATTTGAATGTCACTGTTTCTTTCAGCTTGTTAAAAGCATCCTTGAGGAGTTGCACAAGACAAAAGGTATAAAACAGAATCTGCTAGAGGTGAATTTAAATGGTAAGCACATGTGTACATCATAAAATATTTCTCTTTTCTTGCTCTCCTCTATTTCCATTACTCTAAAATGAGACAACCATTTGTATTGGTCAATGTAACTGATTACCCAAGGTCACCCAAGCCAATTTTCTTTCAAATTATCCAGTCACGATTGAGTATCTAACAATAGAATCTCTACAAATGTTTTGAAGTGTGCTTGAAATGCATATATTTTGCTCTATAACTGTACAAAACATGTCAAGATTGAAAAAGAATTATCTTACATGCCGTTGGTAGAAACTCACCACAAATCTGTTGTTCAGAGTCAAAAAGTCACTTTCAAAATTTGTATGAAAGTCTATCTGGGTGGCAAGGCTGCAAGTAATTTTTTTTTTAGTAAGCAGGTCATTTGTCAGGTCAGAGACCAGACCTGACCTGACAAGGAAACAATCTGGTCGGACAAAAAAAATTAAAAGTGAAAGAGCAAAATTAAGAATTCAACAAAACAACCTATTTCACTGCTTTAATTGCACAATATTAATCACAGACAGGAGCTGTAACAGTTGTATTAGTTCACTGATCAGTCTTCACTGATGTCGCACTTAAAAAGACTCTCCTCAGAGTAAAAGTATGATAATTAAAAGTTTAATTTGGATCAAAAGTGCCCGGTCAGAGTGACAGACCAGACAAATATTTCGCTGGTCAAAACGTCAAATTTACCGGACAATTGTCCGATAACTGACTGTTATTTGCAGCCTTGGGTGGTCTTGGTTTGAGTACTCGCACTGTAACCATTTTTTAGTACTAACCTTGTAAAAATAGTCTGTGTCAAAATGCCACAGGGCTGGTGCAAACTGATGACAGGTCAGCTTTACTGCAAATAACAAGGCAGCTTCATTTGGAAAACACAGTGGGAGACAAAGTGTTTGTAAGTAACCCTCTCTATGGCCATTTGTGTGGCAGTTTTTTATCGTCCCCGTGAATAGACTGGCAAAATCTGAATAGTTAAGAACTAGACTACATTTTTCTCTGTTAACTAACATGATTACACTGCACTTGGTTTTGGGAGAACACAAGATGAAGGGTTTGTGTTCATTGTTTGCAGATGTGTGCCTTATTTCAATCTAAAATCTTAAAAACCTTAACACTGCTGTACAAATTGCAGAGAACATAAATCAGCATGTAGTAAACAATTATTGGATGAGGTTTTTGTGATATCCAGAATAATCAAGGTTGAGGTAGGGGTTATCAGCTGAAGCCGAAGGCCGAGGCTGAAAATTAACCCTTACCAAGACCTTTTCTTATTAGACATTAACAAAGCAAACCTAGAAGTCATTATTTTTGCTTCTTCACTGACGGCAAGCACCACAAAGCGCATAAACTTCACATGATTACCCTTAGAAATTATGCACCGCAGTTACACATGACATGATTACCCGTGACCTTGAGTGTCCTTGACGTGATTATTGTATAATCTGCAGTTATGACGTTTAAGCCGCTGATTTCGAAAATTCACTGTACGCTTTCGGCCAATCAGAAAAGAGATAATGAGTTCAATGTATAATAATACTAATTCTTGATAACTCAACAGCAAAATGGCTATTCTGTCTACAGTTATGAACTTGCCCTATAATTTTTGCTCCTTATAGATAACTCAATAAGTAATGATGTAAGGTGCAGGTGCTTTAATAGTAATTAATTTAAGCAAGGATGGTCCACATTTTTACTGTAGGGTTCATTTGCTGAAAACTTAGCCTTTTTACTGGATTCCCTTAAGTGCGGTAAGTCACATTTCACCAATCAATTTTTACTCTGAAAAAAAAATAATTTTGTATTATGAGCAAACTTGTAACAGAAATTATATAAGCTCTTTGTCAGAGCCAAAAAAAGCATGGAAATCTTTTTTGTGTTTCAATGCCCAGGGCACCAGTGTGGCATTCAATTCAAGGGCCATGCAGCAGGCATGGTCCATTCATCAAACTTTGAGATGGTGTTTGGTAACATCTTTTGTATGTATACAGATTAACCAGTCTTAAAAAGGTCCAATTTTCTACGTAAACGTGCTTGTATTAACCATGTTGGTCACGTTCATTGCACTACGTGTATTTTATTACATTTCATTGTAAGCTTTTCTGTGTAATGTATATTCTGGGTAATCCTTGTGTTAGCAGTTAAGTTTTTGTTTGGGGAAAAAATAAAATGGCATCCCAGGTACTGAAATATGGTTTTACTAGGGAAATTAAGCAAGGCACTTACCACTATAAGAAACGTTGACCAGGGTAAGACCAAACAATAGTGCGAATGAATGACACTATAAAACTGCACATTCGAAATGAAGTCCAGTAAGTCTCTTCAACAATTAAATTTTTTCTCTGGTTGTGGTATCCACAGTGTTGTGGCCTTGTCTGTTTCAGCTCCCTACTGAGGTTGCTTTATTGGTATATACAAAAACAATTTTCTCTTCAATCTCGGTGAATAGTGGCTTTAGGAACATTTACATCGCTTCTTTGCAGCTTAGTAAACATTCTGACACTATTCACCTCGATTTCTGAGAATAATTGTTAAATATATGATAGAATTTGCTTTCATACTTAGTTGTTTCATTTAAATTCCAGGTGGCCAAGAGAGCCAATCAATCCTCTTTATCCTAGATGAATTTGACTTGTTTACCTGCCACAAGAACCAGGCATTATTGTACAATTTATTTGATGTCTCCCAGTCAGCACAGACACCTATATGTGTTGTAGGACTCACATGCAGACTGGTAAGTCCATAAAACGTAGTTAACAGTTTCACTACCTGACATTGTACATGTATGAATAGCAATAATCCATTTACGATCTAGTCAATGCCTGTACTCATAATTTGGGTAGAACCAGAAACCGACAAGACTTGAAACGTGTAACTCACGTTCACAGCTTGTCCACATTCAGTATTTCACAATAACCATAATATTATTTGGAAACCGCTTGCCCTAGTCTTTGCGCTTGTTGACACTGTCCCACTTCCGTGGCGCACCGTAAACAACACGCATTTGCAACAACGATGTGTTCACTATGATTTGAAACAGAGGTGGGTATTTCCCAGTGAGTAGGTCATGCTGCTGAAGCCAATTTAATTGGTTCATTTGGTTTCTCTTGATTTGTAAAGGTAATCATACGGTTTTTCTCGTTCAATTTGGAATTAATTTGCACGAGTGAGTTTTTCAAAAAGCTGAAATTGCACGAGCCGCTTCGGCGAGTGCAATTTCAGCTTTTTGAAAAACTCACAAGTACAAATTAATTCCAAATTGAACGAGAAAAGCCGTATGATTACTTATTAATAATATAAACATGAAAAAATTCAACTGGAGGAAGTGCCGGAAGATCTCATTGCGGACGGACAGGAAGCAAGCATTTGACGCGGATTTGACACTTTCTTTACTGATTGGCTGATAAAGATCAACTGATAACGCTACGAACTCAAAGCGGTTCGTTTAAAAATAAAGAATATCATAATCCAGAAAATCGATGTGTAATTTGCACTGGTGTTACACTTTTTGCACTGGTATTACACTTTTTGCACTGGTGTTACACTTGAACTGCACTGCTCTCAGCCAATCAGAATCGAGTAATTTTTTCATGTATATTATTATCCAAATAATTATGGTAGTTGGGAGATAGAATGTGGAAAAGCTGTGGTTAAAGACGTTAAAAGACAATTATTTATTTGTGGTAGAACATAAAAATATTGTTCATGTGTACCCAGGCAAACTGTGCCCTTTATTTTGTTTGATAGCCAATATTTTCTTCTTTTTCAAGAAATAATGCATCCAGCAGATACATGTATAAGCGTTCCATATAACCCCATTATTTTTCATACCCAATTCTAGGGTTTTATTCTGTTAACTTACAAATCAATGACTGATTTTACACTTTTTGGCTTTTTGTGTTTTTTCTTTGAACGAAAGAATACACTCTTAAGTTGACTCTGTTTACATTCTCTTTTAAAAAAAAAGAAGCAGATACTTGAAAAATTCAAATGTAAACATTGGAAGGGCTGATCAGGCTCAAATTATAAAGTACAAAGTATTTCAAACAGTCTTTAAACAGATTATAAGTCCTTGTTTTTCTTTAGGATGTTGTCGAATTACTCGAAAAAAGAGTCAAGTCACGATTTTCACACCGTCAGGTGCATCTCTTCAATTCTGAGACATTTGAAGATTATTTAGAAATATTCAGGTAAGACTTTCTTTTGTCCCTTCCTCATTAAAGTGCAACATCTTGTATCTTATCAGTTACTGAATCATTTTACCATTCAGATAATCATAACTATTACATTTCCTCTCATGTGATGCATAAATCCAATTGTTTCTCGACAGCCTGTTTTGCCAATTCGTATTTGAAACTTTGGGCGCATTTTTTTGGTGTGATCTGGATTTGGATTTGTGATCAGAGATCACACGGATCATGGCGCATCAAAGAAACCGATGAATCCACCCTGGACAGGGATTCATCGGTTTCTTTGATGCGCAATAATCCGTGTGATCTCAAATCACAAATCCAAATCCGGATCATACGAAAAAAAAATGTACCCTAACGTCTTGCATTTGCTACTCACATTGTATAATCATTTTGCTCCGGTATCGCAGAGGTCATGGGTTCGAATCCCATTCAGGCCTGACTTTTTTTTTCAGGCTTTAAAATTCACAGCTGCTTGAGTTGTGTACATAACTGCGATGATCATTTAATGTTATTACATAATCATTTTATGTTAGGACCCCGTGTCATCCAGTCTCGCCAGTTAACATACTTTAAAAAAGATCAGACTTCTGCTATGCTTGTTCTGTTATTTGGTCCTATATATTCACCATTACTGGTTTTAAACCATCGGCAGGTTCTTAGAACAAACTTTCAAAGCCTCATCTCACAAGGATAAATTTAAGAAACATTTGGAAATTTCTTTTCTTCCTTTTTAATGACAATATTCATTATTGTGATGGAAAATTCAGGGCCATTATGGTGTGTTGAACCAAACAGACAATCATGTTAAATCTTCTCACTACACTTTACATACAGGTCAATCCTAACTTTACCCTCAAGCTTTAAGGATAAACTGTTTGTTCAAGAATGGGAATCACATTTAGAGGCAAGTTTTGTTGTACATTTTCTGTTTCATCTCAGCCAACTGCCATTGTATATCTTATTCACTATAATCGAAATTATAATTATACAGTACTAATATTCATTAACAATATTTATATAACTTACATGTAGTTATTATTTTCTTGCTATCTGCATAACATTGTATCTGTTGTGGTTCAATTTTTTCCTTGGTTGAAGTTTATTTTCCTTTGTGTTTGATAATGTATGAAAATGACCTTGAAAAAAGGATAATAAAATGTAAACCAATGATAAAATTGAACCACAACATATACACTGTAAGTAAAATCATTATTTTTCTTTTAAACCTTGCAGGATTTGTTAGGGAATACGACAACCCAAGATGTTCTTAAGAGACAGTTTACCATGACTAAAGATATAAGAAGTCTTCATCAACTCCTTGTGGGTATTTGCATAATTAGTGTTTTACACATTTAGTTGTCTAGTAACCATGGCAGCACAAGATGTAAATATTACAGGTCAAAATTATTTTTAGATTATTCTAGTTTTAAACTAGTTTATTTCTTTTCAAACTAGGTTGATTTTTTTCAACCTAGGTCAATTTGTTTCGACCTACATGTAGGTCAACTGGTTTCAACCTAGGTCAAGTTGGGGCAGGTACAAAACACTGGTCACAGGTCATTTTTTTTACCAATACAGAAAGTATTCTAAACATTCATTAAAGCTAACCTTGGGACTAATTGGAGCTAAGGTTAGGTTTAGTGAATGTTTGGGGTACATGTACTTTCTTTCAAATACAGAAAGAGTTTGCAACTCCATTTGAAGAAACTTCATCACTAGAACTGTAGAAATTTTTTCTGTCAGTGAGAAAATGAGATGCGCGACTGTCATTACAACAAAAAATTCCTTACCGCGATCTGAGTCGTGTTGGATTGTCACTTGAGAAGTTCTCCATTTTCCAAGCTACTTTCTTTATGTGGTGTGCATTATCTCACTGTTTTAGTATAAAATTATACTAAAACAACTATTCACCTTAGTCGCAATGGCTAGTGGTGGATATTTAGCTCGCCGCTTTGCGCTCGGAAGTATCCATCACTATTTACCTCCACTTCAATTAATATTTGTTTATAATTTACAACATCTTGCAACAGCTGCTAGGTCACCCAGAGCCAGGAGATGGCTGACTTTTTCAAGCTAAGCTGACTTTTTCAAGCTCCAGTTTTAACTGGTATCTTATGTATTTTCCTTAAGGTTGTACCAGTTTGTAGCCTTAGACCAGAGCATTGCTTTATAGAACCAAAGGACTTGCTAGAGGCACAATTAAAACTTGGTATAGACTGCAAAGCTGCCATGTTATGTGGTAAGAAATTTACTCTAGTCTTGGTATATGAAAATAGACTTTGCACCCAGGATATGATCAGTTGCACTTAAGTCAGATAAAAATTTAATAAAAAATGAAGCAAAACACTTGGATATAAATGGCCCAGCGTACAAGATGACTGCTAAAATTGCAAACTCTTCAAAAACGTTTTGACCCAGTAAAAGTCAACCACAAGAGTTCCTTCCTTAAAAAACCTTAGATTACCAATTCTATCCTCCTTCCACTAAAAAAATCTACTTACAGTAAAGTCTATGTATTTTTTCACTGTAAACTAACCATTTATTGTAACAGTGCCTGTTTGCAACAACAATACGATTCTTGTAGGCATTTCAGTGTTGGAACTGTGCCTTGTGATTGCCATGAAACATTTAATCACAACATATGGTGGGGAACCTTTCAACTTTGAAATGGTGTACAAAGGTAAAGCAGTTACTTCAATGTATTAATTACATATCCTGGCTCCCTCATCCTTTCACTTTAATTGTCTTGCCTCATCTAAATGAATACTATCTCATAATGATTAATGTCTTCATCCCTTATTTACTCTGGACACCAACTTTCATTTTCTCTTAACGTTTCTTGATTTCTTTCCTTCAACTACCCTACCAGAGACTTTTACATCTGCTGTTGTTCTATCAGCCCTTTGACTTTTGTTCCCCTCAGCCTCCCTTCTGTCTATCCTTCTTTACTGTTTGTCTGTTTTTTCTTCTGTCTCCATTCATCTTTTCTTCCCAAACTCATTAATTTGTGATTTTATGCCATGGCAACCTTTTCAGAATACCAAAAGTTTTCCCAAAAGAAGGGCCACACAGTACAGTCATTTGATAAACCTGTTGTGTTGAAGGTGAGTTTCTTTTGTTGTTGTGGAGTGCACTTTACGTCCTAACCTACCTTGTCAGTGCTGCAAATAATTTTTTTTCCTTGAAGGGACCATTTTGGTCAGACCCAGCAAAAATGTAGTCAGACATCACCAAAAAAAGGTTGAATTTTATTATGCACTTATTTCATCCTGTCATAATGCATTACTGACAATAGCCTTCTCTCAATTTCTCGTCTAAACTGTATTTTGTACCAAAAACACATAAAGGAAATTATCTGGACATCATGTCCAACCACAGTTGATGGTTAGGTGGTTCAACAGGGAATTCTGTACTCCAAGATGGAGATCATAACCACGTCAAACAAATGTCACAAAAGTATGTTCTTGCCACTGAGAGAAAACTTGTTTTTTCTTTTTTGATTTTAGTTACTTTAATCAAACCAGGGTTACTAAACATAGCAATGCTTAAAACATGTACAGAAAAGTACATAATATTACTTGCAGTACATATGTGTTATTTACTGGGGAGAAGGTCTTGAGTACTCAAGACCTCAAGCACAGTTTTTTTCTCATACGGACAACCAAATAACTCATTTAGTTTTTTGGATGTCTTCTTTTTAAAGTAGGAAAAGAGAGCCGTAATCGTGACAGCAGGGAAAAAAATTTGGTCCATGGACCAGTAACATGCTCATAATTAGCCAATCAAATTTAAGGATTTAGGATTCTTGCCTGCTCAGATTCTTGAGAAAAAAAAATAAATATATGTATTGTGCTATGCTACAGATGAGAACATTTTTTCAAAGATTCACTTGCTTATTACTTTCTTTCTTTACAAGGCCTTTGAACACCTTACAGCTCTGGAGTTTGTGAAGTCAGTTGATAGCTCAGCCAAACATACTCCTAAAGAATATAGACTGGTGACTTTATTGGTAGATCCGATGCAAATAAATGATGCACTTCAGAAATATCCAGATTGCCCAACTGAAGTAAAGCAGTGGGCAATGAGCGCTGTTGCTGAGTAGATCTTTTTAAAATGACAATCATTGTATATTAACCCTTCAAGTCCCAGAAGTGACCAGCATCCAATTTCTCATTACGATATTAACCGTTCATCAACCATTCATGTTGTGAGAATAACAAAAATGATGACCAAAAAAGAGTTGTATTGACATTTAAACAGATTCTCCTCAATAATACCATAACAAATACATGACAACAGTTAGGAGAAATTGAATACTGATATTGGAGCTTTAAGGGCTAAGAGGCTCGGACTCAGTATTACATATCTGTTGGAATGAAACTATAGAGCCTTTAATGCTCACATGCTCAGCAGCCATGTTTATGATGGAAACGAAACAAGATGTTTGCATAAGAATACAATTTAATTCCTGGAGGATCAGTTTGGGACACCAACATGGACACCTTTTCTTTGTTTGGGGACACCAACAGGGCTGCCACAATGTCATGTGCAAATGCTCTATAGTCCACATAAATTGTGTTCAAAGGTGAACAAATGCATGGAGTTCTTTTTGTGTTAATTTAATTGACGCCCTATTTCATTTGTAAAGTATCTTCTACATTGCAAATTTGTGAATAAAAGTATACTGTTACAAACCTATTAAAAAACTCTCCCTTAAATGGTTGCTGTGGAAACCGCGTAAGCAATATCCTAAAGTTCATTATCTAAGCACTTTATAATGTAGTGTATGTTTGTAAGGAATTGCTTAGTTCACAGAGTAAAAGGGACTTGATTACTGTCAAGAGGTGGGAAATTTTTAAGCCCTAATTAGACAATAAGTATATAGTGTTTCTCTATAGGTGATAAGGAAAAAGGATTTTGGGAATTCAACCCTTTTCGTTTTAGGGGCGGATTGTGGGTTATTTCATTGAGATCAAATCCTGCAAACAGATGCTGAGCAGAAATGTATTTTGCATGTAGATAAAAGCATCATAGCTACAAATTTAAAAAATATAGACAAAAAAATTCAGCTCCCCCACTCTCTATTTAAAATAAAATACACATCCTCTAAGCTGCATTAATTAGCTCCTTGAAAAGATACTCTGAGGAACAAGGGAACAAAGGTGAAAATTTAAAAAAGTTGTTAGCAGGGAATAGTCGGGAAGATATCAACTGCAACAAGGAATTGGAACTGTAAATTTGTAAATTTACCTTTTTAACATTGTATTTTGTAACTGTCTGTGTAAAGTTCACATCAGCCTAAATGCTAATTTTAAACAGTCACTCTCATTAGATAAAGGTTGTGGCAAGTATGGTGCTATAATGTTGCCCAACAAAAACATTTTTGCAGCAGAGGACCGGTCCTTGCAGAGCAGGTGTAACAAATTCAGGATCCCGTTACAAAGTAACTTAAGTTAACCGCTACAGTACAGCCTGTCTTTGCGCTTTCAAGAAGACGACTCCCTGGGAAATGACCGGCTCATATAGGTCGCTCGGGAAAACTAGGGAATTTTTTTTAAGAACCTAAAAGAAAAATTGATAGAGTTAGTAAATAAGTGGATTCAAAATCCAGGAGCTTTTATTATGATCAAAAATTGTGAATAAAAATAAACCAAAAAACTCGGAATTTCACTGCAATTACATGCTCTATACTGATGGGGAAAACACGCTGGTCAAAAGTGATCCAATTTGGAGGCTCCTAAGAGATTTCGTCGAATCAGGAACGAGATGGGCCGCTTGACCAGCCAATCAGCTTGTAGCGCGGGAAACACCAACCAATCACTGGTGCAATGAAACTAGCGGGAACTTGTGCGCTGATGTTTGTTTGAGATGAAAGAAAGAGCTTGAAATTCCCTGCCTTTTAACACGGCGCGCATTTGATGGAAATGTGCATACTTTTCCACACTTCTACATGGAAAAATTTGAAAAGCTCGAGAAGATTGGAGAGGGAACATATGGGATAGTTTATAAAGCCAAGGACAAGGACTCAGGGCTTACAGTTGCGCTGAAAAAGATTCGTCTAGATACGTACGTAAATTTCTGTTCTTTGAGTTATTACAATTAGTAAGCTTTTAAAATTTCGTTGTAAGCTATTCTGAAATGACAACTTCATCAATTTTTTTGCGAATGGAATGGTGTTGGTTTGCCTCGCATTTCACTTAGAAGCAAGTCTGGGGCAAAAGTATACATCGTCGACGAACAAGAGTGGACTATGAATTTACCATCCTGAACTCTGACGTTTTTACCGTTTACCTTGTTTCATAACTCGTGGTTTTATTTTCAGCGAGGCTGACGGAGTGCCAAGTACAGCTATAAGGGAAATTTCTTTACTGAAGGAGCTTAGTCATCCCAATGTAGTTAGGTTTGTGGCAAAATTGAATATTTACGTTGTGTTAAGTTCATGACTAAGTTATTTGCCAGCATGATTGTTTTCAATAGGCTTCGTAACGGGCGCTTAAGCAGCGTTCACAAATTATACTTCTTTAATAACTTTGGCCTATTTTCTAAAATTTTAATTCCGTTGAAAAGAAACATCGGAATAACAATATCGCACCGTTTTCTGTTCCGACAAATAATTTTCATAGCTACTCAAGAATTATACTGCAGTTAACTGAATTCGAGATAAAATCACCACTTAGCAACTAGCTTATTCTCCACTGTAATGGGAAGGTACGGTATTTGTAATTTCACATTCTTTGGAACTCATACTAGAAGAGAAATGTGTTTACCAGCAGAAAAGGAAATTATTTGGAAAACATATTAAGCTGCATGTGCGCTTGCTTCATAATTAAATTATAGAAATTACATACCGATGTTTATTTCCATAAGATACACATCAAAGTTAAGTTAATGATTTTCATGCAATCAAATTTTGCTTTAATTTCTGTCAAAAACTTAACAAGGAACTATAGATAAGCACTCAATCCTTGGAAAATTGGACCTATGAGCTAAAATTTTTCCTAACTATCATTGCGTGGTTGGATGCCATAGCAGGAAGACAATGTTCATCATCCTCAAATTTCTGCTTAGAAGTCTTTCTTATGACCTCATTTATATTTCAGCTTGGAAGTGACTTTATCCATTTAGATTTATTTCCTAGTTTAAAGAGCATTTACTTTTAAGATAAGTCGCTTGGCGAGTTCACTTCCTTTGTGAACAGCACAATTTGCCACCATTTTTCCACGTGTTCTGTCCATTGGTCGTGAAATAATTTGCTACTTGGAAGTTCTCACTTATAAAAAAACATACTCTTAACCATCTCGAGGAAAATATAGCTCGTTGAGGAATTAAGACATTGTGTAGGCTATATCTGTTCTTCATACATTTGGAATCACGTTTCATTGCAAATGAGCAAGTTTACATTCTATTTACATTATTGAACTACCTAATGCTTGGAAGAAGTAATGTCTTAAAAATGGGACGAACGAAACACCTGTAGGAATGGAAATTTGTTGAAATGTGTAAAATTAGGTAGCTTCACCGTTGTAGCTGAGTATGGCATCAGGGTACATAATATTCTCTCACTATGTTGTATTATTTACAGGTTATTAGATGTGGTTCACTGTGATAAGAAGTTGTTCCTAGTTTTTGAGTACCTTGATAGAGATCTTAAAAAATACATGGATTCTGTACCAGCTGGAGGGATATCAATGCCTCTAGTTAAGGTAGGCCATCATCAATTTGTAACATAGCTTACAAATTTAACACTAGGTGCCTCCCATAAAGCTAGGGTTGCAGTGGATAGTGACCAGGGCTGTGTTCCTGGAGAGCCAATATGCAGTAATCCAGGGTTACACATCTAATTCTAGTTACAGTTTAAGCCTTGACCAGATTTCATGGAACCAAACATACAGTAGTTCGTGAAAACTCATGCCAACACTAAGCACAGTTTTAATAGTTGAAGAACTTCGGTCAGCAATATTCTCAACATTTCATCTCCTCTCGCTCAAAGCCAGCTGTGAGGCACTCAGAGCCAACCCAGTTTCAAGTGTTTGATTTTAGTTTCTGTTAAACCCTTGTTCCTAAAAAGTCAATCAGTACTATGTATCCCAGGGTTAAAGTTCTGTTGAGAGGTTGTGTTGCTATGTAGACTGTTGGCTCAAACAGCTCTTCCTTTCAATGTCACTTGCTATAAGTTATGGGAACCACTAGGTCTTAACCTTTTTCACTCCCTTGATCTGTACAGCTATTCTCAACAAGTTCCATGCACCTCTTCATTTAACAGTTTTGAGATTCTGGTATTAAATCAATTTAGTATCTTCAGTTTTATCACCTGCCCAATTCTCAAAGACAGTTTTCTTGGTAATGTATTGTTATTGAAAGGAGAAGTTGTATACTCATCAGATCTGGGAGTGAAAGGCTTAATGAATTAACTTGGAATCTTTCCAATTAAGATATTGACAAGTCTGAATGTTTTTTTTATTTGCAGAGTTATCTATACCAGTTGCTAAGTGGCATTGCATTTTGTCACTCTCACAGAATTTTACACAGGGACCTTAAGCCTCAAAATCTTTTAATAGACTCTCATGGATCTATAAAACTAGCAGATTTTGGTTTGGCTAGGGCTTTTGGTGTTCCAGTTAGATCATATACCCATGAAGTGGTGACACTTTGGTACAGAGCACCAGAGATTCTTTTAGGGTGTCGGTATTATTCAACTCCAGTTGACGTCTGGAGTATTGGTTGTATATTTGCAGAAATGGTTAGTTGTTGATAAGTTCCTTTTGTGATAGCATTTTTCTTGTGCATTTTTTCACCAGCAATAATTATTGAAAATAATTGTCTACCTTAATTTGTATCTTTAGATCACAAGAAGGGCGCTCTTTCCAGGTGACTCTGAGATAGATCAACTGTTTAGAATATTTAGGTAAGCTACATGTAACATCAGCTGAAAGTGCATCACATCCCTTCTTTGTCTTAAAGTATTAAAGGTTTCTTTAGGTTGAGATAATCAGGTCCCAGCAGCTTCAAATGCAGACAGTGAAAGTGAAGATCCACAAACATGACCCCTTGTAATGGTATTTCATTTAACACATGAGTTTACTGTTTTACTAAGATTATCATTTCTTAATGGCCCAGTTTGAATAGTCAAACTTTGTGTGTAAAACAGTTGTCAGTTTGTTTTGCTGTCAAACATTCTGTGTTGATATCTAAGAGAAATTCAAATCACATTTGAAAATCTTTCTCATCTAATAGTTTGTCCCTGTCTTTTTCCATAGAACTCTTGGTACTCCAGATGAAAGACTGTGGCCAGGAGTATCAGAATTTCCTGATTATAAGAGTTCTTTCCCAAAATGGCCTATTCAAGACTTATCAATTGTTATCCCCTCACTCACCCAAGGTGGTGCTGACTTGCTTCAGGTACATGTACAACACACATAATTTATAAGCCATTTCAATTGCAGTTGTGAATGTCATGTTTTGTTTGTGGAAAACATCAGAAAGAGGACCAATTAACCCTTTCATTCCCAAGATCTGAGTAGCAATTCTCTCAAGTGAGATCCATACATTTTGTCAAAAATAAAGTTTGAGAATTTGGCATTAGGTCAGCTCATTACCTTCGAGAGGATTGTTTTGTGCAGTTCTCATAGTCAGTTTGCTTTACAGTGTGCACAGTGTTATGGAAAGGAGAAGTTCTCTGTTGATCACTTCTGGGAGTGAAAGGGTTAAGGACACCCTCCACCAAACTCTTATTCAGTCTTTACCCACAGTTGTAAAACAGTCAGTCTACTAAAAAACCCAACTTTCCTTTAACTTCCAACATGGAAAAAGTAGAGTGTTAAAGAATTATGCACACTGTGGGGGCCCTCTCAAAGTTTGCAGGCTTGAACCTTGGACTGAGATTTCCAAGTAAGGGTTTTGTATAGTCTTGCAAAGTATTTGATACACCAAACAACACCCCTGCAGCTGTTTGTGATTTAGACATAATAGAAATAACTACAACCTCTTCTCAAAGTTACTGTTTTCCAATTTCTTGGAAAGTTTTTTTATGATTTTACTAACCTAACCCCAATTCAAGGTCATCAACTGGCTACAATGTTATCTTAAAGTGCAATATGGTGTGTAAAAACATGTCTTGAATTTACCTTTACAGCGGATGCTTACATATGAGCCAAAAAGCAGAATATCAGCTAGGAATGCCTTAAGTCACAGATTCTTCAGTGATGTAAGGAGAAGTGTACCAAATTGATCAGATGCCCCTTTAAAACTGGATGTGGTTGAGCTCTGGAGATCTCAAGTATCCTGTGGGATGGTCCAGCTTTTTACCTCTCCATCAGAAATGATACAGGTTCATTAATATTCAGAAAACACTTTCCTTACTTTCTCTGGAGACATGTAATTTGCAAAACATTTTTGCATTTGATGGTGCTTCATTGCTTTGGAAGCTTATTCCGAGTTGTGTGGCAAAAATATAATTGTTCTGCCACAAGTGTTTTACAAAAATATGTGGATTAATGAATATACTTAGCCAACATGCAGCCTTCCTTACAAGAATTGTCAAGTTTCCAATAAAAATGTCCCTCACAAACCTCTATCCATCCCATACTTAGAAAGCTTAAATCAAAGTTATGCAGTTGGGTGGAAGATCCCTTCCTCAGTTTGATATGTACTATTATAAGCATGTGTGTCTTAAATCAGATTTCATGAAAATGTGTCCTACCAAAGAGCAAAAATAGATCTTTTGTACAATAACTTATTTAAAGAATCCCTCTGTCAGTGTGCTGTATACACATTTTTGTGATCTTTTTGTGAAGCTTTTTAGAAATTAAATAATATAATATTCTATCTATAAAATGGGTCTCCAAGACTTGTTGAGTTATTTACTTAATCATAAAGTGCAGAACTTTAGGACTGGATGTTTTCTTCACAAGGTTGTTTCTTAACAAATGCAAGAAAGCACTCTAGAGGGTGTGATTTTTTTCTTTTTCATTACTACATATTGGTCTCCTGGTACATGACCTTAAAGGCTGTTCAATGAAATTGACTACTTGCTATCTGTTACCACATATTTGCTTTCCCCAAGAGCATAAAACAAGTAAATGCAAACTTTACACCCATTTATGAGGTTGCTGGCTCTGTGAGCAGGTAAGATGTGGCAAATTCTGATTTCTGATTGGCTACCAGTGCTGGCAAGATGGGCCTTCTTACCTGCTCAAAAATGCCTGCTTTGTCTTGTGAGACTTATCAAAACAAACAGGCCATATAATAAGTCCTTTATTGACCAAGCTATGTTTGGTCAAGATGGCTGGATATTGACCTCATTCTTTTAAAGAATGCAAAAAAGAACTCTGCTAATAAATTATGCAGCCATCTTGACCTTGTGCTAGGTCAATAATGCATACATAGTACCTCCAACAGCATGTGCCATGCAGAGTTGCATGTACTTTGAACAATAATCTTTATTTAAACATTTTGTCTATAATCAACAAGATCTAAAACAGTCCTATTGAAGCAAAAATAACTAGCCTGTCTTAACCTTCTATTACAAATGCCATTATGAAATGGCTGACAATTGGGAACACATTTCTTAATAGCAATGTTGAGGGGTTCCAATTAAAGCTCCCCTTACTGTATTATGGTTAAACTGTTACTTTCAGTATCAACAGTACAAATAAGTTAAAATGTTTTGGTTAGTACTATTTTTATGTTAAGGAAAAAACATACTTCTTTTGTTAATTTACTCAAATTAAAGCAAATATCCTTGCCATATTAACCCAATAATCACAGGTAAAGGTGATATATCTTTATAATTTCATAATTGTTTACACCTTGTAATCTAAAATGTTTGCCATCATACATCAAGCAAACATTATTGAAAACATGGTCACTACTTAACCTCGGCCTTTGTTCAACTGTCTAAGAAAATGCTAGGCAACAAAAAGGGGCAGTATCAGTTCACTTCAGTTATTTACTGGCAATTTCTGCAAGACACAGAAACTAAACTTCACGTTGTAACCCATTTCTACCTTTGCTCTCCTCACCGAAACACGGCAATAGTTTGACTCATAGATTAATTAAAATATTGAGAATTCAAGATCACTATTTTTCTTCATCGATGTAAATACTTGTTAGGGTTCTATTCAAATTAAGAATGACCATGTGACAGATCCTATAAAAGCAGCACTCAACTTCACTATGTAATCTAGTCACATGCACAGTTGCAGCTAACTAAATTGTACACTATACTGTATACTTGAAATCAAATTTGATTGTTTCTGGTCAATCAATTATTGCTCTAACTTTCAAAAACATCAAATATCCACCAGCTTTTAATGTACATGTAGTATGTCAACTGAAACATGACAGCAGGAATTCCAATCTGATTTTAGGGAAAAAAGGTTGTAGTTTAAGAGAATATTTTATAAGCAATAATAAAACTAAACCTTGAATTGTAAGACTAGTTCTGTAATTTAAAATACTATTGTTATCATTTGATACTTTTACTTCTATTCCATACACTGAATGGACAGATGGTTTTGACCTACTAGTTCACTGGGAAAAATATTAAAAATTTAATTTTTAAAGGTCATCACACTGAACTTAACTCTAAATGTGAGGTAACATGCAATCTCATTTTTGAAGCTCAGTTAATGTTATTATAATCCCATAATACATGCAACATGCAATATGGGACTACATGGGCAATATAGGCACAAAATTGCTGGTGCTCAAGTACCAATAAATTTTTCTTTGAGTTACATTTTTTCTTTAAAAAGAATAGAAGTGTTCTGTCTTCCACTTTGAATCTCTTACACCCAAGCTAATGCACTAGTTGGACAAGATGTGCCACAATCAGTGAACTTGTATCATCAAAGGAATGCACCCTTTCTGTTACGATATTCGACAACTATTTCACCAGGTTCCACATCCTTGCTTAAGCCTCTCCATGCACAGACCTGTCCTCCAAATATTTTCCAATCCAACCCTCCTACTAAGTCAATAAGTACATACTAAGTGACTTATCTGTATACGTATTGGCAATCTGTAGTTTGCATCTAATAATGTAAACTGTAAGTACAGTATAATTATACATGTACCAACTCACAACTCAGCAACCTTGGCATTGTGAGTAATCCTAGGAAGTGTATAGTGCCACTACATGGGATTGTGCAGTTACGTTTTAAGGAGTGCTGAAATCAGAACCTGGGAAGGTAACTGACCTCTTGAATCCTGCAAGAACGTACAGGTTACATGTACAAGTTTGTCTAGATACTCCTCTGGGGGGTCCTCAGGCTGGCTCTTGGGCATACCATACAACAGTCCTCCAATTGTTCAGACAGTTGTCATTCCACAACTGGATGAATTTTCTGCCCAAGGGTTGGTGGCAACTGTCATAACTGGGGTATTGGGCCCCCCAAAACCAGACAGGCTCTGCGAGTGAGTTGAAGTAAAGTTCTGTTGAACTGATGGCAACACATTACTTGATGCAGTAGCATCAAGACCATTGGGGTAGTCTTTTAATAACTCTGAAAAACGTTCCTGGACACACAGAGCAGAAAGACGTGCATCACCATCCTGATCCCAACAATCTTCAATGGTTTCCTTCAGGGTTCTTAGTCCCTAGAAAACAGAACAGGTAAAAGAAAGTTAATGTGTGCCGTGTTCACGGCTGGGCCAGTAAACTAAAACGTCAGTCAGTCATGCCTGCAATAATAAGCCAAGTTATACCACTGTTAATAACATTAATTTACTTCCAAAATTTACCACTGCATAGCTTACATTGTATAAGACATGTTGAACCTGTGAATAAAGGTTTGAAGCCACCTTGTTAAGTTGCTAATAGACCCTGCGTTAAACCTAGTTTTCAAAGTTTGACAAAGAAAAGGTTTATTTTCTTACAGCTCAGCACTAGGATTGCATTTGCACCAACTATTTCTTATTGAAGCCAGGTTATTTGAAAGCGGGATAGTGCTAAACTGAGATTAAACTAAAACCATCCTCCTGCCCTCTCATCCCCAGAAGAGATCAAGGTGGAAGTTCTCCCAACAATAATTATGTTATTCTAATACACTTTGATGCAAACAAATGATGGGAAGAAAACTATCCACTAAAGCCTGCTGAATTTATCAAAAAAAACAATTCTTTGAAACAATGTACAAGAAAATTTATGGTACTCACTAAGGAGAATAAATACTAATGGCAGAGGAGTGTTAGCTTTAACGGGTGATTGAGACCAAGCAGCTTTCTAAGAAAACTTGGCCAAGTTGTTCAACTTACTGGGTGATTGCGTTTCCAAGCATCAGGGAAGCCAGGTCTTCGTTTTTGTTTTGCAACAAAATCTTGGATGTGCTCACTGCAAATGTGTTCTCCAAGCTCAGCTTCAAATGGTGGTCTGTAGTCTGGTACTGAATCTCCTGGTAAAGATACAGAAAACTCTAAACATTGATCTTTGTGGACACCATACATTTTCTAACAAATGTAACAATTTACCAAAACAGTAATGAACACTATTCTTGTGTGATGTACTTATTTATTATTGTAAACCATTACATACTATCAGCTCTTGATCAACATCAAATTTCTCCATGTGATATCAGAAAGTAGCAATGAATACATGTACAGGTTATAAGAATATGCATGTAGAAGTTGATCAAGGAATTACAAACTGTGTGTGTTAACACTGACACAATCTCCTAACCGATAGTGCATGAAAATTTGAACAATGACCATTTAAGCTGAGAATTTGTATCTTGATATTGGGGCTTACAGGATTGACTAGACAAAAGTACAAGGTCTGTGCATACTGATAAAACATGACTATTCTAGAAAGCTGATAGTTATTTAATGCAGTACAACAACTCCAGTGTAGCACAGCTTATATGTTTTACTACACACTCTTTTTGAAGATTTTTTACAAAAGAGTATGGCAATGACTTCACCAACAGAAATGTACAGTTCATCTGCAAATCAAACCATAGCCTCTTGCCATTCTATGAAAAGCCAATTGACAGCAATGTACTGTGTTTTGCGAAACAGTGGGGTCCCAACTTTCTTGATGGTGGCTCGAGCCATGCAGTGTGACTATCCCTGGATAGCTACATTATTATTAATAGTTTACTAGTAATTTATATTCAGCGCAACATACTTCCAAAAATATCTGTGCACCGCATCGTAATCTCCCAGAGCACCAATGACATAGCATAGACATCAATTTCCTTCAATGACGTATGACATTCACGCAAGTTCACAGCCCCATCCAGAACTTCAGGTGCCATATAGCGCATTGTACCAACCTTTTGCAACATGACAGAATCAGTTGTGAACCATGTGCTATTCAGCATTATAGTTCGCCACTATATTATTTTCTCAGATTCTTATTGGTTTAAATAGATCATGTGACGTAATAGTGTTCTTCCGCAGAGACACTATCAGTCCATAGTGCCCTTCCAAGAAAAATACCCGGATGGATAATACTTGTCTGTGAAAATTTTAATAAGTATGGCTGGTTCACCGAGGTCAGCGAAGAAGACATAACTGTCATTGTCAATAAGGGGGTACCCAAAAAAAACAAGGTAGGCATGAAGAAATATTTGATTGATCTGCATTTAGTGGGTTTTGACTAATTCAACTGGCATGCAGAAGAAAATTTAGTCGTGAACAATAAAAACAATAGACTGTTAATGTCTTGAAATTATCGGTCTCATTGTTTCTCCTTGGAAATTTCATGTTCTTAAAACTAGCATACAAAGTCATGTATTCTTTCGCTTCTTGGGCAAATATTTGTTTTAAGAACATCAAATTTCAGAGGGGCAACTATCAGCCGATAGTTCCTCGACAGAAACACTCTATTGTTAAATTAATGTTGTCTCTGGGAAAATCGGAAAAAGAAAATGCAAGTTATGCCAATAAGAGTGATTCACACCAATGATGTTCCTATTACTAGTTCAGACACTACCACTGAGCAATACGAGAGCAAGACCATAAAACTACAATCCTGAACAAAACGTTTGGAACAGTTTCTGCAATTTCCGTTGAAACATCAGCATCTCTGATTCCCCCTTACACTTCCCCACTTAACAATATTGATCAACCCTGCTCAGGGGGTTTGGTGTAAATCTCTCTTACAAGGTTCTGTGGAAGAACAATATCAGCTGTTTTCAAACTACACAGATAGGGACGCAGAACAGGTCAACTGTCCCATAAGGGTTTGTTGACTATTGTAGGTTTGTGAGACCAGTATACATGTACATGTATTCTAAATCACAACAGAACCATGTTTTTCACTGCATTATTTACCTCAGTGATAAAAGGACTGTCATCTGAAGGCTTTACTGATTCACGACCAGACATTTTCATGGCAAAGCCAAAGTCTGACAAGACACATGTACCATCTGTCTTCACCAAAACATTTCTACTGCTCAAATCCCGATGAACAAAAGATGCTTTATGTTCATCTGAATAACAATGAAAAAGTGTCTCAAGTTGCACACAAGCACAGGAATGGATAGAAGTACCCTAATCATAAATACAAAATGGATGTGTTGTGACACTCCCTTTTTCTCTTGGCATTCCATTCAAGTTCTGTCCTGTTTGGGTTCCATTAAAAAAACACATTCTCTGAATCTCTCGAGAGCAAGGTCACAAATAATGGGTTTTTAACACTTTTATGCATTCTTTTCCCCCAAAACTGTTATCTTTTGTGATCCAACTTTCTCTGCCTGAAATTCGCTTGCCTGATGGGTATGGGAAAATTACCTTTTTATGCAAGGAAACATAATTATAGTGAGCTTGTACCAACTCAGAAGGATAAAAAGTGCAATAATTCGTGTTCAAAGACTTTTCTATTTTAAGATGGCATTTCAATACATTAGCTTGTTCTTAACTCACCATCGTGATGCAGATGTGCCAAACCAGCTGCCAGAGAACGACCTAAGATACACATGCTGCGCCATGAAAAAGTGTGTTGCTGAAGGTATTGCTTCAATGAACCTTCACTGTGGTACTCAGTCACAAGGAGGTACTCTGGAAGGTTGTCTTCCCTTTCACGCTCAACTGCTACATAAAACTGCAAAGAAATGTAGTAGCTTAGATATGACAAAGTGTGACCTTTTTTGTAACAACCACACTGTTCCTGACACAATTGATGACACAAGTTGACAAATGTGCGTTTATTGTTATGCGTTATTATTCAAGTTAAGTTTTCATTGTTCACTAGGTCTTTCAGAGACATGCACATTGGACTTAAGGACAAGAACATGTGTACAGTGGTTGTGGGTTATGGTTTATTCATTTTTTGTTCCTTTTACCCTCAGTCGCAAACTCAGTGTTGGAATATGTACATGTAATGTTTTTTCTTTGTGAACCTATGATTAATCTACTTATGTATTTTCACTCTATCCTTTACTAACACTGGCCAAACAAAGCACAACATTGCACCTGATGCAATGTTGCCAAAGTCTTACCACTCTGTTTTTTACTAGCCACATGGCTGTTGTGTTATTTAATCACAAGAATAAAAAGAAGAATGACTTTATTAATGCTCCCAAAGGGGTTCTCCTGCAATAATTTACAAATAGTAAATCATAATAGCACACGTCATATAGTCACCAAAATCTAAAGACTGTGTTCTTCATCACACCCTGGTATTATGTTAATCATAATAACAGAACAGGCCACAGCATTAAACCTAATACAGTTGCTAATGTGTCTTTGTTTTCCATGCTGGCAACCTGAAGCACTCAATAGAGATTGATTTATGGAGGATAGCCATACCCCAGGGCCACCCTGCCCTTGCTGATGAACATTGATTTTTCTGTGGTTCACATTTTCTTGAAGGTTTTCTTTTTTAGAGAAAAAATTGAAAACTGTTATGAGGAGAGATTCACAGATAGATGATCTGAACAGTCATTAAACCCTTCCATTCTCAAATGTACAGCTGCAGTCAACAATCGCCTTACAATATCACTACATTTTGAAGCAAACACACTTTTGGAAATTTGAGAACATCATAAGAGAAGGGATTTTGAATTGGTCAAAAACCATAATCTCCATAATAACATAAGACACTGTGTGGAACTAGAGAAGAACGCATGTTATGATAAGGACAGGACACTAAGTCCTATATACCCGATATCGACACCAACTTATCAGACCCCATTTTCCTTGTTTCGTTTTCTCATCATTCTCTAACAGGAATGATCGCTTATGTCAAACAGGCGTCTCTGTAAAATGGATGAATTCCTATCTACAGTGGATCAAATAAGTGAGGAAGAAGCCTACATCAAGCGATTTCCCTTATCCTACGTCACAAAGACCATCTGCCCTCGATCATGTCCGTCATCTTTAAACATGGCAGTAAATCAGACCAAACCACAGCACAGTAATTACAAAACACAAGCACAAATGCCTGTTCCACAAATGCCTACGCGACATCCTGATGCATGGACGATGTCCTGCTGGATAGGAGACTGGACACCAATTTATCGGATCATAATGTCCTCGTTTTATTCTCTCATCATTCTCTAGCAGGAGTGATTGCTTAATATGTTAAACACATCACTAAAATGGATGAATTGCTATTTAGGAACTTAATAAGGAGAACTGCTATTTTCAATCTCTACGTTAGCTAGTCAGCCACCTCCAGTTTATTGCTTAACTGGTAACTTTTATCCACACTGCAGTTCATGTTTGGAACAGCTTACCAGATAATGTAGTTGGCGACATCACAAAAAATGGTGTCACATCCTTCAAGAGCAGGGTGCATGAGTATCTATTGTCATGTGTTTAAGGTTTCTGCCAGTGCACTCCAGTTTTCTTGTTGCTGTGAACCACTGATTAGGCCGTGGGGATATCTACATGTACCATAGTGCATTGCTGCCTAAGCTAGTTGCATATAACTCATGGTAGGCCACCATATAATCTCCCAGCTATCCTATAATAATGCCTATTATATCCGTGTGAGTCCATTGGCTGGGAGACTATATGGTGGCCTACCATGAATTACTTGCCAAGCTAGGTTTTTGATATTAATCAATCCTCATGGACTATATAAAAAAAAAAAACTTAAGTTACATTTACAAAGTGAGTAAACTACAGGGAATTACTGATTCTAGAAGAGTGTATATACACAATACCTTCAAAATATTAGGATGTGAAATTCCAGAACTCATATAAACATCTCTTTCTGTAAGCCACGTATCTCTGTGCTGAGGACGGAACACTTTGACTGCCACTATCTTTCCATTCAGAGAGGCTTTCCACACAGAGCCATATTGGCCATTGCCTACAAGTTGCTGAAGATGAAGCCCGCTAAGATCAAACATCGGACCAGGTGGCTCCTTTTCATCTTCCTCTGTGGCAGAATACTTGATTTTCTTTTTGTACCTAAGCTTGTATATGTACAACACCACTACTACCATAATTATAGCGAGTGCAACAAAGAAAGAACAAGCCACTATCACTGTGACCGACTGGTCTGTGTTGGATTCTCTTGAAGCTGGAAAGGAAAAACAAAATGGTAGTGAGATTACAAACAAAATGTGTGTTGTTAAGTAATGAAGATGGTGAATTTTGAGGCTGGAAAATTTGTGAAAGATGTATTTTTCCTTCTTTAGTCTTTCTCCCACAATCGCCCATAGTTCAGAGGTAGAGCATCTGCACTTGTTATGGGAAAGTTGTAGGTTTGACTCCTTTTGGAAGAAGTCAGATTTGCTTTTTCCACATTCGCCTATGATAGTGCCGAGAAATAAACCATTCACCAGATAATTATGTGTTTGAAAACAACTTTGGTACAGTCAAAATATATCAACTTTTTTTCACTTAATTGTCTCAAGAAAGTCACTTGAATGCGAATTGCAACATTTGCAAGATGTATGTTACTAAAACTAACACAGTCAACTGAATGCTTCAGGCTCTAGTACCTTGTGTCAGCTCTCACCTTTAAAATCTGCATTCTAAGCTACATGCGTACTTACCTGGCACAGTGTTAGCTGCAGCTGTAGACTCTGTGATGTTAAACACAACAGGAGTAAAGTTCATGTTGCACATGTTGGTATTACAACAGCAAAAGCCAGAGACATTTCTTGTTGCATGCTTGTCATATGGGATGACTTGAATACACTCTGAACGACAATCACGAAAACTGGTATTATCAAAGGACACTTGAAAACATCCCTTTCTTATGACAGTGTGGATTGTTTCATTTTTCTCATTCACTGTGCTCCTCCACAATGCAAAACACCGCTTGTCATGAATCTTGTTATCGCAGGTTTCTGTTTCATTATAAATTCTGTCTTCTGCATGATACAATTCACATTGTAAACTATTTTCAGTCTGCAAAGTTCCTGTGAAGGACACAAGGTGAAGATGGTATTAATCTTGTGTAGTTCAATTAAATATAAAATATTATACTGGTCACATAGACTGTGGCAAAAAAAGGAGACCCACCATTTTTTTTATACAAGCAAAAGTGGTAACTGCAATAGCCTTAATTATTTACAGATTACAAATGTACTGAGTGCATTATTGAGTTAAATAAGCACAAGGAGCTTTTCAACGAATGTGAGACGAGACTTAAAGGTTAGAAAAGCGCAAACCATAGGTGAGTATTTTTTGCACTTTTCAAGTGTTCTTGAAAATTCCCAAGTGCTTAGAAAGCCCGACAATGCATGAGGAACAAGTTCCTTTTTTGTTTCTTTTATAAAATGCCCATGACTACAATAGAATTGAAAACCACCTAGCCTAAATGCTCATATGCTCATAATTATGTTAATTTTAGTTGATCAAGAAAATGGGCAGTCATTTGATAGAATGGCTCCAGCAAAGGAAAAAAAAAATATTACTATGCCTGCTAACACAAGAAAATTTGTGTGTGACATAGCCAGCGGGCATATGTTGCAGTATAATGTATATGTGATGTAAGCTGAGTGCTTTATTGTGTTGCAAAGCACGAGTTCAAAGATTGAGATTTCAAGGGCATTGTTCGCGCAGCAAAGAAGAATTAGCCAGAGATTTTGTACTCTGGAGACCAAGCCATGGAAGACAAACCCCATGACACCCAAAGGAGACATATGTTGACCAACTGATAGATGATACAGGTTGCAGGATAAAAGAACTTCCTAATGCTATGAATTACAGAGATGGGTAGAAGAAATGCATCATGGGAAGCCAAGCTAGTTTGACCTGACTACTTCTACTAATGCACTCAGCTTAACCAATCAGAGCAACTGTAATATCTGTTTCATTCTACATTTCAGTCTAATCTACCTTCTTTTCACATTATACATACACATTGCATCTGAAAAAAAACCACCACTCTAAAGCTGTCACTTATACAGACTATCATTGTCTTCTATACAAACTAGTTGAATTGTAAAAAAGACCTTTTCTCATATATTCTGTACACAGGAAGGGAACCTATGCAAACAAATTCTGTAGAAATGAATGTAAATAAATGAGAATTTTGAACATGTTCACTGTGGTAAATTGCAGAATACCCAGTCACTTCAATTACATACTGATGAACAATAGAGTCCATTGTAATATACCTCATTCTTCAAAAGTGACATGTGTTAATGACATGGCCAGGTATTCTACAAGAAAATTCTCCAAAAGACATTTGATAAATGAAAGACCTTGCAGTTATGTAAGCAACATAGTCAGTTGCAAAGCTAACACCTGAACAATTCAGGCTTGAATGGGATTCGAACCCATAACATTGCAATGCTGGTGCAATGCTCCAACCAACTGACCTGGTCAATTGTGAGTTATTTAGGAATTCTGTACTAACAATGTTGATCTAGACTTAGGAATCATGTACCCAAATAACAAAACAAAACAGACATACTGGCGACAGAAAATGCTCATAGTAAATAGAGCATTAATTGGAATGATACTCACTGTCGCATGCATGCGCACTCTCAACATTACTTACAAATATTTACCACAAAAAAACTCTGAACAATGATGTGTGGCAGAAAACAATTAAACGCAAGAGAGAATGGTTTCCTCTTTTGATTGAAGAATACAGTCACAAATTTTCTTTTGAACATCATCCTTTACACAATATTGCCTAATTTTATTCAAGATCCAAAACCAAAGAAACGATGGCATGATTTCATTGACACAAATCAACGGTTATCTCATAAGAAACTTAAGTCCAATATTCATTAAAACCAAAACCATCTACAGATCTAGAGCCGCAGTTAATACGACATTAAACCAACCGTTGGCCATCTAGGATAAGATATGGAGTGAAATTCACTAAACCTACGATCACATGAATTGATGCACATACAGTAAGTTCATTTGACCATAAATCGAGAGTACCAACACGTACAAGCCCACTGACAAAAGATCGAACAATATTAGCAATTTTTATGGCGGAATACAAGTCCCTTTTTCATCAACTTTCCAATTAACCATCAAAAACTTTGGAACGTAACATCAGTTGGGTTGTTTTTTAAAATTAAATAATAATTATCTTATTTCCCGGTCATGATACACAATAGTTTACCTTGAAAATTTACGAAGACAACTCCAAGTACGGCTATAATCAGGGTGTAATCCGCCATGAAGGGAATTTCGCTTACCTGCAAGAGATGGTCAGGTAATTTAGCTGAGCGAAGCATGCGACATAAGAGTATACTTGGAAGTCATTGAGTCGCTTTTCACTGTCTAGGGGAATATGCAAATTTGTAAGGTTAAGGAACTTTCTCAGCTGATTCACGAGTCATAGTCGAGAATTCCTGAGACAAAGCCCTTCTCCACTACACTTATAACCTGATCTTCCAATCTTATACAGTTTCACACATAAAGGTGCTAGAAACCTACAGAAGTCCATAGTCGGATACAAAACCACACTGTTTATACTTGACGCGGACAAGAACATACATTTAGCTATCGCGAGAAACAAAATGGTTCAACAAACAACTTTGCAACGATCCACAGCAGTAAGTAATAACAAGTACAGGGCCAACCTTTAACCTACTTGTTCTAGCGCAAAATTCCGAAGAGAGTCTGTTCCGACAACATTACTTCAACTCCCTGTCGCCATGATACATACCGCATAAATGAATGAAGCGGTTTCAATAAATCGCAGCGATGTCAAATCAGTTGCAATCAAGGTTTTGATAAATCTATAATTTCTCACCTTTTTCTATCCAAAATTTGCGATCTTCCTATAAAGAAAAAAATGCACGCATTCACAAAAACTTATCGAGCACGAACCCATCGCCGAAGGTATCGCTGGCATTGAATTGCCGTCGCGGAAACAGCCAATCAAAGGACTATGCAAAACCATGTGTCAATCAAATTACATTCTTTTCCTAGTAATCTAGTCTTTCTCATTATAAATACCATGGTAATTGTTTTGTCTTCTGGCAGTCAAACAGCTGTTTTTTCGTGCAATGCTTTGTATTTCCGACAAAAAACACAAACACGCATAAAAGAAAAAAACAAAACCTTGTTATGGAAGAAACGAAGTAAAATCACTCTTCATAAAGCGGTTTTCTAGCTTCTTCTTTTTGTTGACTGATATAAATCGGAACTGGCTCCTGGAAGTCTATAACAGAGACAACTTTTTATTATTGCTCGAAAAAGATCCCCCTTTGAAAAATAATAATTATGCAAAAACCAGATGGTTTTTAAAAAATCATATTAACTGACTGGCAAATTCGTATAGCGTTGCAAGATAACAGTAGAAATGTGACTGACCTTACTGTCCTTACTTGACAATCATGATAGAAAGAAAATGAAATTTGATGCTATTTGAGAAGTAATACTCTCCGATATTGATCACCGTCTCCCAAATCTCAGCACAAACAAAGCGGTACAGCAGGATATCAGAGTAACCTCGAGCCAAATAACGGCGAAAAGAAATCTGAATGAGGTGATAGCCAGCTTACCAAGTAGTGGAAGGACAGGGGTAGTTAGAGTGGACCTGTAGCTTTACTAGAGATTAGACATGAACATGGGCAGGAAGTTTAGTTGTAAAACCATGGAGAAAAAAAAAACCCTTCACGAAGCACCGAACCCGGCGAGAACCTGGAAACTAACCATCTTGATCAGTTCGTAGGGAGCTAAAGCACGCGCGTTTTTGAGACGCGGACGGCAACCGGAAGTGAGCTGTTTTCTCTTTTAACATGTCTCCACACAACTACATTTACATTGATTAATATGTTTCCTCTATTAGAGATGATCACTATAAAAATCTGGGAGACACCACTGTCCTGGTACGTAAAACGTTCTCTTCCGGTTGCCGTCCGCCTCTCAAAAACGCGCGTGCTTAAGCTCCCTAGTGTCCGGTAGATGTCCAGTTACGTGTGAGAATGTATCGTAATTTCGTATTTTCTCTAATTAGTACCCACTCTAAGACCTTTCTGCAAGTGGGCGTGCCCTATTGAAGAAGCGAACCCCACCTCCCACCATTACCCCTACAACCTACACCAGTTGAGCGACCCTGGTTACGTTCTCGGAAGCAAGGACCGATAGAGTGACCTTTCTCAGTCAGTACAGAGTTATGAACAAAGTTTTCTACTCTGAGCCTGCCTCCTAATTATAAGTTTTGTTATTTCCCTCCGTTCCCTCCCTCAAAGATAGCTAACTAGTATGCGAGTTCAACGTATAGGATTTACGCGCGAAACAAGAAAAAAGCAGAAACGACTGGATACCAGAGCACAGCAAAAAATTACGTCATGTATTGGGTCACAAAGTATAACACGTTTTGTACCACCAAGAAGCATATACAATAAATCCTCTATTGAACCATCCCTCTCTGGGAAAAAACAATTAATCAAGCCACCCCTCTTTTTTAAGCCACCACGCTTTACAAGGAAATTCTGATTGTAACATTGAAGTTTAATCCCGAGATAGCGATTTTTAAATAAAGCTGTTATTGGACATCCCTAAATCAAGAAGCCAACACCGGCCAACACCCTACATTAAGCCGTCCTTTTATAATAAGCCACCCCCAAGGATATCTTATAATTAGATAGACAAGTCGCCAGCTTAGGGATTTATTTTTGAGCGGGGTGGGGGCTGGGAAATTACCAAAAAAAACTTCCTGTACGGCAAACGTGTAGAAAAAAATTCATGCACATTGGGCCAAGGAAAAAAGGAGCTAAAAGGCCAAGTTGCTAAAAAAATATCATTGCACAGCCGAAAGGAATTGCACTTTGTTCGTAGAGGTGATTATCGGCTGATAATCCGAGATAGCGAACCAATCAGAGCGCGCGATTTTGTATAATCACCTGAGTATTTATACTAAAGTGACTTGACACCCGTACGTCAGAAAACGCGCCACCACTAATTTTAAAGAAACTCAGTGTGGATTCAGAGAAAATATAGTTCTGCATTGGAACCCAATGAAATACGAGACTTATTTCATGAGATAAGTATCTTACTTTATGAGATAAGAACCTTATCTACTGTGGTAAGAAGTTTCTTAATGACACAGGAGCCTTACTTCATGTAATAACAATAACAGGGCTACTTATCATAGCAGATTACGAAACGAAGTCTAAGTTAGTCTAGTTCAGGAACTTAGGAATAAGAAAAAAAAAACATAACACGCGGGGGTGGGTGGTTACTTCGCATTATGATTATGGCTCCTTCTTCTCCAACAACAGGGACCGCGGAGGGAGAGGGGCTGGTAGGGCTATAGCACCAACACTTTTTTGCTTGGATTTTTTTTTATGGCAAAATAAGTGGTGAAACAATGACATTAACGTTTGCTTGCATATGTGGCCAGACGTTTTAGCCCTACCACTTTAAAATGGTCTCCGCGGTTCCTGAACAATGCTAAAACGTTTGGCTGGTTGAGCAGGTTAAACTTGATTTTCCGGTTTGTAGAACTCGGCCTAAAGCTCGATTGCATGTTAACATCATTGACCCTGGGGCTCGTTTCTCGGTAGGTACGTGGTGTAAGCATCATATAGTGGTTCCCCGTTAGTGAATATATGGCATACATTGCTCTCCATAGCCATACACGATGCTTACACCACGTACCTACCCGTTTCTCTAACCGCTGACCAGTAAGCTCAGTTGGTAGAGCACTCGACGACCGTGCGGGAGGTTGTGGGTTCAAACCCCAGCCGGATTAACACTCAGGGTCGTTAAATATAATTGAGGGGAAAGTGCTGCCTTTGTAATGACATTCGCAAACGGTGAGACTTTCGATTCTAGTCTTCTCGGATAAAGACGATAAAATGTAGGTCCCGTCTCACCATACTTGTTCCTTGTAATCTGTGGGATGTTTAAGAACCAACACACTGTTCGAAAACGGAGTAGGGGACGTAGCTCCCGGTGTGGTGGTCTATCTCTACCTCTGGTTTCATATGTTCATGTCATAAAGTGCTGTAAGTATTGTAAGTCCTCTTAACCTTATGAGCGGGGAGCTCCATTTTAATTTTAGATCCTAGTCTATCGAATGTTGTTGAAGTTCTTATCCTACAAATTAGCCTAACGTGCAAAAATTTTATTGCTTATCCTTGGAAACCAACGGAATTGTAATTCTCGTTGTGGAAATTGCTATCATGAAATAGCTTTCCCGGCCAGGAATGCTACCGGACCTTTCGACAAACGATCCCCAGGAAATGTGAACAAAACAGCCTATTAATTTTCATCGTCGGAATCAGGGCTCGAGTATCTTTTTAGAGTGTTCGATCGAGAAGTAGTGGCTGACAGAAATGTGGATTCTTCACTATTTTTGCTACTTCCACCATCGGCTACGGTGGAAGCTGCAACATTTTTTAGTTCGTCAGGTCTTATAAAGTATATCAGCTCATCGTCTTCGTGGTAAAAGTCGTCCATGTCTATATTGCCAAAAATAGCTTCTCTTCCGCTCCGCACAGGCTCTTTGATTTTTTTCTTTACTGCCGGCTTTTCGATGTCCTCTTCTTCGGCTGGCAACACTTTTTTGCTGCCAGGAAGATTAGAGAAGTATGAAAAAGTGTTCAAATTGTTGATCTTGCCTGCAAGAAATGAGAAACTGAACGGCAGAGTTCTGAAGCTGGCCAAGGTCAAAGCTCTTTCGTATGCGGTTTTGTGAGTTGCCATGCAGTGGTGGTCAGCTGTATCCTGATCTGCATCGCTTTGCTTTAGGGCTCTAGCCTTTGGTGGTAGTTTAGCGCGTAGCTCAGAAGTTTTTAACAGTTTTGGTAGCCTTTTGTAATAGTCTTGGGTCTTCTTTCGCATCACGTGTTTGCAATGTTTGGTACTTTCCACGCCGACCATGTCAGATCGCTTATGGTCTTCATTTCCCTCTAAAAGTGGACTTCCGTCAATTTCTGATTCGTTCGCGGTCGTAAAATCACTGCTATAACCATGGCGTGAGCCTCCTTGCAAAAGCGACAACAAATCTGGGCTAGAAAACCTGCTAGGAGAAATACTGGCGCCTTTTGGATCCAGTTCACGTGATCTCCTAGAGCTGCGCCAGAAATCTCGGTTATGGGAATCTTCCCGTGGTCCTTTACCCGACTGGCTTTCATTCGGGAAATCAGAAACGAAGCGTAATTCAATATCACCAGGGTCCAGTTCCCCGCACCGTTGCCGAACTCTTTCGTTGGAGCGAGCGATAGATCTCGACTTGGTATCCATTTCATCGGTCTCGGACTCAGTCACGTGGTCACTAATAACGACTTTTTTCCCGCCTTTTTTGACTGTGCTCGCATCACTGTCTGGATCTTCAGTGCCATCTCCCTTATTCCGATTGTTTTCTCCCTCTTTGTTCGGCCTTTTCTCGCCATCGCTGAAGTCGTACGTGTAGTCGTTGTATTCTGTGTCGAATCTCATACCCTTGATATCTTTGGACGTCTTGTTAATGAATTTCTGGAACTCATGAAGATCGTCAGTGTTGCCGTCCGTATCACCGGCATCGAAGTTTATAGGACTGTCTCCTGCGTCCGCTTTGAGTTTCATCAGCAGGCGATCGTTGTAAACACGTTCACTCATTAAGTAGTAGCTCTCGCGTCTCTTGGGCGCCCATTGCACCTGAAGGTAAAAAAGGACAGAGATCTTAATCATTTAATCCTGGCAGTATTTTTGCAATGATAGCAATTGCAACTTAGTCTGACAAACAAGAGCAATTTGAAGTGGGATTCGAACCAATGACCTCGCGATTACCGGTGCAACGCTCGTCTAGCTGAGATAAGCGAGCCATCAACAGTAGCAAAAGCAAAAAAATATATACATAAATAGCATAAAAAAAGCTGGTCAAAATCCGGCTCATATTTGTCCATATAAGGAATGATGTCCATTCAGCATGTCGTTTTTCTCGGACTAAATCACAGTTGATTAAAAATTGCGTCAATAATACCATAGTCAATTCTTCAATTACATTTCCAAACGCAGTGCAAATATCAAAAAGGGGAGAGATCTACAGGATAAGTTCAGTATGCATATCTATCACAAGCCTGTCTCTGCGAACGAGCAAGATCAACCTAATCCTGGGCTGCGATTCGCAACCCGTTCCCGGATGCCTATGATCTTTAAAGATCTGCTGGACTTTTGATTCGTTCTTTTTCTGCGAGTTATGGATTCAGTGGTGTTTTGGTGCGTAAAAACTTGGCCAATATCCATCAGTAATTGATTCAACCTTTGCCAATAACCCATATTGATGTTATGGATGATTTTACCCGAGAAGTTAATTTCAGAATTTTATGTACCACAATGAAAGGACTTGGTACAGTGCATTCATTCTTTAGCCAGCATGGCTCAGCGGCTGAAATGGGGAGGGGACGGGGAGGGGATGAAGGAGAGAATGGCACTTAGTTTGTCTCCTTTCCTATTCCCCATTTAAGCTACTACTTAGGGACGGACCATTAGAAAAGTGAGGCAAAATGCCAAAAAAAAAATTCATGCAAAGAAGAAGGTAAAAAAAAAATTCATGCAGAAGGAAGGTCCAATTGTGACTTTTTCACACGTAGTAAAAAAAATTCGTGCAGAGAGGTTCACCTGAAAAAAAAATTCCTGCAAAAGCAGTGAGCGAAAAAAAAAATTCGTGCAAGCTGAAAATTCCCCACCCCGCCCCCCCCCCCCCCCATCACTTTTCTAATGGTCCGTCCCTTAGACTGCGTAATTTGTCCACTTCAGGTCGCACATTCATTGTACTTACCAGTAGCGGTAACTTGTGTACCCCTCTTTCCCTAGCTCCAAACAGCAAAGCCGCGCATCTTCTCTGATGATGCCGCAGCTCGTTCAAATCATATCCAGGCTGTGTCTTTCGTCGTGAAGTGTCCGATGATCGTTTCAGCGGTTCGAAAGTTTTCACAGCTGAAGCTTTTTCCTTTTGTTCGACTAAAATGTCGGCACATCTCTGACGTTCCAGTTCAAGGGCGACTTCAACTTTCTGTTGAAAAAAATTAACGGCTTTTTTGGATTATAATTGCTCGTTATCAAATTTGCAATTAGCAAGATTTTCGGTAATATTTAAAAGTATCAGATTTTTACTTCAATGAGCGAACATGAGCAACGAAGGTATTAAATTCTAAAGGTGTCTGGGGACACAGAAATGGACGCCCTGGACAGGCATTCGTTAACCGGTAAGGCATTAAGATTTCAATTGTGCTCCCAAGAGGTATATTTTAATTAGAGCTAAACTACCGGCGTCTGACCGTTCATGAAATCCCTGAATTAGTCAAGCAACCTAGTCTATGGGAGTTGTTCGTGAGTCACTGCTTACCTTTCTGTAATGATCTCCATATGTCATTTGCGCGTACTTTATGTCGTAATTTGCTGATGGGTTACCGAGGACATGGTGCCCGGTTGAGAAATGTGTACCCTAGAATACAAAGATATTAGGAAAGAAAGAAGTCATTAAACTAAGAAAATAAAGAAAGGATCATTTAGTACATAAAAACACCTCGTAGTTTGGAAGACGGAATTGGAGAAGTTAGAATAGCTGAAACAAAAAAAGACATGGAATGTCATAAGATGTTGAAAAACGAGGAGTTTACATCAGGGCATGCATTAGCCTCCTGCGCAGACGTGCTTAGGGCGTTTCTCCCCCACGGAGGGGGGAGAAACGCCCTAAGGACGTCTGCACAGGAGGCTAGGCATGCATAGAAAGCAAATGCGTCTGTCAAAAGCGTCGGCAATACTCGTCATGCCGACAGTCAGTAAGCCAAACGCTGTCGGCCGACGGTTCTTCGTTAGGTGTCAACAAACGACGATGTTCGTGCTACGGTCGAGCTGCTAGTGAAGTTAGTGGTACATTTGTGATTGAAAACTCCTGTCAAATGCACCGATTCCGTCGTTAATTTAATTTGCAGTATAAAACAATTTAACAACAGATGACTCGAGCTACAATGGGGGACAAAACTCTTGGGACGATTAACACGCTATGAATTAATTTCTCTTCCTTTCCCCCTCCCCCCAAAGCAATGTTGCAGTTTGTGCAGCTCTGTACACCTTAGCCAGTTCTGTCATCCCAACATTGTTTGGAGGGGGGAGGGGAGGGACACTCTTGGTATCCACGTGGTTAGAGAAGTGCATATTACGCTACATCTGATTATTTGATAATTTAAGGATGTGGAAACAAGGTTTTCCATAACTGTCCCAAGGATTTTTGTCCTCCATTGTAGTATAATACTACCGAAGGTACAAAGATAATAAAAACATTCCCAACTTGTACCGCCTTAAATGTTACCATTGACAAAATTTAAGTTTCCTAGTTTTTTTCGCATTCAAATGTCAAAAAGCGAGCAGACTAATGATTCCTGGAAGCAAAAATTCCAAGCGCATGGCTAGGTGGCGCTATTCCCCTGAACCTTAATAGTCCTGAGTAAACCACCATCATAGTTAGTAGAGGGGACCCTCTACAAATTATGTCACCATTGAATGTAATAAGTAATTTATACCTTCAAAGCTATTACCGGTATTCACCACGTGTGTAAGCAATGAAATGTGCAAAATCTGAGAGACTCTGATATTGCATTTTTTAAAATCAGTCATAAGTTCTCAAATTGTGTGAATGATGGCTTGCGCAATTCGGCCGAAAACGTTCCGCAACTTTCTCGAAACACTTGACCGATATCTCTGACTGTTCTTTCAACATGTCTTTAAGTAAAAAATGTTCAACTTTTGAAGAAGTTCACATGCTCATAAGTCTTCAAATTATTGTGCGATTGATCGTCTGCGCCAGTTGGTCGGAAACGTTTCGCGACTTAAACAACCTGTGTTTAATTAAAAATAGCTGTTCTTCTTCTGAACCAGTCCACATGCTTTTAAACTACGAGTAGTCTGTTTTTGTTCCTGATATCCGCGCAACAGGAAAGGTTACTTTGTTGTTATGCACACTAGGGAAAGAAACGAGATGGGAATAGGGCGAGACAGCGCCCACGTTTCTCGAGGCTCATGGCTTCGCCGCTCGCTTTCTTTTATTCCCGTCGCAAGCTAGGAGAGGAAAGAGACTGCTGGCAGTCTAACATGCTTTGAAACTCAAACGTTTTCGAGCTATTGAGTGGACGATCGTGTTCGTAATTTGGTCGGAAACGTTTCGCGACCTTCATGGAGCCCTCACGAAGCACTTCGCCGATGTCTCCGACAGTAAAAGAAGGATGGCTTTCCTCTATTTAACTATAGTCTTTCAACAGCAAATGGCCCCACGAAAGAATCTCTTTCTTGTATTGAAAACGCGAACTTTAACCTTTCTAAGTCAATATTTTAACGTTTTGCAAATCTTTGTCACGATTTGCTTCCACAGGACAAACAAAGCTCAGCAGTTAGTAAACGAAACTTGAAAGCAAAGTCAGCGAGATTTTTCCCAAGAGACTGAAAGACAAAAGAGCTGCGGCCATTGTTTAGAAAATACTAGTCAAAAAATAATTACAAGGCGAAATATCAAACCTCCCTAGAGTTTTACTTAATGATTGCAATGGCGTATTAAGGAGAGTGTGGGCTCTCATTTGCATCTTGAAAGAAGGCTATCTCAGAGTCAACATAGATTTTGTGTTTTTAAATCTAAAACCTTCACTTATTAGAAGAAAACTCACATACTGAGAAGGT
Source organism: Ricordea florida (assembly GCA_949710005.1). Classification (NCBI taxonomy): domain Eukaryota; kingdom Metazoa; phylum Cnidaria; class Anthozoa; order Corallimorpharia; family Ricordeidae; genus Ricordea; species Ricordea florida. The sequence goes on along the minus strand of OX453279.1, from coordinate 6,410,552 downwards.
TTGAAAACAATAAAAAAATAAATTGACGTCCTCGACCTTTTAAAAGTTTAATCGAAATTGACAATATTAGGACAAAACGATTCAATCAATTTCCTTCAAGTAATGCATGAGAGCAATTGATTCTCTTGTTCTCAATTCGTGCTATAAAGGTCTCTTATTTTCGCTTCATCCCAAGCTATCATAACTACGTCTTGAGTCCCTTCAATAACACGCTGAGTGCTACCTTTTTAGTGTCTTTGGGATGGTAGGAATCAATTCCCTTATTAGCTGGTGAAGCGTTTATAATATCAACTGCAAGCTCGAATATTCGAATATTCCTTGAGTATTGGCCTCTTTAATTTCAAATCCCTTTATTCCTTTTGCAACGTTTCATACAGTTTACCGCTCATTAACCATGAAGTGGCGTTAAGTGCTGAAAAAACCTCAAACTTTTCTCAGTTGTTGTACTGGTACAGTAAATTATGGTATGGAACTTCTGCCAACCGGTTTTTTTTCCAAATTTCTTAAGTAATCCTTCATGGAATCAAGATCGTATATAGAATTGTCTCTTCTGTCCACACAAATTGTTCAAATCAAACTTCGCATCCGGGAAAGTCAACGCTTGGAACATTATTAACTTAAAGCAGGCAATAACTTGAACAAGCAACTTATAAAATTAATTTTTGTGATATGTTATAAGTGATACGCAAATAACTTTTCAACAGTCCTATCTTATATGTATTTCCACATTGTTTCTAATAAAGGTTGTTTGAAGACAGTTTTCCTGTTGGGGTTATACCTGGTTGTTAAGAGAATTTACTACTGTACACAAAGGCATCACATGACAACGTACCGGCTGCGCTTTTGGGACGGGAATAATGTCGTTCAAGGCCACGCCATCTAAGCGCCACAACATGTTTTGCCAGCGTCGGAGCAACAGCGGTTACAGAACACGGCAGGAACTCGTGAAAAACATCTCAGTATAACAGAGAGATAGCTGCCGTCCACCGTTCATATAAAGCCTTGTGCTGCACAAACTCTTTAAAATTAACAAACTGGTTCGCGTGAATAAATTATGACCTGTGATAATCATTCAGAGGCCAATGTCATTGGTCAGTTAGTGGATAGTTACTACTTTGGTACCAGGCCGTTCTCGTCAGTCAGTTTAACTGGGTAGTGTGACATTTTATTGGGTCTACTGTGCTGTGGAACTGTTCGATGTACTTTTCAGTAGTATCAGGGTCTGGAAGGGGGGGAGGGGGCGTCTGATCCCGCATACCCGCTTCTTTTTCACGAGAATCCCGCATCCCGCACTTTTTGGTTTGATTGGTGTTCACCTGGCTGATTCGCTTTCGCTGCTGGTACGTTTACTTTGGGTCGTGAAGATTTCCCTAATTCCCGATAGACAGGCAAAAAATCCCTTATCCCGTGCAAAAATTGTGGGGAAACCCGCTTCCCTGAAAGCAGTTAATTCCCGAATCCCGTCAATAAATTTTGCGTTTTCCCGAATCCCGCACCATATTTTGATCAAATCCTGGATCCCGGGAATATCCTTCTAGACCCTATAGTATGATTCCCACGTTTCTAACTATAGCTAGCTACGGGGGAATTTTTAAATTTTACTTCCAACATTAATATCCTGATGGGGGTTTACCATAAAAGACGATTGACGAGATAGAAAACTTTTATTGAAATCAGCTTGTTTCTATGGTGCATGTTTAAAAAAACTTCATTCTTGCAGTGGGTGCAAAAATTTTGGTCATTGATTAAAGCTTAATTGAACTTTTGCATTTCTGTCATGAATAAATAATATTGCTTCATGTAGGTTGGATTGTTAGCCAGCCGTGTAATAAATGCGCATATTTTCCTTTCTTGACGTTTGACCGCAATGGATTTGCATTTAACTTGACCCTCAGTTATGATTTTAAGGAACGCAGGTTGAATCAGTCATTGTTGTCGACGGTTTCTATCGTTTCAAGGCAGAATTCTTCTTCGTTACCTCAAGCTAAAAGAAGGCGATTATTTGGGGCAGAACTCGTGGGCAAAGGGCTTTTAACAAAAGCTCATCTGATGGTAAAAAAACTGATTATAAAAGACCAACTCGCTCTCCCTGGGGAGGTGAATATTTCTGAAGACCATCAGTTGTCAAGCTAAACGGTTTGTCCTGAGAGTTGGTCGCGAAGTCTTCGCTATTTATGGTTCTGTACAGTTGAGAGAAAGTAACGGAGGTTGACTTTACCGAGTTAGGTTCCTTCCGTTTTGTTGGCACTTCTGTCTGCGAAGAAATGTTCACAAACAATCCAAGGAATTGAGCGGGTGGAATTCTTATGCAAAGACGAACCACAGGATTTGGTGTCATAGCACGGACAAGGACTGTATAGTTTGGAAAAGATAAATTGTTAAACATGGCAAATGCATCGACTACAGCGTCAATGAATTTCACAGGAAATTTCACCACAGCCGCACCTACGAATGCTACACGTAAGTAAGACATAAAATTCTGGAAACTTACTGAATAATTCCATTTACGCAGTGACTCGGAACGGGATTTCACCCGCGCTGCCCGTCTGTCAGCTGTAGACACCGTAATGAACGGGTGAAAAGGCCTTGTTTAAAACAAGCATTCGATTAAGAAGTTGCCTGTTACAGTACGCTTTCGAGCACCAACTGCCGACTATAAATTAGCAAGTGCGACTTTTGCGTAGAGTCCGATAAATTCCAGTTTAACCAAAGCCTTTACAAAATGAAAATTCTTCGAAAATTCTGATATTCTAATGAAAAATATAGTCCTTCGAGCTGCCAGTATTCATAGCTCAGAATTTTCCCGCCAAATGTTTTCCCGTTACTGAAGACCTTCGACATTTTATCTTTCACCTCTTTCGCGATGTTTGGTTTTTGGAGAGACACCATATTCGGCTTGCCTAAATGTAAATTAAATTTGAGTGGATTTGTGGTCTGAAGAATTTAAAAAGTACAGTCCGTGCTGTTAATGCTTTGATTTCTTTATATTTCGGAGGAATTCTCGTATAATTCGCATGCAGGGCATCTGTGATATCGCGTCAAATAACGGGCGAAAATTTATGCAAACTTATTAAATGTGTTGTCCAAAAGAGATCAATATTTGCTTAGAAAAAGTTTCGGTGGTCTCCATGGTTGGTGGAGGTCTTGATAAATTTAGAATAGAAACATTGTCATGTAACATGGTTGGGATAAGGAAGCTGACAAACTTAGCAACTGACCCAATTAAGTCAGCTTGGAAAATTTGCAAAACCTGCAAGAACGTTATTGTAGACCTACAGCAAGATTTTCAAATTTCCCGTACTAAATGTCTTTGGTCATCAGATCTGTGGTAAAATTTAAAGATTTTAGGAGGAATTTTGTGATTTTCTCGAAAATCACCATTTTAGGAATGTTACCCAAACCTCAACAAACAAACCCTCCCCCAAATTCTCAATCTCGAACAATTTACCAAAAAGCCGTTTGATAAATGTAACTTGCAAGATAGAAGGGGGAGATTCTCCATTTCAACGGTGGCACAGCGGGCTATGTCTTTTATCAACTCGTTTGATGAATAGAAGATAGTATATGGCTGTGAGGAGATACGAAATTTCTCTGGTATAGTTTATCAGCACGAGAAGAGAAATCTCGTTTCTCCGATGCAAGCGACTGTGCTTAATCGTAAAATACTATCAGGCCCTTGCAAGCCATTCATTCTCCCCTCTCTTTCCTTTCCAGTTTTAAAAAATATATATATATTTTTAAATTATTGTGTCTATCAATATTGACTCGGAAACTATTTCCTTGTTTCATTTTTTATTTGATGAGCTTTGCAGAAAATTATTTTCTTTACAACTCAAATATGATTTCTGGAGACAAATTACCCGAAAATGTAAATAACGTGGCGATGGAATTTCCGTGTTTGAAAAGCACTAGTTCCGTCAGATTGTCTTGTGATTATATTAAATAATGGATTTTGTCTTAATATCCTCTTCTCGCTTCAGTTCAGTTTGCGGAAGAGATGGTATTCCTTCTGGATTTCTCTTGGCGTATCAGGACCTTTGCTAAGCTTGAGAGAAAATGAGAATAAAGAGAATCGTGTCAAGCGTCATGAATTGTCCCTTCAATGAAAAAAACAATCAAAATCCAAGATATGTTTGAAGTATTCTCGGACAGTCATAAAATATGGTGATATTTTTATCAATTACGTTTCAAACGTATGAGCAAATTGTTTATTATGCGACTTTCCAAGGATTAGATCCAGGAAGCCACCGAAAATCGGAACGTGAATAATATGGCCTGTACTAAAAAAAGATTATAATTATGGCCTTACGCCATGGCAACAGCAGGGTCGCAAAAAGCTGCTGCAAAATGGAAAAAAAAATACAAGAAGAGGGGCGGTCAAATAATAAAATGTCGGGCCGAAGGGGAAAAGGTTTGGCTCTGCGCTCTGTCCTCAAAACAAATATTTCCCGTGTCCGGCCCTCCCACTCAGTCGATAAGTACATAATAAATCAAGTTTTTACTTCCTATACTCGCAGTAATTGACAAGTATGGCGGTGCTGCCGTGGCTTTTGTGACCGGAAGTAAAACTGGCATGATCGTAGGAATCATCATCGCTATTATTGTTGTTGTGTGCATATTGCTGTGTGTGCGTCAGGCTTACAAAGGACTAACGGAAGCAAAAGAAAGAGCTTTGACCAAGCTGGAAGCACTGATTAAGAGAACTGAAAGCGTCGAGTTACCGGATGCTGCCCCCGATATGGAGGTGTCAGCGGTACAACCAGCTTCCTCAGACAAAAAGAAACTGGTATGCTAGTATTCCAGTACGGAAGCTTCAAAGAAACATGGACTTTCATCCTTGATTGGAAGTTTGGTTTTTTTTTTTTAATGGAAGTTGAAGTTGTGAAAATGGAAGTTGAAGTTGTGAAAATGGAAGTTGAAGTTGTGAAAATGGAAGTTGAAGTTGTGAAAATGGAAGTTGATGTTGTGAAAATGGAAGTTGATGTTGTGTAATTTCGCCCCAACTTCCATTTTCACAACTTCAACTTTTCAAACAAACAAACTTCAATTTAGGATGAAAGTTTATGTACATTTCAAGCTTTTTTCCAGAAATCAAGTCAACAAAATGTTTGCAGTTGTAATTTACAAATGAAATTATTGTTTGCAGGCTCTAAAAAAGAGCGACATTTACAAATTACACACGTAAAAGTTTTATTGATTTAACCCCAGTTCACAAGAAGTGTGTTTATCAAACCAGTTGATAAATGTAACTTGTACCACCCTAGGATAGGAGGAAAAGTTTACTTTCCCGTGACCAGTGGTCAGCGTTTGAATAGTCAGCTTCGCTCTTATTTCACGGTGGTTCAAGTTACAGTGATGAACTCGTTTGATAAACCCACTATACCATATCAGGGGACAGAATCTATTTTTATCGCGGAATCTATTTATATCTCGTTCAATGGCTGTGCGGTTTCCCCATGGCGCATTGACTACAACCACATGATGAGAAGGACATCAGCCATTGGTCAGTTAAAAAGTCAACCTCGTTCCCAGGTCTTTTCCCTAGAAAAAAAAATGGCGGACGGGAAAAGTCCTTTTCCCGTCCGCCATTTTTTTTTTCTAGGGAAAAGACCTGGGAACGAGGTTGTTAAATAGTTTCCGGATCTAAAAACAGATTCTGTCCTCTTATCATAGAAAGAGAGCCCAGTATGGAAAATTTGTTCTCTTACCTCATTTTCTCTTGATTCTGTCCCCTTATCATAGAAAGAGAACCCAGTATGGAAGATGTGTTCTCTTACCTCATTTTCTCTTGATTCCGTCCCCTTATCATAGAAAGAGAGCCCAGTATAGAAGATGTGTTCTCTTACCTCATTTTCTCTTGATTCTGTCCTCTTATCCTAGAAAGAGAGCCCAGTATGGAAGATGTGTTCTCTTACCTCATTTTCTCTTGATTCTGTCCTCTTATCATAGAAAGAGAGCCCAGTATAGAAGATGTGTTCTCTTACCTCATTTTCTCTTGACTATACTCTAATCACATTGAATCGAAACGACGGATCAATGTTAGCATCTGGGCAACTGTGCACCTACCCCTCCCCTAACCCAACAAGTTATAACAAGTTAAAAAGTTAGCGTTAATGTTGGGTTAGGGGAGGGGTAGGTGCACAGTTGCTCAGATACCCATTTGCCCAGATATGGTGTTTTTCAACGCCATAAGAGAAACTTTGTATCTCCAAGCGCCATGTTATGTTTTATTTATTTTGTCACCACTATTGCCTGAATACCAATAATAACTTTACATTTTAAGGCGCCATTTAATATGTTACCATAGTAAGGCGATATTTTCACGTGTCAGTGCGGATATCATATTTTCTCCCGAATGCTCACCTAGTATTTCACTGGCGTTGATATGATAAATAAAAGATTTCATACCAGTTCTTTCCCTTCTCATAAAACCATTGGAGGAAATTATCTTATTTTTTGGCTTCTAGAGCAATTGATGGGTTTTTCCTTAGTCAGTCTTCACGACCAGAGTGGCCTCGCTGAAAAGTTCTTTGTTCACCGCCAAAGAAAAATTTAGGCAGGTGGAAAATTTGTCCTAATGGAGTGGGGGTGAGTCATCTAGAGGTGGTAGGGTGGAGAGAGTGAGGTATGATTAAGCAAGGTCAGGAGCGCGGTTTAACGTTCGCGCTCGTCCATAATGGCGCGAAATTTAAAAATGTCAAAAATCTTGACTTGTTTTAGTTTAACAAAAATGAATAAGAATTAAGACGATGTAGAAAAATGAATCAGTGGTTATCCTTGTGTTTTATTAACAGGAAAATCTTGGGAAAATAAAGTTTTCAATAGCCTACGATGAAGAGAAGTAAGTAACGATTACATGACTACAGTAAGATTGCTTCTTTATTTCCTTTGCTATTTATATTTGTCATTAGGAGTAGCTATTGGGTGAAATTTTCTGAAAGTTTCGAATCATCTTTTGCCTTGATTGATATATCCCTGAAGTGTAACTTAAATCTTTTATATAAATTCGTGATCAACCTGTAAATTATCCTTTTAGTACAATAAAATGTCAAGTAAAGCAACTGTTATAATAACATAATAATAATAATAATAGTAATAATAATAATCATCTTCATCACCAGCATAATATTAATAATAGTAATAAAATAATAATAATAATAATAATAATAATAACTGGGTCTTGACGGCCAATACCATCACTGTTTAAGCGATCAATCACAACGTTGGTCACTGACATAAATGCCACCACCTGATAACGAGTTGCGATTGAACTCAACAAACAACTAAAACTAGAAAAAGAAATGACAAATTATGGATAACAGTATATTAAATCAATTAAATTTCAAATTCTACACATGGAGAATCACCAAGCAATCCCTCAAAATTAAAGAGCTTACAGCCCATTGTGACCATGAAATGTACTTCGTAGGGGACGTAGTTCCCGGTGAGGTGGTCTATCTCTACGTCTGGTTCAATCTGACAATTCATGCATGGGTTGGGTGGGTGGGTGAGATCATATATGGACTGATAGCGGCAGCCAGAGGCGCCCTTACATGCTAACGTCCGATCTCACCCAATAGAAGTGTAAAGCGACTTTGAACATATTCATATGAAAAAGTGCGCGATATAAATTCATTATCATTGTCACTACTGTGTTCCATTTTTTCAGGGCTGAGCTGAGGGTCAAGGTGTATCACTGTAAGAGCCTTCCAATGAAATTTGTTGGTGGAACAGTGTATACTTACGTTGAAGTAGAAATGTTCCCCTTTCATCGAATGACCTCGAACAAACCGCGTACTAAATTTATAAGAAGTGAATTTAGTCCCGTGTTCAACGACGAGGTGCGCATATCGATCGCGAAAGAGGAAGTCGACGACCAAAAGATGTACCTTCACGTGTGCGACTACAATCAGATCTCAACAAGAGATCTGATTGGCTCATACAAATTAGAATTGGATGACGTCAGCTTCAAGAGCAACGCTAAGGAGACTGTGTACGATGTGGATCTACGATGGATTGATTCAGTGAGTTGTGAAATTTTCCTCAAGAGATTATTACAGTTTCTCAATTCTCTTGTGTGTGTGTGGCCTTTAGGGATGTGTCCCCAGCAGAGAGGCAAATGTTATTTTTAGAACTCACTTTTCTCTGACAAATTGCTTATAATTATTATTATTATTATTATTATTATTATTACTATTATTTACTCATCGTATTTGTTTATTTTTTTTTTCATGTAAATGTTGCATTACAATAAAACAAAGAGTTAATGAATTGCTTATCTTACATAGGTTCGTGGAGCTGAGCGGGGTGATATTTTGATATCAATGAGATACTATGAGGGAGAGAGTCAACTGATCGTCACAGTCAAAGAATGCAAGGGTCTACGACCCTTCCCCGGACGGGTGTCTTGTAGTAAGTACACACCGACAATATGAATGAGTAACGAAAATATCTCTTCGATCTTTACCGACATTATCCTAAGACTTCTCGGGCCCGTCAAATAGGACAATAGTAATAATTTGAAGAACTCGCGCTACAAAGTGATTCTTTTAACATTTTTTTAAAGGGAATTAAGTTTGGCCATCGGTCCAACAAATCCTAGTGTGTAGAATCATCTTTTTTCTCAGAAAACAGTGCGCACTTAATGTATGGTCCCGAGGGAAACAGTTAGTTTTGTTTTCCCGAGAGTCCTGATGTTTCTCGTTTTGCTCGTTTTGCTCGTTTTGCTGAGTGAAAGTTTAGGTATACAACAATGTGATTTATTGCGCCCGAAATCGGCCCGAAAAAATTTTAGGTCTTTTTTTATTTTTTGAGTAATGTACTCAGTAATTATCGGTGAATATTCACCTTCGGCGAATTATTGTTTTAGTATAAATACACAACTGATTATTTCAAAAAGAGAAAAAAAAGCATTGTACAACACGAAAAAATTTTATTTCATCAAAAGCGCGCGAAAGACTGGCAGCCATTTTGTTCGTCGAGGTGATTATCGGCTGATAATCCGAGATAGCGAACCAATCAGAGCGCGCGATTTTGTATAATCACCTGAGTATTTATACTAAAAGCGGATTAGCGCTAATCCTGGTTTAGTGTCTTTTCGGCCATTGAGAATAAGTTTGAGTAAAATGTAGCTAAAGCTTAACGCGTAACATTTGATTAGTACTAATTAGCTTTCAAAAAATCAACATTAAGCAGTTAGTAGGAGCACATCACTAAGAGGGTTGAACTTTCTCTCCGATCCCTGATATTCTTGATCGGGCGTTTTCAGACTTCAGCACGAACAAGAGAAAATGAGGTAAGAGAACGTATCTTCCATTCTGGGTTCTCTTACTATGATAAGGGGACAGAATCTATTTTTAGATTCGGAAACTATTTTAACTGACCAATGGTTGATGTCCTTCTCATCACGTGCAGGAGCCCATTACCCGGAGCGTGCAACTGCTATAGGTTTATGCAACGGCGTTTTCACAAGTAAGGTTATTTTTAGAGCGGCTTCTCCCGCGAAAAAAAGTTGTTTCCTCTGTCTCAGTTATCTCATCGGAGCTACTATTCTCTGTGAAAATACCTTGACTATCGTTAGAAATGCTGTCCGAACACTCCGTTGAAGACTCGTGTATTTTCGTTGTCGCTACAGGCGGCAAACCAATTCGCGGCAAACCAATTCGCGGGAAAGACGATCTAAAAATAACCTTGCTTGTTTCACAGACCTAGTATGGGAGTTGCACGCTCCGGGTGATGAGCTCCTGTCACGTGGTTGTAATATATTTCAATGCGCCATGTGGAAACCGCGCACTCATTGAACGAGATATAAACAGATTCCGCGCTAAAAATAGATTCTGCCCCCTTATCATATCAAACGGGGTTATGGTCTCTTTCCTCTTATTCTCTTGGCACGAAATGATGGCGTCTTCGCCGAGGCTCGCACATGTTGGCAAATCAATATAGCTGCCGCGTAAGCAGTGCGCATAAAAACTCTCCTCCTCACTTCATTTTGCCGTAGTTCCTTTGTACGGGCCATTTCGCTTAGTTTGCAATCCCAATACGCCTTTCAGCAATTGCGCACGTTATCGCACAATCCAACGAGGTTAGCAGTCTCCATGGAGGTGCGTTGGTTTTCAAAACATCTGTTTGTAAGAAAGCCACCCCAACTTGACCAACCCTTTGCAATAATTTGAAGCAGGATCACAAAACTATGGAAACTGCTGGAAGACTGAGTGCCGAGGACAACACGTATCTAAAAATAACTTGATCTGTCAAAACGCCCGATCCAAAAGGTAAAAGGGGAGAAGAACGCTCCTAGTAACAGGCTCCTGCAGTTAAGTAAGTCTTAATTTAGAAAAGTAGCAATGATGTTTTGTTAGTTAACGTTAGCTTAGTGTATATGTTGTGGTTCAATTTTGTCCTTGCTTTAAATTTTGTTTTTTTTTTCAAACTCATTATTATACATTACCATACACCCCCCCCCCCTCCAAAAAAAAAAAAAACAAAGGATAATATCATTTAAACTAAGGAAAAAATTAAACCACAACATATACACGAAGAGCTTACTTATGTCGTTTTGTTTACAGATGCTTACGTAAAACTTCACTTAGTTCGGGGCTGCAAAGAAATCGCTGTCATGAAAACAAAAATAATGAAGAAAAACGTTGAGCCCAGATTCGAGGAAAAGTTTAATTTCACCGTCGAGGAAGATCTCCTGGACGAAGTTAACCTGGTTGTGCATGTGAAGGACAAGTCTCTGATCGGTCGAAAACGATTACTAGGCGAATTGTGCATTGGTTGCCAAGGAGTTGGTCAAAGTCTCGCCCAATGGCAGCTCATGACAGAGAAGGAGGTAGTCATGTGGCATCAATTACAACTTTTGAACATTGTACCAGGGAAAACGGATTTGCAAACAACGATGGCAACTCTACAAGGCTGGGAATCCACTACTGAAGAGTCTGAGCAAGACGAAGAGGAAGGAATGTTTACGGGCCTGCTTCCTGGAGAACTGTTTTCATCGCCGGGAAAGAAACCAGAAAAAAAACCCAAGAAACCAAAAGTATCAAAAAAGCAGTCAAAACTATGATGTCTTGCAAAATGATGGCTAGAATGATTATTTAAATACAGGAGTCAATTATATTACCAGCTATGTTCCTATGTGCTGGATGGAGTCCTCAGCATATAAGCGAATAAGGCAATTCGCTTTAGAACTCACTTTTCCCACGAAACCCTCTTCCAGAGAAGAAGGCATAGCAACCTTAAAGACGTCAACTCTCGCTAGAACTAACCAAAAAAGGTTTGCATGCTTAATTACGATGCCCTCTGTAGCAGTTTGGTTACTTGGTGAAATCATTTTTTCTTAATACTGACGCAAAACCGTAGTAAAAATGGCACCATCTGTTGCTGTGAAGAGGTTCCAAGCCTAATTATATATAACACAAGAGAAAATGGGTTCTCTTACTACGATAAGGGGACAGAATCTATTTTTAGATCCGGAAACTATTTTAACTGACCAATGGTTGATGTCCTTCTCATCACGTGGTTGTAATTTCAATGCGCCATGTGGAAACCGCGCAGCCATGGAACGAGGTATAAATAGATTCCGCGCTAAAAATAGATTCTGTCCCTTTATCATATCAGACGGGGCTATGTTCTCTTTCCCCATTTTCTCTTGTATAACAATAATGGAGAGGCCGCGTTCCTGGTGCAGTATGGACTGCTATCAAATGTCATTTAAATAGAGGTGTGATCAGAATGGATACTTCAAAATAAGTTGAGACATTTCCTTACAACAAACAATAAAGGCGGGACATCTCAAAAATAAGGCGGGACACTGATATGGTGTCACCATAACAATATATGCAAGTCAGCGCTGAACCCTGATCTCTATCAATCAATGCCTAACCCAGCAGTTATTCTCTGCGTAAACAAACAGTCTTGTTTATCTGCCAAAGCTGGTTAACACTGAGGTTGTCAGGTATTGCCATGTAACGTGACCAAATGTCACGCCTTATTTCAGATACCCTTTACTGTATATGTGTCACGAAATGTCTCACCTTAATTTCAAGTATCCAGTCTGATGACAATCATTTTAAATAGCAGATCGACAAGTTGGTAATGCATTCATGTCCTATATTTTGGAGCCGCTCTTCCAGACCCGTTTGAGTTTTCAATCGATAATTACACGAAAACGTTTGCAGCAAAAAAATCTTATACTTCTACACGTTGTTTCTTACTTGATGCTTTGTTCACATGAATTTTTTCAGCAAGATATCTTGAAAAGCAAACTAGTTACAATATGTTAAATGTTTGGTGTATATAGGACATGAATGTATTACCGACAAGTTCGCGTCCAGGACTCATCGCATCTTCTTCTGACAGACGTGAATGTTATACAACCAAGCTTGTTTTCTAGCTCCAGTTGGTAGGGATCTGGGCCGAGTATCTATTCCCAATGTCCTCAGGTCGACGAAAGTTCGAAGGTCGGTTGTTTGTTTCATAATGTTTTTGCATCTGCCGCACTATGTACACATGTTTTCGATGCGATTTCAGTCATGACATGTAAATCTTAGGCAGTTCGCTGAAAAAGGCAGTCAAAAAAGACTGCGAGTTGTACACATTGTATAAGACTATTTGTAAAATGGTGGTTGCTTTTTCTTGTAATTTCAACTTCGAGATACTTAAAACAGCGTGAACTGTTTAAAAAACGCACTGAAACACATGTGTCTCACATGACTACGGTAGCTAGAAGATACGACGGTTAGCGAAAACCATTTCAAAACCGAATATCGTTGACGCTGCAGACCAATAAAATTGCGTGCATCATTTTTTTACTGATTTTGTCATTAAGATTGGTGTTTCTTATTTGCGAGTCAGGAAAAAAATTAAAGTGACCTTAAAGAGCGCTTTTCAGCAGCAGGCAGCAGGCAGCAGGGTCCATTTATTCGTTTGTTCAAGAGACCGTGACCTGTTTCTTACAAGCATGCATGTTACACAAGTAACAAGAAGGGCACTCGGTAGAGCGCATACCTCCGCCCCGCCACATATGTACACCTGATATTACACTCATCTGGATCTGAGATCCGGAGTTTAATCCGGATAAATTCCAAATTTTAATCGATTGATCATGGATATATTTGCGACCTTTCCACCAAATTTGGTGCAAATCCGTTGATTAGTTTTTGCGTAAAACGATTAACAGACATACAAACAAACAAACAAACAGACAGGCGTGAAAACATAACCTCCTTGGCGGAGGTAAAAACATAACCTCCTTGGCAGAGGTAATAAATCAGGACGTATAGTAAATGGACCTTTTGCATATTCATGCTCAACTATTCGTGTGTTTCACTCACATCCCAAAAAGGTTGCATGGCCGAGTTGTTAAGGAAGCAATAGACTTTTAATAATCGGGCCATAACCAGAAAAAAATTGACTGAGGCAATGTCCATGGTTAAATTCCCTTGCTAGGTATTAAGGGTACTTAAGTATTATATATTATTTTACAAAAATTCCGTATCATGGTGCCTCGGCTTGCCTCTTACAGTGTAATAGTTAAGGAGTCCACATTCCACTCTGATATCGGGCCATATTGACCTCACGCTTGGTGGCGAATGGCATCTCCAAAATCTTGGGTCTCTCAAAATTTTCATCCGATCTCGAAATCGTTCTGGATCCCCCGAGCGCCCGCAACAAAAATAGGCCTTTGAATTCGCGGGAAGTTTTGCAGTCGCAGTCGAACACCATCGAGTGATTGCGGCGAAAAAATGGGTAAAGTTAAATCAACGAGAAAAGCTTCTGGAAAAACAGTAAAGATAAAAGGTACTAATCAGCGAAAGGGAAGAAAAGTTGTGGCGACCTCCAAAGAACCAAACATCCAGTCAACCGAGCGCGATCCAAAACAAAACGTGGTCACATTCCAATTCCTCCGATTATGTGCTTGCGTTCGATTCCTCGCCACTGGTCGAGTCGGATTCTGCTAGACCAGGGGTAGCTGCTTTCGAAGCCATCAGCTTTAAACTACTGGTTCCAACCTCTATGGAATTAAGTTGAAGGATGTAAGACTCCTGAAACATCGTTTGAAGGCTGGTCAAACCAGGAACCTTTGTCACTGACGGCGAGTTCCTTTCTCTTGCTTTCATCAAACGATTCGCCTTTCTGCTTTTTCTCCGGGTTTCCTAAGAGATTTTGTCCAAGGCGTCTTCTCTCTTTTCGATGAATTCATAATGTAAGTTTTCACGGATTCTACATAAAAAAATTCACTGATACCAACGGCCAAAACGACGCGACACAGCACAACTTTAAATGTAAACAAAGTATGCAAATGTTTGTAATTTAAGTTCCGGATAAGATTTGCCGCGAAATATCCATAGGGGCTAGATGTGTTTAATGGGATTAAAACGCCTTTAGTTATTTATTGACTCTTCTCCAAAATAGTTTTTCCTTGAAATCTCTCGATCATTGAATGATTTCAAATACCTTTTTTCACCAAACTTTAAATGGATGTTTTAGCTATATCAGGAGCACAGAAAAAAAATTCGCAAAATTCAGCCTTTGAAGGTCTACAGTAACCTTAAGCTCTGAATGCCCATCATATGAAGGCCACGCTGCTTGACACTTACAGCTTGATCGAATTTCACTCACAGCAGCGATCCCGCTAGTCTGCTACACAGCCATTATTAGTGTCGTCACGCAACGCTCCTCCCCACTAAGATAGTGGGGAGGAGCGTTGCGTGACGACACTAATAACGGCTGTGTAGCAGACTACGATCCCGCCGGTGACACAACACATTTATGACGCCCTGTTATGGGTAAATTCCGACAAGCAACATGGCCTTGAAACGGCGACACGAAGGAGCTGAAATGACGACAAACGACGAGCCGCTCACGCGAAATTACGACAGCGACCTGCGACCTTCCGGAACTGTGACGTGAAAAGGTTTGAAACTCAGACGGGCGACATAAAGAACCCCCCTAAAAGGGCCTCATTTATACCAAGAGAGAATAATGTGCTCTTGATATTACTGAATTATTCCTAAAATTACCTGTTTTTTTTTTTTTAAGTAACAAGATTTAAATCTCGTTAAAGGGAGTTCAGTTTCCAGTTACAGAGTGTCATAACATCAATTGCGTCGACGGAGGAAACGCTTGGCTGTTCTCTGTGTTCGTGGGTATCCTGTGCACGTTCCAAACGCGAGAAATCGAGAAAAGAGGTTGTCGATCTGTTGCTTTTAAATCTGTTGCTTTTAAATCTTAAAACGCCGCATTAGCATCATCCAGTATGCCGAGAGTGCCAAGATTAAGATGCATTATGGAAACCAATACAGCTCCCTAGGGCCCTGAGGCGACGCACTTTAATCTGCGATTACTGCTAGTATTACGTAATAAGTCTCGAAGACAGTTTTGAGTACAGAGTTCCTAAAGTATACCCCCCCCGGGAAGAACGCGTCGTAGCTCGTAAAGAAGACAAAACAATTGAGCATTATTAATTCTATAAGCATTGCAGTTGAATAAATATAAAAACAGGTAGAGAATATAGAACCAACGTGAAGTGATTGAGTACTAATATTAATACGATGGTGACTTTTATGAAAAGATATAAGCGTGTAGGCATGTTACAGGTTTATTGTGTGGAAGTGTAAGAGCTTGCGAGCATGAAAGAAGAAGTAACAGTCCTCTAAGCCAGCGTTGCAAGCGAAATCGCCTTAACAGCAAGATGGTAAAAGAAAATGCTCGAATACTAGTGAATAAATAAAAGACCAAATGTAGAATCCCAACTGCTTCATCACGCCATAAACCATAAATTTGTAGGATCTTCAGTGCAACCTCATTCTCAACCACACTCTATAATTTGTACCCTGGGTGTCAAAGGTCTTTCTTGCCTCCTTCTTTTAAAAATTTTAAAATTTTTGCCCAAAAGATAAGAAAAAAAAAATGAAATTTGAATTTAAATTCGATTTATCCTTACTGAACGAAGCTATAATTTACCTAGCGATCCGTCCATTTTGATTTCACTGATTCTATCTTGCCGTTACAAACAAGTTCGTTAATGATTAACGGATGAAAATTACTGTGACAAGTCAGAAGCCATTCGAATTTTCTGATTTATGTCGGCTATTAAGGAGAAATCGCTTATTATCGCCGTGTATGTGTTGTGGTTCAATTTTTTCCTTGGTTTAAATTTTATTTTCTTTTGGTTTTTTTTTTTTTTTGGTATGGTAACTTATGATGATGAGTTTCAAACAAAAGAAATTAAATCTAAACCAAGGATAAAACTGAGCTGCAACATATTCAGTCCATGCAAATCCCAGCCGATTTCTGATTTCTGCTAATATTTGCACATATGCTTTAAGGTACACTTGTTCTTTAATGTGATTGGCACACATCACTCCCCGCCAGCAAAGGACCGTTTAGCATGTTACAATAGAAGGTCATGTGAAGCAAGACTGAGTGCTAACCTCACAAGGAATGAATTGGCAAAGAGGATGAAGATCAAAATTTCGGGCGCCGGTGAATACACTAGACTAAGACAAGCAGACGAGGAAATTACCTGCCAATATAGAGAGCCACAGAAAGTCAAGCACTCTCACGATGCAACAGCGCGACTTGTCACTGCCTGCTTGTTTTGTACCTTCTTCATTATCTGCGAAGTCACCGGTAAGACATATAAATAACCCATGTTTTGAATTTCACAGACCATTCCATGAACCGATCGGAATTCTCTTCATTTGCGTGCAATTTGTCCTAGAGCATAGACGGTCTTGTTTATATTTAAAGAACATGGCAACGAAATGAAGACTCTAAGTCCAGATAGCTGAAGTGAACTCAGTGAAGAAAGCGGCTAGAAATTTAGTGAATTTTCCGGTTTAGCGTTTTATTTCATCGTTATGCCGCTTATGCAAATTTTCGCTTGAACCAATAAAGGTAACCTTCCTTTTTTAAGAGAATATAAACTGCTGTCGTCACTGTTAATTTTTTCTACAAATAGCCCATAAAGGTAGTGAAGCAACGAGAAAAAAAAACATATTTTAGAATATTGTTCTTTAGCGGTTCAGATGGTCGCTTTGCACTCATTGAACCCTGATAGTTTAAATATTAGAACTGATAGTTATTAGCATGGGCTATTTGATACAGCTCATGCGTACAGCTCATTTCAAGTGGGGAGTTTGAATCCAAAACCAATGGTTCTTAAAAAATTGTATCTTATCGTGCACCATCCTGACTCCGAAAACTCTCCATTTGAAGTGGCGAATTTTTTGATCCAAGAGCATACAATTCCACGTGGCACAAATAGCATTCGGAGATTTTTCACTTAACACGGCGCCCTCGTATTTGAATATGAGTCGGTACCTTTGTTCTGTAAGATTCAGCTGTTTATTCAGCCAGAATTTCTCACGGACACTGAGCTTTCAGTATAAACCAGCAGTGTTCATGTTCGCTTAAAGAGCGCTTTATTTTATGGCCTCTTAAAATGCCAAGAAATGGCCGAGAAATTGACAGTCACCATGAAATAAATCCGGCATTTTAACAGCAATAACTGCCTCAAGTGCAGTGGTAAAACGACCCTATCGAACAAAAGGCTTCAAATGGCTTCGTAGCAACAACCCTTTCTAGAGCGCACCATTTTTAGGTTTTCCGCTCACCTTTCGACCAATAAGAAATAGGCACGCACAGTGCATTTGTCGTCATTGAAAATCAACAAAGAGGACTCTAATGGTTTTTCTACTAAAAAGTTGGTTTCTTATGACAGGAAATGAATATCTGTTGAAAGGTACCTTCTGGGAGAGGATTTCCATTTTCTATGGTGAACAGCCAATCGCAATAATATTCTATAACTCACTGTCTGCAATTTGCAAAAGACGAACCAAATTGGATACCATTAGGCTACTGAATTAATCAATTGTCTTTCCAGGTGGTTTACCGGGTCTAACCTGTTATGGTAAGGATAAAAATATTTGCCTCAATAAAACATGAATTGATAAAAAAAAAATTATATATATATATATATATATATATATATATATATATATATATATATATGTATTTAGGAAGACCCTTGAGGAAGGTAGCCTACGTGTAGCCGCACCCTCCCCCTGAAGGAAAAAACGGGAGGAGGGAACGTCTACGAAAACCTGACACAAATCGTGTTATGTGACGTCACCCTTTAGCAAGAAAATGTGTAGTACTTTTTCATTGGTGAGCCATTTTCTCAATACTTACATGAACTCTGATTGGCTTAAGTCTGTTATAGTCTCGTGAGAACCATAAAAGAAAATGCCGGGCTAACCGTGCTCTCGCACAACAACGAGCTATATCGCGGCTTTGACTTTTTCTTGAGCGGCTCTCGGAATAGAGAAATTTCATGGAGACCATGGAGAACAGCAGAAAGCCATCGATTTGTTTCTTGAAAGGAAGGATATCTTCGTTTCTCTACCAACCGGTTCCTGGAAGTCGATAATATTTCAAGCGATACCGTTGATGGCCTCTGCTCTTTGGTTTAAAAAAGTTGTGACAGGCCTACACGACTCCCGCTGTTCGCAAGTGTACGGTTTCTTTGCCTTTAGAGTTTGGGTCTCACGAGTATGTCCTTGAGCGATTTTCCTCTTTTGTACGAGATGATGGGAGGCTCTTTGTATATCTCACTTAGTAAAGGTTGATCCTGTATTAAATGCCATTTTTTCAATAAGATTTTTTTTTAAATAGGCACCGTTGGGTGGTATTGTGTGACAAAAGGAAAAATTATCTGGTGGGTTCGTTTATTTTGTTGAAGAGCCGACTTTCTCTCTTCGAATTTCACTTCTGAGAGTACTTTATTCACCAGAATATCAGGATGACCTCTCGTTATTTTTTGAAGAGTTAGTTCGAATCAGCCTAAGTGCTTCGCCTTTGATGAAGCCTTTACTGACCCCTGGTGGGTGGCAGGAAAAGAAATGTGTGTACTGAAATGTTTCTGTCGGCTTGTAGTGAGTTCGCAAGTCCAGGATAGATCTTTGTCTAAATCTATCGCCTTTGTAAACGCAAGTATCCAAGAACTTGCTAAATTCTCAAGCGCTAGACTTACATCAAACATAGTTTTCCTTCTGCTCTTAACCAAATATCTCTCATAATCCTTGTCGATCTCTTTAAAACAAAAGAGCACGGCCATTAAATTGCAAATGTGTTCGAAAGAATAGGAACGTGATACCATTGTTTACACAATCGGGGAAAGTGCTGAGACATACGTTTGCATAAATTAGAGTGACGTCACATAACACGATTTGTGTCAGGTTTTCGTAGACGTTCCCTCCTCCCGTTTTTTTCCTTCGGGGGGAGGGTGCGGCTACACGTAGGCTATGAGGAAGGCAAATGCCGAAACGCGTCGGGTCTTGAATAAAGCGTTGAAAACGGAAGCCCCTTCTCCATAGACCTATTCGGCTAACTCAATGTTGTACCCAATTCAAATCTCCCGGGGATAAGATTCTTTGTGTATTGTATTTGCATTATAATGCATATGTGGCATTCACATTTAAATGATATGGAAATTCCTGAGACAAAACGTTCTATTCCCAAATGGTTTGAATTGGGTACAACATTGAGTTAGCCGAATAGGTCTATTGTGCGATTATATCGCACAATGGAGAATGGGCTTCGTGGTCAGGGGCTCGTTTATGTACATGTTACCAAATTACTGCCGGTTTATATATATATATAAAGTGATTTAGATATATATATATATATATATATATATATATATATATATATATATATATATATATGGCAAACAGGAATTAATGGGTGGGCAACCACGAAACAGGCTTGTAGGGATAAACCTGTAGTTTGTTTGTGTTTTTTCTCCCCCAACAACTATATATATATATATATATATATATATATATAAAGTTATGATGCTTCGAGCCAACAGGGATGCCACACGCCAGAAGGATCCAAAAGGATTCGGAGTCCAAACCTCGAGTAATGAAATTTGTAGGCAATTGTGGAAAACGAGGACGGACAACTTCGAGCGAAAAAAAAAAATATATATATATACAGTAGAAAATCTAAAAAAAGTTTAAAAATTTAATAAAAATAGACGTTTCGGTCAATGACCTAGGCACTGCAACTGATGAAGGTCATTGACCGAAACGTCTATTTTTATTAAATTTTTAAACTTTTTTTAGATTTTCTACTGTATATATATATTTTTTTTTTCGCTCGAAGTTGTCCGTCCTCGTTTTCCACAATTGCCTATATATATATATATATATATATATATATATATATATATATATATGTTGCCTTACACTACGAGATGGATAGATAGTTGGATAGATAAATAAATAGATATATAGTTTATTTCGTAAAACATCGCAGCCAAGAAACTGAATTGCATATTACAATGATAAAATTGGATAAATAAAAAAGATGAAAACTAATGTACAATCTACTATATTTAATTTCGAACTGCGGGTGATGATGCCTGGTGGCGAATGCATGATGTCGTGATGAATGAATCTCTGAAAGGGTTTGTTTTGAATTTAGGAATGGCAGAGGGTCTTTTTCGTCTAATTTTGTAATTAAGCTCCCTTTTGCTTGGCAACAAATCGTTTAGCGTATGATCCTTGTTTTCGAGGATTCAATTGAAAAAAGTGCTGCAGGTTCTTTCCATATAATTTGATATTGGTGGGTTAACTGCAACGGCTAACGTCTCCTAGTATTCTTTGCCCGGGCAAATGATCGAAAAGGCTCTTTTTTTGTACGCGTTCTAGCTCCTGTTGCAAATATATTAGGGAGCACGTTATAGAGAACAGGATCAGCGTACGTTAAATCAGACCTTATGCAGGTCACGCAGAAAAGAGCAAGGTCATTAGAGGAAACCTTTGCCCGCTTTAGGGAAGGACCATTAGAAAAGTGATGGGGCAAGGGAAAAAGCCAAGAAAAAAAATTCATGCAAAGAAGAAGGTAAAAAAAAATTCATGCAGAAGGAAGGTCCAATTGAGACTTTTTCACACGTAGTAAAAAAATTCGTGCAGAGGGGTTCACCTAAAAAAATTCCTGCACAAGCAGTGAGCGAAAAAAAAATTCGTGCAAGCTGAAAATTCCCCACCCCCCCCCCATCACTTTTCTAATGGTCCGTCCCTTAGCTGAACCAGAAAGTAAAGGCGTTTGGACGATGGGTAATTCTGAGGTAATTTTAGGGTTTGATTGGTTTTACGTGTAAACAAAATCCTCGTGGTCAGGGGCTGGTTTATGTTTCCAAAGCAACTGATAAAAACCACTAGCGCGACCCATTTCAGGGACCTCATTTCCAGGGACTCCTGTTTATAGAAAGATGATAAACTTGAGAGCATAGGAGCCATTACCTAGGGGACCCTGGTTGGATTATTGAACCTGAAAAACCATACTCCACGGGGGGGGGGAGGTTTTCTTGATATTAATTTATTCGTTTGATACACAGTGCTATTTACTCCATCACTAACGTAGGATAATGGACTCCTGACTAAGGTTAACTCGTAGATAAGACTGTGACCTCAACTATGACGTTATTCACCGGATTATATGGCTTTAATTACTAACTGCAAAGCGTTATCCAACAATTTTAGACTGAATAGGACACAAGATCAAAGACAATGTTGCATGTGAATGAAGATTAAAAGCACCGATTCTGTTTTCAGGTGGTTTGATGGCCAAAAGCTTGGCTGTGATGAACGAAGCGCTACATCAGCTGCTGGATTTTAGCTCTCTTTTGATAAGTCTAATTGCCTCGTGGATTTCACGTTGGGGACCTAATGAAAATAAAACGTTTGGATACTACAGAGCAGGTAGGGTTAGATTCTATTATGGCTGTTCTAGGAGTGGGCCCGGGCAAGATGAGATAAATCCTGAGTTCTGATTGGCTACCCGATCGCCCAAGATTGGCCTATTCTGCGCGCAAAAGGCAAAAAAGAGCACTTCAGGTCGGCTTTTATAGTTTGTAACTTCTGGGCAACTCTTTTTTGACAACTGCAAGGAAAAACAGCCCGTTTTCCGGCCGTTATTTACAGCAATGGAGTTGCAAAACACAGCCATGGAGTGTCTTGAAGACAATCAAATTGTGCTTCCTTCCCCGTTCATTTTTGTTGAAAACCTTGAACATGAAAACCTTAATAAATGTCTAGGTCTGTAAAATAGCAAGTTTCTCTATGATATACCCATAACCATCCCATAACATGTCAAGAGGAGAAGAGAATCAAAGACCGTACCATGCTAACAATTGAAGATAATTTGAAAAAAAATTAAAATAATAATAATAATAAAAAAATATAAAACTAAAAAATAAATAAACTAGAGGGGCACTCGGTAGAGCGCATACCTCCGCCCCACCACATATGTGCACCTGATATTACACTCATCTGGATCTGAGATCCGGAGTTTAATCCGGATAAATCCCAAATTTTAATCGATTGATCCTGGGCATATTTGCGACCTTTCCACCAGATTTGGTGCCAATCAGTTGATTAGTTTTTGCGTAAAACGATTAACAGACAGACAAACAAACAAAAAGACAGGCGTGAAAACATAACCTCCTTTGTGGAGGTAATAAATAAATAAATAAATCATTAAAAAAATTATCCTATATCAGTTGGCGTGTCCATGACATCAGTTTTTCCCCTAAAAATAGTGCGTTAAAGATGCAGTCCAGTTGTCCGCTTAGAATAATGACCATCTGTTTAGAACCTTTACGTGTTGGTGGTTGTAAATTGAAGAACATTTCACCAATTCGCAGAAATCCTTGGCGCATGCCTAGTTATCGGTACGTTATGGCTGCTGACCGGTTGGCTCGCCTACGAGTCAATTGAGAGACTCTTTTCAAGTCAACCTGAATTTCACGGTCACGTTAACTCTGACGCAATGATATTGACGGCTGCCCTGGCATTTGTTGCTAATATTATGTAAGTATAAGATAAACAGTATCTCGAGTTTTGTGTTTGATTCCAAACCAGTTGAGAAAGCACCTCATGAACTGCGCGTGGGCAAACCAGACCGGAAGTTTATGCAACTATTTTGTCACGTGTTACCATCAACGTGCGATTCACAAATAGATAAATCTTTGGACTTAAAAATGAGAAGAAAAATGAACGCCTACTGGAAATTGTTGGAAAACTCGCTGTTACTCCTCTCTTGTTTGCTAAACATTAACTGTGCGCAACAAGGTTAGCACCAAAGGAATTACGTTTTAATGAGTTTAAGAATGGGATCAACTTGGAGGTGAAATTTCAAAAATCACCACTCTTAACTTTGTACAGAATTTGAAATTCCCGGGAAAATCTGTTTATTAATCGGTGTAATGTTGTCTAAAATTTTTGTTACTTACTACAACTACTGTATCATTCGCCTCCCTTCTTTTTCAGAATCATTCTTGTTTTAAATATGCCCTCACATCATGTGCACGGAGGTCACGATCATTGCGAAACGCCGAACATCACCGTGAAAGCAGCTTTTCTTCACACGCTTGGAGACGTCATTCATAGTCTTGCAGTACTCATTGCTGCAGTAACAATTAAAATTAAAGTGAGTTGGATTAAGTCAGTTCAAGTAACGTACGAATTTTTCGTTCTTGTCAGACTTGACCTTGATTTAAGTGACATGATTTGAACTGATCTGGTTTGTACTTGACTTGACTTGGTATGATGTAGCTTGACTTGACCAGGAGCGAATGACTCAATATGGGTCTTGTCTGAGCTTTTTTTTTTACTCAGCCTAACATGACTGGACTTTTGAAATCAGTCTGACTTGACTTATCATGGCTTCCTTGTTAACACGAATTCAACTCCGCTTAATCTGACTCAGTGACTTTTAAAAATTCAACGTGACTTCATTCTACAGGGCTTCAACTGATTCCACATGAGGTGATTTGACTTACATTTGTTTCTAGTTCAATTAAACTAAGAATCTCGAATTTATGGAATATATTGTATTGTCATATGGCAAAGCAGTCTTGAGGATAATTCTAACGTTCTGATTGGTTCTTCTTCGGTCGGGATATTGCCAGACGGACCTCGCCTGCTCAGTTAATAAGGGGTTATAGATGATGCAGTTGTTGTATAAGCTTCTATTGTTTGTCTCATTTGAAGACCAGCAGTAGGCGGTCGAACCATCTCAACGGAACCGACTTCCAAGTGACTATGTCTTGCAACAAATGAAAAAGTTATACAATTTTAATTTACTTTATCATTCCTCTTTGCTCAGTGCATTTGCCTGGAACAGATGTATCTCAAATTAAACACTTGATATCATCTGTCACAGTTTACGCCATATCTCTTTTCACTTGTTTCACTTACTTTAACTGTTTAAACCAGAAGCCCATTACAAGGAGCGTTCCTATCTGTTGGGTGGGGTCCATACACAGTAGCAGATGAGGCTATTTTTATAACTAAGAGCCCATTACCAGGAATGTTCTTATCTGTTGGGTGGTGTCCCCAGCACAGTAGCAAATGAGGCTGTTTTCAAAACTAGGAGTCCATTACCAGGAGTGTTCCTATGTGTTGTGTGGTGTCCCCAGCACAGTAGCAGATGAGGCTATTTTTAAAACTAAGAGCCCAACACCAGGAATGTTCTTATCTGTTGGGTGGGGTCCCAGCACAGTAGCAGATGAGGCTATTTTTATAACTAAGAGCCCAACACCAGGAATGTTCTTATCTGTTGGGTGGGGTCCCAGCACAGTAGCAGATGAGGCTATTTTTATAACTAAGAGCCCATCACCAGGAGTGATTCTAGGTGTTGTGTGGTGTCCCCCAGCACAGTAGCAAATGTAGCTATTTTTAAAACTAAGAGCCCATCACCAGGAGTGTTCCTATCTGTTGGGTGGGGTCCCAGCACAGTAGCAAATGAGGCTATTTTTATAACTAAGAGTCCATCACCAGGAGTGTTCCTATGTGTTGTGTGGTGTCCTCAGCACAGTAGCAAATGAGGCTATTTTTATAACTAAGAGTCCATCACCAGGAGTGTTCCTATGTGTTGTGTGGTGTCCTCAGCACAGTAGCAAATGAGGCTATTTTTATAACTAAGAGTCCATCACCAGGAGTGTTCCTATGTGTTGTGTGATGTCCCCAGCACAGTAGCAAATGATGCTATTTTTACAACTAAGAGACCATTACCAGGAGTGTTCGTATCTGTTGGGTGGTGTCCCCAGCACAGTAGCAAATGATGCTATTTTTACAACTAAGAGTCCATTACCAGGAGTGTTCGTATCTGTTGGGTGGTGTCCCCAGCACAGTAGCAAATGAGGCTATTTTTATAACTAAGAGTCCATCACCAGGAGTGTTCCTATGTGTTGGGTGGGGTCCCAGCACAGTAGCAAATGAGGCTATTTTTATAACTAAGAGCCCATCACCAGGAGTGTTCCTATGTGTTGTGTGGTGTCCCCAGCACAGTAGCAAATGAGGCTATTTTTATAACTAAGAGTCCATTACCAGGAGTGTTCCTATGTGTTGTGTGGTGTCACCAGCACAGTAGCAGATGAGGCTATTTTTAAAACTAGGAGACCATTACCAAGAGTGTTCCTATGTGTTGTGTGGTGTCCCCAGCACAGTAGCAAATGAGGCTATTTTTAAAACTAGGAGTCCATTACCAGGAGTGTTCCTATGTGTTGTGTGATGTCCCCAGCACAGTAGCAAATGATGCTATTTTTATAACTAAGTGTCCATTACCAGGAGTGTTCCTATGTGTTGTGTGGTGTCCCCAGCACAGTAGCAAATGAGGTTATTTTTAGAACTAAGAGCCCATCACCAGGAGTGTTCCTATGTGTTGTGTGGTGTCCCCAGCACAGTAGCAGATGAGGCTATTTTTATAACTAAGAGTCCATCACCAGGAGTGTTCCTATGTGTTGGGTGGGGTCCCAGCACAGTAGCAAATGAGGCTATTTTTATAACTAAGAGCTCATCACCAGGAGTGTTCCTATGTGTTGGGTGGGGTCCTTAGGACCTTAGCACAGTAGCAAACTAGAAGGGCACTCGGTAGAGCGCATACCTCCGCCCCGCCACATATGTACACCTGATATTACAGTCATCTGGATCTGAAATCCGGAGTTTAATCTGGATAAATTCCAAATTTTAATCGATTGATCCTGAGTATATTTGCGACCTTTCCACCAAATTTGGTGCAAATCCGTTGATTAGTTTTTCCGTAAAACGATTAACAGACAGACAAACAAACAAACAGACAGGCGTGAAAACATAACCTCATTGGTGGAGGTAATGAGGCCATTTTTAGAACTAACGGCCCATCACCAGGAGTGATCCTAGGTGTTGTGTGGTGTCCCCAGCACAGTAGCAAATGAGGCCATTTTTAGAACTAACGGCCCATCACCAGGAGTGATCCTAGGTGTTGTGTGGTGTCCCCAGCACAGTAGCAAATGAGGCCATTTTTAGAACTAGGGGCCCATTAACAGGAGCGTTCCTATGTGTTGTGTGGTGTCCCCAGCACAGTGGCAGATGAGGCTATTTTTAAAACTAAGAGTCCATTACCAGGAGTGATTCTAGGTGTTGTGTGGTGTCCCCCAGCACAGTAGCAAATGTGGCTATTTTTAAAACTAAGAGTCCATTACCAGGAGTGTTCCTATGTGTTGGGTGGGGTGCCCAGCACAGTAGCAGATGAGGCTATTTTTAAAACTAAGAGTCCATTACCAGGAGTGTTCCTATGTGTTGGGTGGCGTCCCAAGCACAGTAGCAGATGTGGTTATTTTTAGCACTCATATTTCCCGCGAAAGCGGATTCCGCCATTATAAATGCGACAGTAGAAATTTTCACTAGAAATTAACATGTACGTAGCGCAATTGATTGCTCGTTGGAATAATGCATTTATTTTCTTTGCCGCGAAATAGAAGTTAAAAATAGCACCATGTACTACTGTGCTGGGGCAAAGGGCTGATATGGCAGAGAAACGCCTGGTGATTGGCTCCCGTTGAAACCAATTCTATTCTTTGTATTCTTGAATTCTGCTTCCCAGCTGAAACTGAACTTACTTTTTTGCAGCCTTCTTGGGAGATTGCTGACCCTCTTCTAAGCCTCGTGGGCGCATCTGTTGTCTTGGTATCCACATTCACAGTTTTAAGGGATTCAGTTAACGTTCTGTTAGAAGGTAATGGTGATGGATTTATATACCGCACATATCTCTAATTGTTCATGGCGGTTTACAGTTCTTATGAAATTACAATTCAGATAAAATTACATACACAAAGGCCAGACCACAACACGGGGATCTACGTCCCCTACTTTTCACGAACAGTGTGTGGGTTCTTTAAAGCCCCACAAAGTTATTCGAACAAGGTTGGTGAAACGGGACCTACGGTTCATCGTCCTTATCCGAGATAATTAGAGAGTGTAACTATTTACAGATGTTATTGCAAAAGCAGCACATTCTCCTCAGTTATTTAAAGACCCTGAGTGTTGATCCTGCCGGGGTTTGAACCCGCGACCTTCCGCACAGTAGTCCGGTGCTCTACCAACTGAGCTAACTGGTAACTAATTTTGTTATATGGCTGGCTCCACGAGAGGGCAAGATGAAGAGATCTATCTTGCCTGGTCGTGATTTCCCGCGTTGTCCCGCGTAACAAAACATGGCAAAATGACCATATAGTCCTTTACTGACCGTGCCGCCTTGTCGGATCAAGATGACTAGATATTGGCCTCGTTCTTTTTGCGTTTTTGTTAATAATAACGCAAAAAAGAACTCAGCCAATATGCAGTTTTCTTGACCGAACAAGCTTGGTCAATAACGCATACCGTGATAGCAGTTAGATATGTGTTACTCACAAACATAAAACCAAGCACGCTTTACAGATAGCAACCTGAAACGAAACACTGCTTAATTGACTTAGAAATCTGTGGTGTTTCTTGAATTAACCAGTGCAAAGTTTTAACTGATCGAGTGATTATTCAACCTTTTTAAGAAGTACCTTTACTTTTTCAATACTTGTCCAATACTCTGACAAATTTATGCACAGCATGATTATATCAAAAAGCACTGTGTTGTATTGTGTCGTTCTAGGATGCATTGTTGAACTATTGTTATGGCCATAAATTTGTCGGAGTATTGGACAACCTTCGCTTTTTCTCAACGAATGGATTAGTAGTATGGTTTGTGAATGAGGTGCGGCTCTACTGTAACCAAAACTATTTTTTTGAAAACAATTTTCATTGAATCGGTAAAAAGCAGAACTCTATGGGAAATTGCGCCAAAAGACGTGAATAATCTAAGAAATGACCAGCACCTTTATTGTAACATACATCCCTTCAGTAGGCAAAGAGCACTGAAATGTACAAAAATTGTGTTCGAAAGATATTTTCTTTTAGAGACAGAGAATACTGTCCAAATGTTTTTTTTATGGTAATTGTAATAAAGAAATAAGGGATTGCAATTGAGAGCGAAGCTACCTGAACAGGGACTTACCTTAGAAGAAATCTACTCGAGAAGGGATCTACCCTAAAAATGACCCACCTGAGAAGGGACCTACCTAAGGAGGGACCTGCCAGGGAAGGGACCTACCCGAAAAGGGACCTACTAGATGAAAGATCTACCTGACAAGGGACCTAGCCTAAAAAAAACTATTTTTCAGGCTCCAGAATGACTACAAAAAACCGTTGTTTTTAGGCGCGTAAAAGGACTGCCAAAACCGCCTATTTTTCGGCCTCAAAAATGATCGCCAAAAACAACCGTCGTAAAATTAGCACCGAAAACAGTTTCTTTTTAAGCCTCTAAAATGACCAGCTAAAGAAATCTATTTCTCAGGCTCTTGAGTTTCAGCAAAAACCGTTATTTTTAGACCTCTTAAGTAACCACACTTATTAATTGCCTAATTTCCTACCCCTAAAATCACCACAAACATTGCCTAGTTTTGTGCTTCTAAGATGACCACAAAAAATCCCTTGATTTTTTTATGCCTCTAAATTTACCTCCAAAAACAACCTAATTTAAGGCCCATAAAATGACCACTCAAAACCGCCTCTGTTTAAGCCGGCCTCTGAAATGACCACCAAAAGTCGCCTATTTCTTTGCGTCGGAAATGACCACAAGAAATAACCTATTTTAAAGCCTTTAAAATGCCCACCAAAGGCACCTAGAGATAATGTTACATCTCATTCGTGACGAAAGTGACAAAGCCGATTTTCGGTAGGTACGTGGTGTAAGCATCATATAGTGGTTCCCCGCTAGTGAATATATGGCATACATTGCTCTCCATAGCCATACACGATGCTTACACCACGTACCTACCCGATTTTCGCAAGACACCGCTGACTCCTGTTAATGACATCTTCAACTCACCTCTGCGTCTGGGGGAAATCGCCTTCTTTCCCTGTTGGCCTTCCCTGTCAGTATGACATTCACATTCGCCTCACAATGTACATAGAGGACATTACACGGTCGCTTAAAAGACATGGAGTTTTTGTTGGAGTGGAAAGGAATATTTCATGGTGAGCGCGGCGATTTGATGGTTAAATATAGACTCTATACCTTATTGGTCCTTATTTGTGTTTTGCTGGCTCTCTATGGATGTGTGGACTGACTCACTGTACAGCTGACAAGCGAGAGTCTATGTCAGAGTTTGCCCCTTGCTCTTCCATATTTACTCGAGTGTAGCTGAGAAAGAATTTTGTTGAACAGCGGCGGGGGAAATCAACCTGTTACCTTCACGTGTGACAAGATAGAAATCCTGCGCGCTGATTGGTTGTTTTCGATATCATTACATGTACATACATTTACACGCTGGTGTGTAGATACTTTGGAAGTGATTATATGATAATTCCTCGTCTCTGAACTTCACTTTTCTAAGCGTCCTCTTCAGTTTCCTAGCTTCCTCTCATTTGCTTTAAATGAACAGGGCTCAAACTCGGTAATTTTTGATGTTGATTTGAGGGACTAAAGGTAGAAACAAGTCAAATCATCAAAATCCTTGGTGCGCAGTGACGTTGCAACATGGCGGCATGCATTCCTTTTATGGAAGTGACCGGAGGGGTATATGTCTAAAATGGCGGACGTTCAAATTCATTGAATGACTGCAGTTTTTCGCCGTTCCATTCAGTTTATCAATTCATCTATCAATTTATCATTCTATCAATTGCGACTTCTAGCCTTCAGTTAAAGTACGTTGCAAGTTTCCTCAAAATGCTAGGAACTTAAATTTCTAAGAAATTTAATTTCTCTCCTCGTGACCATTAACGCTTGGCTCAGCTAAGCTGACTGAAAATGGCTTTGCTAAATTCATGATAAGTTAAGGTTACATAGTTTGAAAAGTCGTGACGTTATGCTTTTTTTTTCATTTTTTGTATTTGTTATTTATTTATTTTTTTGTGTGACATTTTTGGAACAGAAGCCTGCTCTGTAATTTTAGGTTTACAAGCTGTCCAAAACACGTTGCTTTTTAATCAGTGACGCGTATCCTTAAATTTGACTTCTAGAACCGAACTATTTTAGGAAGCGTGCTTAAGTCATTTTGGTCGTGACAGTGTAAAACTCACCTTTTCATTTTTAACACAGGGGTTCCATTCCATATAAGACTTGCTGACGTCAAGAAGAACCTGTCACGACTTGATCACGTGAAAAATGTGCATAATGTACATATATGGTCAATAACCGCTGGCAAAACCGTCCTGTCGGCGCACATAGTCGTAGGTGAGTGACACCTCTCATTGCGGAGCTTTCCCCTAAACTCCTTAAGTAGCAGTTTCTGTGGTCCCGCGTGCTGTCGCAATTTGATAAAGCTTATCGCACTTAATAATCATTGGGCATGATGGTCCTGTCAATTATTACAAATTCCAGCAACTCACTCTTAACCTATCTGCGACAGAAAGTATGGTACTCTACTGACAATATTCGTTTACCATCACAACGAACCGGCTTCAGTTCTTGTTGTTGACTCGCATGTTGCCAATGGAAGACAAAAACATTGTTAAATAGCAAAGGTTAGCGAAAACGGTAGCTCGACTAGAACATCAAACTGAATAAAGCAGTCAAAAATCAAATCAAATTATAATTCAGCAATCAAAATTATAGAAATGAAATATAAATGTAAAATAGTTACTCTAGTCGCAGCAGACGCACGGTTCTATGGACCAATAAGATTTCCAGTCACGCATCAGGCATGTGGTCAGCAAAGCGCGGGAGAAAAAAATCCGAGCGAGGGTTGAATTTCTTTTGGTAGTCAATGAAAACTGCTGTTTACTATATGGCTGCTTCCTCGAGCGGCCAAGCTGAGGCGAATTCTGAGTTTTGATTGGCTATAAGGTGTATCTTGCGCGCTCGGGATTTCCCGCGTTTCTCCCACGAAACAAAATTAAGCCAAAACGGCTATGTAATATATCCTCATTACTGACCAAGCTTGCTCGGTCAAGATGGCTGAATATTGGCCTCGTTCTTTTTGTGCGTTTTTATTGACCTCGACTGTGCCTTTGTGAATAAAAACGCAAAGAAGAACTCTGCCAATACGCAGCCATCTGGACCTCGTACCATGTCAATAACACAATTATTTATATTCAAACTCAAACAGCTTTCCTGAACGCTTTATATTTGCTTTCATTTTCCTCAGATTCCGGAGTAGACGTTAACAGCGTGCTGAAATCAGCAACTTCAAAAATGTGTAAGGAATACGACCTATTCCACACATGCATACAAGTTGAAATCAGATGACCTGGAAACGAAATTTGTTATTGAAAGAAGGATACCATTTAAATAAATGACTGTTAAAGAAAACAAATAAAATATTTAAGCCTCATAAAACACTTTCAGAATCCATGTATTTTCTTGCTGAGTTCGACTCAAAACACTTGGGTGCTAGCTTGATGGTACTATTGACCGTGTCAAATGACATCAAATAACTTGCCAGAGTATCAAGACGCAACAAATACTGTGACTTGTCTTGATTATTCAATTTACAGACCAGGATTTAACTGAGCATTTGAATTCACGACTTCCAACGTTGAAGTTTTTTGCAACTGGCTTCTCCCATTAGACCATAAATCTGGGAAAATGTAGTTGTTTTACAGCTCAAAGCAAGAACAAAGTCGTGGTAACAGAAAAAATTAAGAAACTTAAGTTAGGAAAGGGAGGCCGTCCCGTCCCGTCCCGTCCCTTAACCCTCCTGTCTTTTTATTTTTGTTCATCCCAAACTTTGATAACGAAAGATTTTATGAAGCATTTAAGGATGAAAAAAAGCGTTATAAAACATGAAATTGAAATAAAGCATGAAATTTAGGCGACGACATGTCACCATTATTAAATGGAAATGAAAAAGGCTTAATTAAACGAAATATAAGGAAAGCGATGGTGTGAAACAAAGCATTAGAATGTGAGGAAAAAAAGAATGAAAGAATTAATTGAATAATTTCGCTGGAATGGAGTCTGTTTGAGTGTCCAAGGTTGCGGGGTTTTCCTCGGTGTAAGAACCTGTGAAGTTTTCCTTTGTTTTTTTTTTCCACTATTATTTTCCTGGTCTCTGGTGTTTTGAGTAGCTATTGTTCTACGTCACTCGTGAACGTAACAGCTTTTTACCAAGAGAATGAGCTAGGTTGCGATATTCGAGCAGAAAAGACACACGGAAGCGCAGTTTGCTATGCCGCATGGTAGTGAACAGAATGTAAAGCAATCTTTGAGGAATTTTTTGTAAAGCAAACTTGCTCCTTCTCCAGGTAACCCGCGCAGATGACGCAAAACAAAGCAAAAAGAGTCGTTACTTAACGAAAGGGAACAATGACAAAACAATGATCAAAGATCTTTGGAGCCATAATCTATGCCATGTGGCACAGTTTGCAAACAAAGGTCTTCATTGTTGTGATGCACTCTTAAATTGTCTAGTATTAGTACAAAGAACTCAACGAAAAGTCACGCTTAAACGATCACGTAACATAATTGAATATTAATGTGAAATAATGTACACAATACTTAACGGCAGTTACAAATACGCGGTATTGCTGTTTTTCAATTTTGCCTGCTCGCGCCGATTCACTGCGACTGAATATGGAGTAACATTCTTGAAACGACGCTATGCCCGTTCTCCGCCACGAGCAACAGGTTTACATCGATATTTCAGTTAAACGTTCTATCTACGAGGCTGGAAAGCTTCCGTTAGATACTCCGAAAGAAGTGCATCTCAAATCAATTTGAATTTTTCGACACAGTTGTTGGTCCTGCGAGCGCAAGTGAACGCTTGTTAAACCAGGATCCTTGTTTTCTATCTATCCTGATACATCATAATCTCAAAGGTAAGTAATCAAATTTGTCCTTTTTACAGGTACATTATATTTCTGTAAAATTCTTGTTTCTTTTCAGTGTTAAACAAAACTCTTTAACTCTGTGTGAAGTATTTGACTTCAACACCGTATGTTTTTTGAAACTTTTACAAATAAATATGAGCAGAAACTTGTTTAAATATTTTTTTTTATGATTCTGTTTAATTTTAGAGGAACCTAGGGAATTTATCTTCATGTTAAATTTTGTAACGACTTCAAGTATTAGTAATATATTTGAATATATTATCAACTATCGGGTTGACAATTATCATATGTTTCTGTGAGCTCTTTAGGCGGTATCGAATGCGAAACTTTTAAATAATTATGGTATTATTTGAATCTCGACAAGCGTCTCAGTTGCTAGTATGATTCAGCCTGAAATCGCTCAATTTAACTCGCATTTTATACAGTTTTAACATAACCGACAGAAAACCTGTTGAATTGTCATTAAGAAAAAGATTGACAGGAATATTCCTTTCATAGAAGCTTGTATGTTCTGAACGAAAAAAAAAATGATTTGAAAAAACAAAACCTTACACATACACAGTTCGCCGGCTAGGTCGAGTTTACCTTCAGTTCAGAAGTTGACTGAGGTTTGTATTCACCCGCCCTGAACAATAACGTATCGTGTTTCTGCCGTTTTCCCTTTTGGCGCGAAACGGGTTGAAACACGTCATCTTTAGGTTATTTTTGTCGCATGCAGAGACAGTGCATAAGCCAAGAAAGATGTCGTTTGATCTTAAAATTTGCATCAACTATTTTAAACACGAAAATATTGTCTTCAGTTGTTTCAGTTTTTCTTTGGTTTACGCATGAAAAAAAAAGAAAAAACTCACATTGTGTTATGAATCCTTTGTTTACTTACAGAATAGTTAAAAACAATTCAGGCGAAACGTTATTTGGGCGCTAAATACTAAGGTGTGAATCAAAGCTATAAGTCATCTTAAGAAAGCCTCTATCTCAGAATAGAAAATATATCATATACTTAAGACTGTCGAGTTTAGTCTATAGAGTGTAGATGGATTTGCAGGCTCCAGGCAGTTCAAAATTCAAACTGCCGCCTTCTTCATGCCTTGTTTACTGTGCAGAATATATTGTGTCATTGAGGTGTGTCAAAAACATGCATGTGGCCAAACCGCCAAAAATTACTGCATGCAAGATCTTCTATCGTTTTGTTCATTATACATAAAGTTTTCATTTCATCCATACAACCAAATTGTATTTACCCTTAAACATCTTTCTCTTAGGGGACAGAAATTGTTCTCTTCACAAAATGATTTGACCATTCATTATTTCATCCTACGTTTTCGCGCTTAATTGTTCGTATTATAAGAATTTGTTCAAATTTATGAAAGCCAGAGGAAAGGGCGAAAGCAGATCGAAACTATGTATGCTTTATCAAGCACTACGGAGTTGGAGGGGCTGTAGGGCAATAGTTTCACCTCTTTCTTGCTTGAATTTTTTTAATTTCTAGGGTAAGATAAGCGGCGAAACACTGACATTAAGGTTTGCTTACATAGGCCAGATTTTTTTAGCCCTACCACTTTAAAATGGTCTCCGCGGTCCCTGTTTATTGACCAAGCTCGAGATCAAGATGGCGCATATTGGCCGACTTCTTTTTCGCGTTAGACCTTCGACTTCTTTGGAAGTTGATCAAAAGTATGCTTTTTTTGAGCGCCGGGTTCTACAGAGCTGATATGTTGTGCCCGTCTATGCCCAACAATTAGACACAAACAATTAGCATAAAAGTGCTCATTTCCTTCAATTAACAAATCATGGTGATGCACGTGTCTAATTCTATGGGTGTTTCTTGTAATAGACCAGTGTTGCCATGTCCTCAGACCTAATCTTAATCATTGTGGTCAGCGGCAGTCTCTTCTGCATAATCATCGTTTACGTTGTCATGATGATCAAGTTCCTTATCAGGAAGTCCCAGGAGAAGATCCACCATAATGGCGCAGACAACTCTTTCATCCACTCTCTTGGCGCGAGGGGTGCGTGGGGTGCCAGTGGTCTGATCGAAACGGCGGACACGAAATGCGTCCCAATCCAGCCAAAAACTTACGATGAACTGCGAAGGGTAACGGAGCCGACTAGTTAGGAGACTGGGACTGCGTTTACACAAAAGCTAGACCAAAAGTTCCCGGATTCGTGACGAATCAGGAATTTTTGATAACGGATTCTTTATGGTGCTTAAATATAAAATATGAGTCCCGTATAAAAAGATCTCAGTTTCGTAACGAATCCGGAACGTTATGAATCCGGAATCCAAAGTGGAGACTTTGTATCCGAATACTTTGAGTATGAAACGGTTCGTTGCGTAAAAAGGTTAGCCACAAATCAGGACATCCTACGTTCGCCCGCGATCCTTCTGTACTGTGTTTACACAGGTAGGTACGTGGTGTAAGCATCGTGTATGGCTATGGAGAGCAATGTATGCCATATATTCACTAACGGGGAACCACTATATGATGCTTACACCACGTACCTACCTTTACACAAGATGGCGGCTGAAGTAATTGCAAACTTGACAGTGTAAACAGTCGAATCCGAACTTCTGTTGGAATGTATACGTAAACTTCCGAGAATCCGAATATCCCAAATTTGGTGAAAACACTAACAAATCCGGAATCATTTTCCCTAGTGTAGACGCAGTCTTAGACGTTGGTTACCAGGGGCGGATCCAGGGGGGGGGGAACCCTCATTTCGGGACTCAAGTCTTTATATTTGATAAAAACGATAAAACAAAGTAGCTGCCAAAATGTCTTCAACTATATGGAAAAACGAAGTGGATAATATAAGTACATTAAAAGTCCCTTGTGTAACTCTTTGTTTTAAGAATATATATGGCTTATACTATGTCACAGAAAATGATCACCTCCTCCCTCTTCACAAAATCCTGGATCCGCACGTGGGTTACGATTACACGACTCAAACCGAAGCAGATCCGGAAAGGATTCGGAGACCCCGAAACACGACTGCATCTGGTTCGACTTGAATCGTGTTTACAATGGTCAATGCCAGCAATTTTCCTTTTCTCGTTCAGTACTCCATTCAGTCGCCACTGCACCATTCTCACTTTCTATTCGAAATGTTTTTGCTTTCCTGCATTTGAACTTATCTTCCCTTTTTCACGACATAACCAGCAATTTCCTTCAAAACTGGGAATATAGCTTGGGATTATCACGGATGTCAACAGATAAGCTTCCCGTAGTCTATGTTTGTCTTATAATAATAATAATAATAATAATAATAATGATAATAATAAAATTAATAATGATAACAATAATGAATGACCCATCATCACTACCCCTCAAAAGTCTGTGCAACTAGGAAGTGCTGGTGTTCTGAAAAACGTTTTCTCCGTATCTGAAGGTCTTTGACTTGACGGGAAGTACATAACGAATGCGTGAAATTGGGAGACTCTACCACACTGTATGCACGAAGTAGAAATGAACATAATAACAAAAATAATGATAATGATTACAATAATAATAGGAATAAAAATAACATTGACTTTAATTATTGTAATTATAATTTCAATAATAATTCTCTACAGAACAATTACTTTTGGTTCTGTTATTCTAACCAGATCACGCCGCATGTACGAGGTTAAAAATTTAGTTTACAAAGGTGAATTTCTTTTATAGAGCGAGGAGTGCTTAATATACACTGGATCCACGAACATTCCACCAGAAAAATCTGCTGGAAAAATGAAGCTCTCAGTTCAGTACGACTCACTCAGGTGATGCTGCTGCAGTCGCAGAATTCCACGAGACTTGAAACGTGTAACTGTCTTTGAACGTCTTCAGCCACACCTGCTCCACATTCAATCTACCAAGTACCATATTTGGAAAGCAAGAGAGCCTAAATGAACCAAATCAGTGCTAATAAGCCCAAAGACTGGAGCACGCAGTTTCCAGATATGGTACTTGGAAAATATTCAATATAGACAAGCTGTGAACGCGAGTTACATGTTACAAGTCTGATGGGTTTCTGATTATACACTCTGGTCTGTCAGTATTTGTTTGCTCTCGCATGATACCCTCTTCATATAAAGGCGCAAACGTAGTAAATTTGATTAAAACTCACAAATATTCCTCAGTCTCCCAAAGAATGCTAACTTGTCTAAAGATGACACCCCTCACTCTGAAAAGGAAAACAAAGACAGACCACAGTACAGTACTGTTCAGTAGCTCTACAAAGAATGGTCACACTGCATGGTTTGATCCACAGACGAAAAAGTTAGCACCATACTGCATAGTAAAACAAACAGTATCACAGTACAGTACTGTTCAGTAGCCTTACAAAGAATGGTCACACTGCATGGTTTGATCCACAGATGAAAAAGTTAGAACCACATTGCATAGTAAAACAAACAGTTCCACAGTACAGTACTGTTCAGTAGCTTTACAAAGAATGGTCACACTGCATGGTTTGATCCACCGATGAAAAAGTTAGAACCACACTGTACAGTAAAACAAACAATACCACAGTACAGTACTCTTCAGTAGCTTTACAAAGAATGGTCACACTGCATGGTTTGATCCACAGATGAAAACGTTAGAACCACATTGCATAGTAAAACAAACAGTTCCACAGTACAGTACTGTTCAGTAGCTTTACAAAGAATGGTCACACTGCATGGTTTGATCCACAGATGAAAAAGTTAGAACCACTCTATATAATAAATCAAACAGTACCTCAGTACAATACTGTTAAGTACCTCTTGCAAAGTTAGAGTATCACAGCAAAAATACATGAGGGCCTAGATAGGTTTTGTCCACTACTACTTCTGGTTGGGTTTAAAAATGATAAGAACAAACTTTTCTGCCCTTTATCAAAGCGCATGCACTCACTAATGCATTGTATTTCCTTGTATATTTGTATTCATGGCTAGATCCACCCTACTGGTAACTGTCCACAAAATTCAAGATGTGATTTGTCCCATCATTGGTGACGTCAACTACTACGTCACGCTAAAAATCCTTCCGCAGAATCATCGCTCGTTCCAGACCGAAGCGGTGAAGAAATGTAAGAATAACCCCGAGTTTATGGAAACGTTCGAATTCCGCGTGACGTACGAAAAGCTTCACATTCAGAGCGTCAAGCTGATATTATTTTATTTTGATCGGTTCTCGCATCACGAACCGCTTGGAGAGCTCATGGTAAATCTAGCTGAAATGGAGGCTCGTGGGCTCAGCCTTTCCAGAGAGATCTTGTTGTTTCGGGATCTTCACGTCGTTCACAAGGTAATATTTCGGAGCTGATTTCCCAGCTTTCAAGGGGTTGCAATTAGACAAAGAAGGCTTTCGATGTAATGAATTTAAAATTTAGTTAATGAAACAAAGCATATTTGCACTGCGGTTGGAGACATTTAACAGTTCTACTAAGAGGTCGTGGTGCAAAGTGGCAGAAATCACTTGCTAGAGTCACTATTCACCGCGATTGAGGAGAATAACTGTTTTGGTATGTATCAATAAAACAATCTCAGTTGGGAGCTTAAGCAAACACGACAACGACGCCGTGGATAACACAACGGGTGAAAAAATTGAATGTTGAAGCGTAATTCGGACAACAAAGAGACTTACTGGACTTTATTTTCTACATGGAGTTTTATTGTCTAGTTTATTTGCGCTATTGATTGGTCCTGCCCTGGCCATCGTGGTAGTGTTTAGCTTAATTTCCCTAGTAAAACCTCTTCTGAAAAGCTGTAGGCGAGAATCAACGGCGGCCATATTTCGGTAGCTTAAACGCCATTTTTTTTTCTCCAAACAAAAAAAATCACTGGCACAAGGATTACCCACAAGCCCCGGCTATATTCACCTCTTATGAGGTAAATAATGTTGAAAATGCCGAGGTGGAGAGCAAATCAGATTGCTCAAAATGCTAAGGCTGCTGAGTTCGCATATTCTAAAATCGAATATTTGATCATTGCAGTAGCAACACAATTTTAGCAATTGTGATTTAGCCTTAAAAAATGAACAGGATGGAACGGGATTTGAGCATCGCGGGCTCAAATCCCGAACCAGTTTGTTTTTTTAGACTAATGCCCAGACTGATGCGTTTTCGTTTGAAAACGCACACCTTTCGATGCGTTTTGGCCTTCCGTCCACACTAAAACGCTCGAAAACGGAAGCGTCTTCAAATGAAAACGCATCGATTCAAAAACGTTCTCCAAAGTGGAGAAATTAAAAAACGCACCGTTTCTAGTGTGGACATGTGAAAACGGTGACGTAAAAAGCGTCACATGCGATTGGTTCCAGTCCAGATCGAGCATTAACACATGCGCAGTCCTTGGTTCAAGTCGTTTTTAGTCGTTTTCATCGTTTTTGAGCGTTTTAGTGTGGATCGGGGAAAACGATACGGAAACGCTAGTGTGGATGAAAATGTTTTGCTTCTTTTTTGGCGAGATAAAATGGAGACTTTTGTTAACGCATTAGTGCAGATGGGTGCAGATGGGGCCT
Organism: Ricordea florida; assembly: GCA_949710005.1. Lineage (NCBI taxonomy): Eukaryota > Metazoa > Cnidaria > Anthozoa > Corallimorpharia > Ricordeidae > Ricordea > Ricordea florida. Next base: position 6,370,867 of record OX453279.1, on the reverse strand, counting down.
TAGGCTTAATCCCAGTTGGGTGTGAATGCGGACTTACGCTAGCCCAATCTGAAAGCGATTTTTGCAAGACGGAGCTCACTTAACTTGCTTCTTTGCTTTATAAACAGGCGTCTGGATTTCTGGGAGAACTGATGATATCATTGGGGTACCTGAGGTTAACAGAAAGATTAACAATCGTTATTATCCGAGCGCGAGGTCTTCCTCCCGTTGCCGATGGCCAACATCCGGGTAAGCCTTTTTTGCAGTAAATTTTGTTTCACGGTCTTCTCGAGAATTTTATTTGACGCCGTTGAGAATGCGTAAAGGCACGCTGGGTAATTAGCTGAGGAGTATAGAGTGTTGAGCATCTAAAGAAACCTGTGCAGTGTCGGTGAGAAATTCCAATGCACACTAAAAGAACGAGTTTATCAAACTAGTTGGCAATTAACACTTAATGAGTGGTCTGGAGGGGAAAAGTGGATTTTGATATTCCAGGAAAACAAACTTCATTCTTGCTTGCTTGTTAATGGTATTTGGCGGTGAACAGTTTCATTCTTAGATGTCATGTGACCATGAACTAGCCAATGAATAGGCGCGTTGTAGCGGGAAAAGCGCCAGCTATATAACAATACAAATTTTGCCACAGTTAGATACAAGGCAGCCCTGACGTTTTGACGGTTAGTCCTTCGTCGATTGAATGACGTGTGGTGTGTTAATGGGTACCAGTAAAATTATAATGCTTGGGGCAACCCTGCGATAGACAAGCGTCCCATCTCGGGTATTGGAGATTGGTAACAGTGTCTTATTAAGTGACTCATTCTACAAAAATAAACTCTGAACTTCTTTGGATTTTGGCGCGCGTGGGGCTGTTTTTCATCCTTGTTTCACCAAACAGACTAAAGAGGATTGGAGATTTGAGTAAGGATGTCTTCATGTTATTGCCATTTTCCCCACTTCATCTCTCTTTATCATCGAGTTGACTGTGCTAGTTGAAACCAACTCTCATTCTATCACAAATCCTGCTAAATAGATCCATAAATATTGGTGTAAAATCAAGAGAGCACAAGCGACCTCACGTTCTCTTCATACCGAATTGAAAGTTGAATGCTAGATAGTTTCTATTGAAAACATGAGACCACTTGTTATCGTTTTCTTTGAGTTGATCTAGTTCTAGTCGATCTTATGATACTTCACGCCTCGTCGACAATTGATGGTCTCCCGGGAATTTTTCGTTCTAAAATTGCCATATGTTCCCATCTTCACGCAGCTTTTCCTTATTTGTTCTCCATAATATATTTGCCTGCCACATATTCCCTACCCACAATTCCCCCACCCCTTTTATAGAATATTCACCAGTTTTTGTTCCCGTGTTCCCTAGAACAGGAGTCATGTTCCTTTGTTCCCTACGAGACAACAATTGCCATTAATCTCGCAATCTGATTGGCTAATTTGCCTTTGTCGATAGACAACGCTGCTCGCCTCAATGTGTCATGCAATGTAATAGCCAATCAGAAAAGCTCATTTTGGGGAATAAACCAATCAGATTGCGAGAAAATTATAGACAACTCTTGCTCTTTCTTTGTGTCACGATCTTGGTCACGCTCCGAGAAAAAAAATTTTTCTTTGACGTTGATATTGTGGTAAAAAAAAAAACAAATAGAATGTGGTTTAGCGTTGTCTGTACTCTTATCGACAACGATATGCGTCATCACAGTGGTCAAAACTTGTTGTGGACTCACGAGGTGCAACATTTTGAACACTGTGATGACGCGTACTCGTTGTCGATAAGAGTACAGACAACGCTAAACGGTTCCGTCCTCGTCGACCGGTACACAAGGGAATAACCATTGTATTTTCTTTGTTTAGGAGTCATTGTTTAGCTCTAATGTATGGTTTGGTCTTTTGTATCGGCTCTTGTGCACCGGTACACGAGGACGGAAACACGTTTAACCACATTCTATTTGTTAATTTTACCTTCGTTTCCTTGTTCCTCAAAACCTCTTGGGAGACCTTCAGTACTGACTTGATTTCCTGGTCTAAATTACTATTTGATTGGATGTTTTTAGCTCCATATGTGGAAGTTGCTGTTATCCATGAAGGTAGAAAGCTCAAGCAGAAGAAAACTCTAGTAAAAGAACCTCAACAAAACCCTGTGTTCAACGAAACACTCACGTTTCACATTCCAATTGGTATTTTACACCAAACGAGTCTTCATCTTGCCGTGATGTATCAGTCAGAAAAGAGAACTGGGAATGAGTTACTAGGGCAAATCTTCCTCGGGCCACAGTCCACAGGAAGTCAATTTGAACACTGGAACGACATGCGACTAAACAACAAGCCTATAGCGCGTTGGCACAAATTGTTTGAATGACAGCTGTCATTCTAAAAATTAGGATTTGAATGATTAAAATGATTTCACGAAATCATCATTAAATAAATGACAGGGAAACCTTGGAAAGAGGCGGAAAAAAGGAAAGCTTAAATTCTACCACAAAATTTTCTTAATCATGTGCGTTAATTTTTATATTCAGTTTGATGAGGCAGGTTTATAAAATGACCAAGAACCCATGAACTATAAGCTTGGATGGGAACCTAATCTTTGCTAATCCATTATCTCAATTTAAGTTACCTTCGGGACATGTTTGATAAGAGAACTGCTTCGACTGAGAAAGCAGCACCGCAAATATCTGTGGACGAGAGCAACTGCTGTGAGTCCTTACTGATGAAGACGCCCTATTCATGTGTTTTCTAAATGTTCGTTAGCACGTGAAAAAAACAGAAAATAACTAGATAAGGAAGCAGGATTCTTACTTAAATAACAATGCAATATTTACGACATACTTACTTATGCAATACTTATCACAAAGGTCTATCCTTAATCTTTGAATCGCAGTAGTTGACAATCTAACAGTAGAATCGAGCGCATGCGCACTTTTGTCCTCCAACGACAGAATGTAATTCAGAGCGACTTCCCGAAGTCGAAAAGAGGCTTATCCAAAGGCAGTTTCCTTTAAACACCTTGCTTTATTCCATTTCCTGGTGCTTTAGTAATTCACTAAGGATTGCAAAGTGCTTTTTTCAGTTATGAAAATGGAGCAGCAAGAAACTAGTATAGAGAATTCATTCGCTGGTTCATGGGATCCCGTCTCAATCCAACGCATCTGACAAGAGGCAAAAGTGTGGACAGAAAACCTTCAACGAGTGACTCTTTCTTGGGTCACGCCCGGTGTAATATAATTCATTCATTTTCTTTTTTAGTTAGGGTTAGGTACATTGTCAAGAATTCTTGGTGTCCTTTGTTTTACGTCAGTTGTGTGAATAAATTATATTACACCGGAGATGAGCCCCTTTCTTAGTTAAAATGAAAATAATGCTAACCGCTATACAGCTATTGGTGTAATTTTAGCTAAAACTGCAATTTTGTAATAAAAGAATCAAGTCCGCAGCACACACATTTAACCGAGTCAGTAAAGAGTTCAAGCAAACGCTACGGCAACGCCTAGGACGGCACAAGGGAAAAAACGAATTTGTTTTCCTCCAGTACCATTGGCGGCAGGATTGTTTTACTTTGCTTCCATATCTCTTCAAAACTGTATAATTTTTCCTTCGTTATCAATCGCATTTCATTCCGAATTTTTGCGGACAGTTTTGCCGTTGTACACTCGCATCTAAGAGAAAAGTTGAAAAATAGTCATTTCGCGTTGCTGTTTTGCAAACAATGGCAAAGAAACCCACCAGAATGTATTTTGCTATTGTTTGGCGCAGTCCTAGTCGACGTCGTCGTAGTGTTTTGGGATAAATGTAAGTATCTGGGCAACTTTGCACCTACCCCTCCCCTAAGCCAACGTCAAGAGGCGGCGGTTACCTTTGTCTTTCGTCTCGACGTCTGCTACTAAATTTACTGAAGACTTTTCTCGCGAGGCATTAAGACAGGTATAAAAACTGCTTGAGGCCTTTCTCACAGTATTACGAGGAAGATTTCTTTCAAAAATAACAATGAACATGCGCTAGGAAAACGCTGAACCAACTACCTTGGAAGATCTCAGCTCAAGAAATTCTCTCCATGTGCTGTGGGCTTTACAACCTAATCCACCGCCGTATTCTGTTTGTCATAGACTTTAAACTAGGAACCTGGAGTTGAGATGAAAAATTTATTTCGAATCTTTTTGAAAAAGTCAGAGACTTAGTTTAAGATTTACAGGAAAAACGTTTACTTTTCATACCTGCCTGCCAATCTGCAAGGGACCCTTCGATTGGTTCGTTTTATTCCTATGGGGAATAGCAAGCCAATGCAGCAAAAACCAGGGGCACGTTTCTCGAAAGGCTCAGTAACTTATCGGGCCAGAAAAGCTACTTAATAATCACAATAATCACAACGGAAATTATAATTTTAACGGTTTTTAAGGTTTAGCAATGCAATTCTAAGTTAACGTGCACGTTTGTCTGGATTGTACACTGAGAACTAAAATACATTGGGTAGACTCCGATTTCGGGCCCGTAAAGTTACGAAAGACTTTCGACGAATTTTTGTAGAGTTATTGACGAGTAAAAACCAGCCCCTCGAGCAAGTTGAGTTGGAATTGCATGGCTCAAACTTGCAAACCAACAATATTGGTATTTCTGGTGGAATGTGATTCAAGAATGTTGGGAAGGGTTCAAGAAAGTTGGACAAGGTTCAAGAAAGGGAAGTAAGAGCGATGCACTGTAACTGGAGTTTATCTTATAGCGAGTTCAGTATTAACTATGGCCAGGAGCCTATTACCCGAAGCACGCGCGTTTTTGAGACGCGGACGGCAACCGGAAGTGAGCTGTTTCCCCTTTTATCTTGTCTTCACACAACTACATTAACTTTGATTAGTATCTTTTCTCCATTAGAGATGATAACTATAAAAATCTGGGAGACACCACTGTCCTGGTACGTGAAATGTTCTTTTCCGGTTGCCGTCCGCGCCTCAAAAACGCGCTTGCTTAAGCTCCCTACTAGGTCTGTGAAACGGCGTTTTTACAAGTAAAGTTATTTTTAGATCGTCTTTCCCGCGAATTGGTTTGGGATAACCAATCACAAGTCAGTGCATGATTGATATTTTGAAGGATAACCACCTGTAGTGACAACGAACATACGCGAGTCTTTATCGGAGTGTTCGGACAGCATTTCTGACGATAGTCAAGGTATTTTCACAGAGAATAGAAGCTCCGATGAGATAACTGAGACAGAGGAAACAACTTTTTTCCGCGGGAGAAGCCGCTCTAAAAATAACCTTACTTGTGAAAACGCCGTTGCATAAACCTATAGCAGTTGCACGCTCCGGGAAATGGGCTCCTGCTATGGCGAAATTACCAACGCTGAAGAACAGAAGATGGCAGGATATCGCCTTAATGATATTTAGTAGAAACACTCAGGTGATTATACAAAACCGCGCGCTCTGATTGGTTCGCTATCTCGGATTATCAGCCGATAATCACCTCGACGAACAAAATGGCTGCCAGTCGTTCGCGCGCCTTTGATGAAATAAAATTTTTTCGTGTTGTATAATGCTTTTTATTTTCTTTTTTGAAATAATCACCTGCGTATTTATACTAAAACAATTATTCGCCTCAGGCTCAGTGATTATCGGTGAATATTCACCTCGACTTCGTCTCGGTGAATATTCCTCGATAATCACTTCGCCTTCGGCGAATAATTGTTAAATATAGTTAAACACAAATTGTGCCTCCACTATAGAGCTGATCTTTTTTCACGAAATAACAGTAGCTGTAATCTTAAAGTGAAGTAGCTTGTCATGCCTGGTTTCAACACTATTAGCGTGATAGATACTATAGAGCTGATCTTTTTTCACGAAATAACAGTAGCTGTAATCTTAAAGTGAAGTAGCTTGTCATGCCTGGTTTCAACACTATTAGCGTGATAGATACTATAGAGCTGATCTTTTTTCACGAAATAACAGTAGCTGTAATCTTAAAGTGAAGTAGCTTGTCATGCCTGGTTTCAACACTATTAGCGTGATAGATACTATAGAGCTGATCTTTTTTCACGAAATAACAGTAGCTGTAATCTTAAAGTGAAGTAGCTTGTCATGCCTGGTTTCAACACTATTAGCGTGATAGATACTATAGAGCTGATCTTTTTTCACGAAATAACAGTAGCTGTAATCTTAAAGTGAAGTAGCTTGTCATGCCTGGTTTCAACACTATTAGCGTGATAGATACTATAGAGCTGATCTTTTTTCACGAAATAACAGTAGCTGTAATCTTAAAGTGAAGTAGCTTGTCATGCCTGGTTTCAACACTATTAGCGTGATAGATACTATAGAGCTGATCTTTTTTCACGAAATAACAGTAGCTGTAATCTTAAAGTGAAGTAGCTTGTCATGCCTGGTTTCAACACTATTAGCGTGATAGATACTATAGAGCTGATCTTTTTTCACGAAATAACAGTAGCTGTAATCTTAAAGTGAAGTAGCTTGTCATGCCTGGTTTCAACACTATTAGCGTGATAGATACTATAGAGCTGATCTTTTTTCACGAAATAACAGTAGCTGTAATCTTAAAGTGAAGTAGCTTGTCATGCCTGGTTTCAACACTATTAGCGTGATAGATACTATAGAGCTGATCTTTTTTCACGAAATAACAGTAGCTGTAATCTTAAAGTGAAGTAGCTTGTCATGCCTGGTTTCAACACTATTAGCGTGATTAATTGAAAGCATTCATTTGGTACCAGTCTTTTGTGCTCCAAGTCGGACTCCAGTACCCGGATGCTCTGTCAATTATGCCTTTAAAACAGTTATCAGAAAAAAGAACTTCGAACAGTTCACTATGGCAACTGCAGAAACTGTTCAGTTTATGCACATCTTAGACATGGAGTAGGTTATAATATGTATGTATAAATTTCATAGTATTTTTATTACAATGCATAGCAACCAATTCATGTGAATTTATAGTTTTTTAACCAGGAGAGCATAAGAGACAGAGAGGGACACTCCCAGTTCGGCTCTTGGGATATCGATATGAAAACTTTAGAAAAGTTTTTTTGGACACGAAAGTCTGTTTTCCGAGAAGTCCGCATGCCTCATTGTGATGCTCATAGATCCTCATGGCGTACCGAGTAGGACTCTTTTTGTTAATTCCGCCTGAATGATCCATAATTTGAGAACCTCGTACATATTCAAGACCCGTGAACGGCCATTAAATACAGATGCAGACCTCTCAGAAAATGTACTTCCCTTTCTATAAATAACTTTACAGAAGTTTTCATATCGCAGCTAATGCCCCAACCGTTCCCTCATGTTCTTTATGTACTTTTTTGGATGACCCCTCCCCCCAATTTCTAATATCACTTACAGCTGTTTTATCAGAGAACACAAATCAAAAGAAAGAGAAGTCAATTTCGGATTAAAACATTATGACATAAAAGTATTGCTAAAATACTTCACGTGATCCTTTCTTTTCCCTATTTTTTTTGGGATACCCCCCCCTTAGAAGCAGTTTTTTTCGCATGACCCCCTCCCAAATCCCACCGCCCCCCTGCCCCTTAGCCAAGAATTGAATTGATTAACTTCGAAAAAAAATATTGTAATTCTCGATGTAAGAATTTCGATCATTGGAGACCAGGCTTTTGGCGGGGAATTTGAAATGCAAATCTTTGCACAATTTATCATTCATTCTGTTTTTTACAGTCACTGCAAGTGGACCATAGCATAAATTTAGCAAAACGGGCTTTTCTTGCTTCATTCTCCCGTTCACAGGCCTTTCTAGTGACAGGGTTTGAAGAAGAAACGTTTAAGATGGGAAATCCTTCGAACATGAAACAAATGAGATTTAAATGCTAAAAGAAGGCCTGGAAATTAAAGACGAGCAGGCAGAGCACGTGTTCGGACTTCGATCTTGTTTACTCATAAGGTGAGCAGAAATCTTAGTTAAATGAAAAACTGTGGTTCTTTGATATTGAAAACGTTTGCAGTTTTATTAACAGTGACTTTAAGTCTAATATATTTTTTATCCTCCACTTGCCTGAGTAACTTGGTATTCGTTGGCTAAAGGCATTTAAATTGGGGGTTCTGTCCTCGTATACCGGTACGCGAGGGAATAACCATTGTATTTTCTTTGTTTAGGAGTCATTATTTAGCTGTAATGTATTGCTGGTGTACCGGTACACGAGGACAGAACTTAAACTGGGATATTTAAAGGCATCTGTTCACAACCGACTAAAGTAATTACAACTGTATATAGAGAATAAATAGTAGTAATTTCAGATTAGGAAGTGCGTTCGAGCTCTTTTAGGTTTACTGTCAAATGTGACATTATTTGGTAATAAATGAGTGCTACATATCATAGCCCATATAGTACATCAACAACACTATTTAGATTAAAAATTTTCACTCAATATTTTGTTACCAAAATCTGCATTTTGTTTGTGGTTTTTGGAAATTACACATCTCGGATTTTTGTGGTAGAAATCCGAGTTGTCGTTTTTGGAAATTACAGAACTCGGATTTTTGTGGTAGAAATGCGAGTTGTGGTTTTTGGAAATTACAGAACTCGGATTTTTGAGTTAAAAATCCGAGTTGTACCCTTAGAAAATTACAAGATACAGAATCTCTAACTGAAATTTGAGTGAAAAATTTCAATCGGAAAAAAAAATTGTTCAACAATGTTTTTTTCCGATGAATGTCCTAATCAGGCCACGGTAGCTACAATAGTAATTGATACGGACAGTGTGAGGTTTTGATGAACATATGTGACAGGCGATCCAAGAAAAAGGTTAAGGAAGCATGCAGGGTCTAACACGAGAGGGGCTGAAAGGGAAAGAGGAATAGGGACCCTTCTTTCCTGTTATTTTGTTCATCTTTTTTTCTGAATTTTCTCTTTTCTCTTCCTGTTTAAAAGCACGTTACGTGGACTAGACAAGCATGCCATCTCGGGTTTTGGAGATAGGTAACAGTGTCTTATTGTAAGTGCCTCACTTTACAAAAATGAACTCTGAACTTCTTTGGATTTTTGCGCGCGTGAGGCTGTTTCTTAATCAATTGAATGCAACTAACAAACTATAAATAAGTTGTTTTAAAAGCCAATAAAATTAATTAACCATGGCAAATATTAACTTGCAACTTTTAAAAATGCTTGAAGAAATGTACGGTTCTTCTCGTAGTTGTTACCACGTCGACGACTGTCGTTGTCCAAAACACAGTCTTCAAAACTGCGTTAAATCATCGCATTTAGACACGTAAAATTTTATTTTATTTATTTTATTATTATTTCGCCACAAAGAATAAATTACAATTAGCATAGAAAAGATAATATATAAGCTAATACTGTTAAATTTAAAATAAGCATACAACTTGTAAGGAGTGACTGTGGCGGGGAAATCTCACAGAACCAGAGCTTATAAGGAATAGAGAACTCCCCCCCCCCCCCCCATAGGCAGCATTTAAAAATAAAGAAAAAAGACAAGTATCTTAATGGTGCGTTTAGACAAAAAATATAGATAAAGGGTGTTAAGGTAATTACATTGTAATACTATTCTGTCTGACCCTTAAAAATAGTTTGATCACACCTTGATATTTGTTCTACAGGAATGAGGTCGGTCAGGAGCCCATCACCCGGAGCCTCCATACAAACTATATCCTTGAGTCAACCTTTGCTCGTATCTTTTTATTTTTAGAACAGTCTCAAGAGAATATTTTGTGAGACGCTATCACTCAGGGTTTGTGACTGCGTGTGACGTAAAAGAACAACTTTGTTCTGATTGGACGGTGCAATGCATTCGTGGGAATTCGAACGACTAAAAATAGAAAGATACGGGCAAAGGTTGTCTCCTAGGGTTTATAAGGGAGATGGAGGCTCCGGGTGATGGGCTCCTGGGTCGGTAAAAGTCAGCGTATCTTGTTGAATATTGATGAATCTGAGTTCCAGTTTGAAAGATTTGAGTAAAAGCAATAGGTCAGTAAAGCATCATTATGATACTGGTACATGAAAGAACATACTTGGAGCGAGTAAATACTAAAAACATCAAGAATTTTCAAATTTGCAAAAAGAGGCTTAATTGAGGATATATAGTCAGCCTGAGAGATCGCCCGGACTACTCTTTTCTGTAGTAGGTAAATCCGTTGCAAGTTGGTAACGTAAGTAGAGGCCCAAATTGAATTGCAGTAAGTAAGATATGGATAAATAAGCGCATAGTATAGTGTAAGAAGAGATTTTAAGGGCAAATAGTATTTAGCTTTATGAAGTAACCCGACAGATTTAGAAATCTTAGCCGCAATAAAATTAACACGAGTTTTCCACGTAAGGTGCTGATCAATATAGACTCCAAGGAAGTTAGTATTTTCTACTTGTTCAAGTACATTATTTTCTATAATAATCTGCCTTGTGTAATGACATTGATTGATCATCGCAGCTATGTACACAACTTAAGCAGCTGTGAAATTAAAACCTGAAAAAAATTCAGGCCTGAATGGGATTCGAACCCATGACCTTTGCGATACCGGTGCAGTGCTCTACCAACTGAACTATCAAGCCAACTGCGAGCTGGTCATATTGTGAGTTCGTAATATACCCGTGGATGAAGAGGAATGCAATTGAATATATGAAAGACCATATATTTGAACTGCGGAGTAATATGTTATGACATTGACTGATCATTGCAGCTATGTACACAAGTTAAGCAGCTGTGAAATCAAAGCCTGAAAAAAAAAATTCAGGCCTGAACGGGATTCGAACCCATGACCTCTGCGATGGCATAGATTGACATGATAAACGGTATGGAACATTTCTTTTCTTACATCCACGGCGAGTTGATCGATGAATACAGCGTTATGCCACCGTTTTCCATTCACCGTTGCTGACACATGTGGGATACGGCATACTGGAATGGGATGGACGTTAGGAAGGGACCTCTGACATGCACATACAATGCCATCAAAGTAAACGGCGGGGCCCCGCGGCTAGCCAGTGGATTTTCATTCGTAAGGATCGCAGAAGAATAAAATCTCGCCCTCGACCACATTAGGGACCTTTAGCATCGCCATTAGGGACTTAAGCACCGACGTTTCTGTGGCCGACTACGGGAACTGGAAATGAAATCAAACGCTTCTATTTCCTTCTTAAACTGGCCAATTGATCTAATCGCCCTAATAATTTCAGGAAGAGAGTTCCACAGTAAGGTACCGCTATAGCTAAAACTACCGGTTTCATATAGTTAGTACGTGTACGCGACTTGGGTAAGTTTAACTTACGGAAAGAGTCACGCAAGTCATAGTCTGTGGGTCGCTCATTGAATACTTCATGTAAGTACACTGGGGCTAACCCGTTGAGGGACTCAAACATCATTATAGCTTTATGCTTTCTTCTTCTTAATGATAGCTGGTCCCACTTCAATGATTCAACGTCTATACAGCAACATTAGAAAAAATAGATATGACAATATTAACCCTATCTAGACCGGGGGGGGGGCTTTTGAGGCCCTACCGAAGTTTAACAGCTCGTATCTCCCAAACCGGGAAAGCTAGGACCACCAAACTTGACGACTTTTTCTAAAATTTATCTGGCAACATTTCTGTGTTGGTTATGAATGTCTGTCATTTTTGGTGTTTCCATGGTAACCGATTCGTCACAGGTATATTTTCAAAATTTTGGAATGAGTATTTTTTTGGACATATTGTTTACAATTTCACCATTGCACTGGTCTTTTCACACTGATTCATCAATAAATCATTAATTTAATAGTAGTTTATACAATTTATGATCATTGTATGTAAATTAGATGAATTCATGAATTTATAATTAGCAAAAACAAACATGGCGGACAATATTTTTAGTTTCATGAGAATATCTCTAATATTAGATAATACCATTATTTGATTATAAAAATGTTTGATAAACTATAATTAGTTGTTTCCAGTCAATTGATGTATGTTTTTAAACATTAATATGCAGAAAGGAATAACTGATAAGTTCCAAGATGGCGGATCCAAGATGGCGGATCATAAGAAATAAATAAATTTACTAAACTTGATTTTTTTTGTAAACCTTTTATCAAAAACAGTACACATATGTTGTTAAACATTGTTGTTCAAGAAAATTGCTATTTTCTGGCGAGTAAGTATGACACTTACTGATTTTTTGGAAATCTATGGAGAATTGCATTTTGGGATAGTTTATCAATGCATTGTGGGTAATAAAAATGGCGATTGACATTAAGACTTACCCGAACTCTGATTTGTAATGATCTTGTAATGATTAGCTACATTTTATGTATACTTTGAAAAGTCATAAAGTTGTCATTACACATACATATATATGACGTCATTATGACGTATATATTAATCGCCAATTATGTGAACAATGCTTTAGATATACAACACTGGTATTAGTAACATTTATCTTGCTCAGTTTTATGTTATAACGTTTGATGCCTAAAAGAGAAAAAAATATCGTATTTTACAATAAAATACAAGAGATGACGTCATAAAAAGAATGTATTACATCATCATGACGTCAAACTACCTGTGTAGATTGTTTTTGGCCTATACACCTTTCACTGTAAATTTGGAGGTCATACGACCATTCGTTAACGAGATACGGAGGGGGGCCCATTAGGCCCCCCCCCGGGCAAAACAAGCAAAAAAAAGCCCGGTCTAGATAGGGTTAAGAAAAAAAGAAGAAGAAATGGAAAACAAACTATTAATAAGGGCATTAAAGAAAAGAGAAAATAGAAACAAATTAACATTTAAAACTTAGGGGAACTATTTATTAAGCGCATGTGCTTAGGGACGGACCATTAGAAAAGTGATGGGGGGGGGGGGGTGGGGAAAAAAACAAAAAAAAATTCATGCAAGGCAAAATGCCAAAAAAAAAACTCATGCAAAGAAGAAGGTAAAAAAAAAATTCATGCAGAAGGAAGGTCCAATTGTGACTTTTTCACACGTAGTAAAAAAAATTCGTGCAGAGAGGTTCACCTGAAAAAAAAAATTCCTGCAAAAGCAGTGAGCGAAAACAAAAATTCGTGCAAGCTGAAAATTCCCCACCGCCCCCCCCCCATCACTTTTCTAATGGTCCGTCCCTTACAAAGGTCAATGTAGCATATTTCAACATTCACCTCCTCAATACCAAGAATCTGTAGAAGCAAATAATGTAATTTACGTTTGAAGGGTGCTTTCCTAAGACCACAAAGTTCAGGAGGGATGCCATTCCATATTTTAGCACCAATTCTTGAAAATGAAAATAGCTGCTGATTTGTTCTCAACAGTTTTATGTGGAGGTTCCCAGCTTGTGGGAATCGGGTGGGGTAGGGGTGAATCTTTTCGGAACGAATATATTGATTGGAAATATTGAGTTGAGCACGTCGATTAGCAGCATCATGTACCAAAGAGTCAACCAATTTAGAATAAAGCAATTTTACTGTTAAGATTCGGGAACTAACAAAACGAGGAACAATGTAAGATTTGAAGTCTGGAAAATGCATTAAACGAAGAACCCGCGTTTTTAAAATGACGATTATTTTCAGAAAAGCATTTAGTTTGGAATTTTAACTAGATTTAGCCCTCGAACCTTGATCGCTGTATTGTAGTCTTATCATTCTTAGTTAATAATATGTTATATAGGTAGTACTCCATTTAATGCGCAGTTGAAAATTATTGTATTGATAATTGCGCAATATAAATGTAATAAATTATTATTATTATTATTATTATCATTATTATTATTGTTGTTGTTTAGGTAAGTATTTGCAGCTTGACCCCAAGCAACGAGACCATAAGAAATATAGGGTTCGATTAGCGAGCGGTAAAATTTAAAAGTGTAGTAAACGGCACCAGATGCCTAAGTCTAGCAATAATGCCAATTCCTTTGCTTATTTTCGTCGAGACATAATCAATTTGGTGCTTCCAAGAGAGAGAACCATCAATTAGAACTCCAAGGTACTTCACATATCTATGTTTTACGCTCGAGAGATACTAATTGCTTAGAATTGTTATCAAATATTTTAAGGTTGACTTCGTGGCGTAGTTTGCGTTGATAAGAATAGAAAATAAAAAATTTAGATTAAGTCGTATTGAGAGATAGTTTGTTTGAATTTAGCCACTCGTACAATTTAAACAATTCCTCATTAGCAATGATCTCGAGATTGTTTAGATCTTAAATCTTCTGTTCATTGTTTTTCGGAATTAGTTGACATCCTTGTTTTATTAATCGATGAACCTGGAAATTCTGCCATCCAAAAACCACAAGCGAACAATAAACATCGCCACTTGATTGTCACTGACAGCTGCCTTTTGCCATAAAAAAACCGCCATAAAAGTAATTACCTTTCGTTGTCTAAGTACAAAGTATAGAAAAGCAACAGTGCTCTAAGATAGTGTGGAATTTTAATTAGAAGTACAGTCAACCTTAGTTCTAAGATAATAATTGTTAGCTAAATTTCGTTTGATGCCGCCATTTATAACATCGATGTTCTTTCAATGTACAGCAATTAAAATTTGCAATGGAAGAAATCCAAAAATTTTCTTCGTGTGATCAATCAATACAATTGCAAACTTCAATTTCAGTTCATCAGTTCCAGGGGTGGTTATAATGAAAGTGAACTGCATAGAAAAAAATTAATTTGCAGTTATTTATCTTACAAACAAATCGTTGAGGGTCAAAATTAGTTTTTTCGCAAGGTGCCACAGTGGTGGAGAACCGTTCTTAAAACTCACATTAAAATTTCATTAAGAGTTGCAGGATCGAGAATTGCTAGTCTTCATAAATTATTTTTCACGCCGGTCTATCAAAGAAAGTGGCATCGTATGTTTTGTTACAAAGAAATGACAGCTTAGCTATTTCTATGAAACTATATCTAACTGTCTGCCCACCATACAAACAATGAAGGAAGAAAAAACCAAGCATACATTGGCGTTTACACTTTTTGATTTCATATAGCGTCCCTTGAAAGGGAAGAAAAGGGCGACATCTTCTACCGCTGTTTTAGTGTCTTAACTCTGTGGCTCTGACCGCAGAATCTGAATATAAACACAAAGACAGAAGGAAAAACCAAGTAAAAAAGCGTGAAAAAGGAAGGAAAAGACAGTGACTTCGACGGCTACTTTGGGGTAATAACTCTGTGGTTTTGACCGCATCACCTGAATATAGACACAAAGAAGTAAACACAAAAACCAAGCCGTCTTAATTTTGCTTAACGTCAAAAAGGAACGAAAAGACAACGCTTACTACCGCTAGTTTTGGCGTCCTAAATCCTTGGTATCGACCGCTGGCGAGCCAGTTGCCTTGGTAAACATGGCTGAAGTTCTCGCAAGGTTTTCTAAACTACAAACGTCTCTAGAAACAAGAGAGACTTGGTTGGTAACCATCGAATCTTTAATTTTTCTCGTGATCGGACTTAGCGCCCTTTTAGGAAATACAATACTGTGTATTGCGATTTACCAAACCCGAGCACTGCGAACAGTTGAAAACTACTGCATAATTTCACTAGCCGTTACAGATCTCTTGGGTGCAGCGTTATGTATCCTACCTTCCTTTGTGGTTATAGTGACAGGAACATGGCCATTGACAAATACGTTTGTCAGATACAAGGAAGTCTTATTGTAATCACTGGTGGAGCATCTCTCTTCACCATGGCACTGATTTCTGTAAACCGTTACTTTAAGATTGTTCGATCTGCGAGCCTTTATCAATCAATTTATAGAGGAAAACACGTTTTGTTTTCCATTGCATTTTCTTGGGCCTTTTTTGTTGTTTACATCTCACTGATGTTTGCATTTGAGAAGCAAGTTTTTCATTTTCATCCGGGAAAAATTCTGTGCTCTAACCTTGAAGGCAACGGTGACCTCTATCGAATTCCCATATACATTATCTTTGTTACATTATCGTTCTCCGTAATACTTTTTACTTACGTCAAAGTGTTTCAAAAAATTCGCACACACTTTGCTCAAGTTGCAAACTCTTCTCTCCACAATAACAGATCCAGGGAATTTGCGGAGGAGGTAAAATTGACAAAAATGCTTTTTGCCACGGTTGCTGCGTTTCTTGTCATTTGGACACCTACCATTGCAATCGGTTTTTGCGACATATTTAAAGGTGAATACACTTTACCAAGAGAGCTGTACCTCTATAAATCTTTCTCTTTCGCGAGTAGCAGTGCCATAAATCCACTGATTTACGGGCTTATGAGAAGAGACTTCAGAGATTCCTACAAGAAAATCTTCGGCTGCACTTAATTTGCAGGAAGTGTTGTGTAATAGGGCATTTTGTGCTGTAAGTAATCTTGTCAGGAAGGCAGCGTGGCCAAGTTGTGCCGGGTGGGTGCCAGACTTGTAATTTGAATGTTCCGTGTTCGATTCCCGTCCTGACCACCAGCAACACGGTCATCCCGGCCGAGTTTCAAATCCTCGACCACACTTGTAATTAAATAACCAACTGATTCGCTTCCCACAAGTTTGGGACTCTTAATGAAGTTTATGTTCTATTTGTAATATTTGTTTCTTTATTCAGCTCTGTCAGACCGACTAACACCTGTGTGCTAATCTCATAACTGAGTTTTAATAGGGATTTAGGGGTTTGTAGTTGAAATATCCAGGAAATGAGTACACATATAGTGACTGCAAGTTCAGCATAAAAGCTCAAGTTAATGCAACTCTTTCGTTGGCGACCACCGTTCGTCCATCAAAAAGTCGTCGTTCATGGAAACGGTTTTTCTTGCATAATTATCAGCCAACGGTTTCCCTGGATTCGAGAGAAGTCAGGGACAGAAGCAGCATGGCCAAGCGGCTAAAGCAGTCCCAAGTTCACCTGCAACCAGTTGGGATTCGTAACCTTGTTAATTTTCAGTTGAACTATTAATTCAACTTATTTACTCGGCCCTATCGAAATGTATGTGTTTTTATTTAGTCTGCGGTGGCTGTAAAGGTGCATTTATCTGCCATGTTTTATTCCTCACGCTGTCAAAGTAATAAAATGATTACCCAACTGGAAGGGGGATTGTGGTCTACTAATCTGAAATCTGCCTTTTTCCAAGACGAAATTATTGGTGAATCTTTCTCGTCTTCTCTGACTATTCAAGGAAACACAAAACTTTGAAGTAATATATCCAAAACGAGATACGGTGTTTTATTACATAATCAAACACCGAGAGGTAAGATGAAAATGCGACGCGCAGCGGAATATTTTGGCGAAATGCGAGGTGTTTGATATATGATGAAACACATGTCTGATCGAATCAGGTAGATATTGCTTCTCAAACAAAACGATTTAGAAGTAGAAATAAACTATGCAAAAACGAGCTGTGTTTCATCAGATATCCAAACACATCACGATGCTTGATTTCCTTTCTCTTTCCCGTATGCATTATTGATGCGTTTGTGAACACTTACTTCAGATCATCATTTATTTCCTGCTCAAATCACCTGACTGTCGGTAATCCATATTGTCATAAAATTTTGGAAATCATAACTTTAAAATATTTTTTTTTGTGAACTTCACCTATTGGGTCACTTTTCATAACCTCTCAACATGAATTATTAATTAAAGCCACGATGTTTTACTTTTTTTGATTAATGCACAGCATGAAAGATGTATGTCCAACTGTCGTGAGATAAGAGATTTTGATTCCTCTTCAGCATTTTTGTTATTTGAGGCCATAGGAACGAACTGCAAACAAACGTGTACCAACAATATAGTAAAAAAGAAGCTATTCGAAAGAATCCTAGCTTCACTTCTCTGCACGTAAAAGCTAGACCCGCACTATATAGAAAAACAAACACACAAAAACAGTACCACAGTAGAGTGCTATTCAATACCTCCCCAAAGAGTGGCCATATTGTATGGAAGATGAAAATGTTAGAACTACAATAATAGCAGAACAAACAGTTCAGTAGTGCAGAACTGTTCAGTAGCTTTCCAAAAAATGGTCACACTAAATGGTTTGACCCACGGATGAAAATGTTAGAGCTACTCTGTGTGGTAAAACGAACAGTATCACAGCACAAAACTGTTCACTAGCTTTCCAAAAAATGGTCACACTGCATGACTTGATCCACACATGAGAAAGTTAGAACCACACTGTCTGAAAAGTAAAACAAACAGTATCACAATTCAGTATTGTTGAGTTGATTTCCAAAAAAATGGTCACACTGTATGGTTTGATCCATCAATGAAACAGTTAAAACCATACTTCGTGCTAAAACAAATACTAGCACAGTCTAGTAATACTTATTATTTTCCAGCCGGGAGGTCAGTTAATTGGGAAAAACAAAGCCCGAGGATAAGGACGCTACCAGGGCTACCAGAGGCCGCAGGACGAGGGCGGTATTCAAGACAGGGGAGGTCTCTCCCAACACGGACCTCCCGGCTCGTAAATACCATTTTCAATTTTTACAAAACTCAACAAAATGGCTGTAAAGGTTTCAATCAATTTAGAACTGAAATAACTGCTAGATTCTCTATAAACTGAACATCTTTTTGCAAGTAGTGCGAAAACTAAAGAACTAAGCTACATCAGTTAATGCTCTCCTACCTTCATAGAAAGGATTTTAGTTACGTAATAATATGTTCTGTTCAAAAAGAGTTCCAAAAAAATTTCCACGATTCCGCCTGCCGTGAGCGGGCCGGATGAGAAAATTGCGCCCGCTCACGGACTTGAGAAATTATAATATTAAAGAGCTTTCCAATGGATGGCAACACTGCATGGTTCGATCCTTAGATAAAAGGTCTAGACCCACACTGTATGGTGTAACAAACAGTACCACAGTACAGTGCTGTTCATTAGCTTTACAAAGAATGGTTACATTGCATGGTTTGATGCACAAGCGTTTTATAACGAAAGTAAATTTAAATCGATGAAAAAGGCAAAAGAAATTTATTTAGATACTCCTGTTTCATTTAATTAAAAAGTTGTTAACTTAGTTGGTAATTTAGAGTTCTCTTGATTCAATTTTACGTTGAAATGCTTCTTGTGCGACCTTGGCATTTCTGCTCATTTCGCTAGAATTTTCTTTGGCACTTCTATAGACCTCTTTCATAATGGCGACAAAACAAAACGTTTTTTTGTTTTCATGGTTATGAGCCTTACTGGCCTAGCTAGCATGTGCAAAATTCAATAATTTTTTTTTCTAAAAATGAGTTTAATAGGTCTAATTAACATACATACAAAAGAAAAGAAACCGTCGCTTTTTATGAAAGTGGTCCATAGAACTAGTGTTCTTGTTTTGTAGCACGAGTTCTGAATGACAAAAGGAAGAAGAAAAGAACTCACAGTATAAAAACCCAACAAGACATCAAGCAGTATATTGTAGTGAGCAAAGATTGACAAGGAAAAACAAAAGTTTCTCTGCGGCACCGGTATCTATGTATCAAAACAAAACCTGCCATTATTAGCTTTGCAACTTCTTTACGTAAATATTCTGACCACGACCAAACCTTTAGTTACAACAAAGCTTTGATTTTAAACAAAATTTTAATTGCTAGTAGGTTCTCGAACATACTTCGGGGAGGTATTCTATTCGCACGAACCAAATCACTATAAAATAAGGCATTTTACTGGCAACGCGAGAAGGACAACATCCCTATCGAGAACACCCAGTCCAGTACGTTAGTCCTCTCGCTGACAGGGCAGCAATATCTTAACATATAAAGGCATTGCTTAAAATTTTGAGGAAAAAGGTTTTTCGGTCTCCTTACAATTTGGTGTACCACTAAAAGTATGAATAACAAGACAGCGCGATTAACAGCTTTAGCTTCATCTCTTAAATCCAGACAGACGTGGATGATCTTTGTCGAAGCGACCATTGCTACCTCTGTAATGTTCGTGGCATGTACAGGAAACGTGTTGCTGTGCTTAGCGGTTTACAAGATTCGATCACTAAGGAATCCACAAATCTACTACATGGTGTCACTTGCCGTCACAGATCTGCTGTTTGCAGTTTTAGTGATGTCACCTTCAGTTGTAACCTTGATAATGGGGGAGTGGCCTTTTCCTGATGGCGTTTGTCAGATGCAAGGAACTGTGTTGTATTTTCTTGCTGTCGTTTCACTATTTAATATTGCGTTGATAGCTGTCAATCGTTATTTTAAAATAGTAAGATCGTTGAATCTCTACCAAAACATTTATCGCAGGCAAAATATTTTAGCATCAATATTGCTTTCCTGGCTTCTATCAGCTGCCCTGGTTTTTAGCGTACTTTTCTTTAATACCAGTGTTTCTTATTACCACGCTGGTAAAGTGCTTTGTGCTGCAAGAGATGAACCGGAAAGCGTGCAAAACTACATTAGGTCCTCGTACGTTCTAGTGCTCTCAATAACGATTCCCTCTACAATCGTCAGTTATAGCCACGTGTTCAAAAAGGTGCGCTCACATTTCGCTCAAGTGGCAAACTCTACTCTGCAACAAAACGATTCTTCATCGTTTAAAGAGGAAGCCAAAATAGCAAAAATGTTACTGTGCACAGTCTTCGCATTTTTTATCTGCTGGTTCCCTTCGATTGGTGTAGATATTTACGAAACGGTTTATGGTCAAGATACTTTGTCAAGACACGTTTACATTTTCGGCACATTTACCCTTTTCAGCAGCAGTGCTGTCAACCCCGTGATTTATGGACTGATGAGAAAAGAATTTAGACAGTCTTACAAAAACGCAACAACATGCAAAACCACATGATTTTGTAGCCGTATGTGGGTAGCTTAACGCTAGAACGTTATTATTTCAGAATAACTTTCAAGGTAATTTTAAAAGCTTACTAATTGTAATAACTCAAAAGAACAGCAATTTACGTACGTATCTAGACGAATCTTTTTCAGTGCAACTGTAAGCCCTGAGTCCTTGTCCTTGGCTTTATAAACTATCCCATATGTTCCCTCTCCAATCTTCTCGAGCTTTTCAAATTTTTCCATGTAGAAGTGTGGAAAAGTATGCACATTTCCATCAAATGAGCGCCGTGTTAAAAGGCAGGGAATTTCAAGCTCTTTCTTTCATCTCAAACAAACATCAGCGCACAAGTTCCCGCTAGTTTCATTGCACCAGTGATTGGTTGGTGTTTCCCGCGCTACAAGCTGATTGGCTGGTTAAGCGGCCCATCTCGTTCCTGATTCGACGAAATCTCTTAGTAGCCTCCAAATTGGATCACTTTTGACCAGCGTGTTTCCCCCATCAGTACAGAAAATGTAATTGCACCGAAATTCCGAGTTTTCTTATTTATTTCTGTTCACCAATTTTTGATCATAATAAATGCTCCTGGATTTTTAATCAACTTTCCCTAGCTTTCCCGAGCGACCATTATGAGCCGGTTCTTTTCCAGGGTGACGTCTTCTTGAAAGCGCCAAGACATGCTGTACTATAGGGGTTGACTTAAGTTACTTTGTAATGGGATCCTGAATTTCTGTACACCTGCTCTGCAAGGACCGGTCCTCTGCTGCAAAAATATTTTTGTTGGGCAACATTATGGCGCCAAACATCGTTTAAAGAGGAAGAGGAAGCCAAAATAGCAAAAATGTTACTGTGCACTTCGATTGGTGTAGATAATAATAGTAAGAACAAGAGGGAATATGTGATCTTACGGAGCAAAGAAACCTCTCCACGGGCAGTTCTTCAAGGCTACCGAAGACGAGGGCGACCCAGAACTCTCTTGGAAATGGTTGAAGAGAGGCCAATTGAAAAGAGAAACCGACGGTTTGATTATGGCAGCACAAGAACAAGCCTTAAGAACAAACAGCATAAAGGCAAGGATCGACAAGCAGGACGTATCATCTACATGTACGTTATGTGGCGAGAGGGATGAGACTGTGGCGCACATTGTCGCTGAATGTAAGATGCAGGCGCAAAAACAGTATCGTCTGTGGAGACACGATAAGATTGCTGCCATGATACATTGGACGTTATGTGAGAGATTTGGATTCGAAAGATACCAAAAGTGGTATGAGCATAATCCGCAGCCAGTGCTAGAGTCAGATAAGGTCAAGTTGCTTTGTGACTTCAGTATACAGACAGACCAGCGGTTAGAGCATAACAAGCCTGACATCGTATTGTTTGAAAAGGAATCAAGAACTTGCCTCATTGTAGACTTTGCCTGTCCGTTCGACACGAGGGTCACGACGAAACAACAAGAGAAAATGGAATACTACGGTGACCTGAAGTGAGAAATGAAACGTCTCTGGAAGTGTCGAGAAGTCCAAATATTGCTAATTGTTATCGGAGCCCTTGGTACAGTACCAACAGGCCTTGTAATAGGGCTCAACGCTCTAGATCTAATGCCCTCGTTTGACATGCTGCAGAAATCTTGCCTCCTCGGTACAGCAAGAATCATACGAAAATTGCTCGATACCTAGAAGGATAAAGCTAATGTGGAGTAGATGAAATTACCCTCTGGATCTCGACTTTCCACTCAGTTGTGGGCGTCTTAGATCACGGGAAGTGATCCGACCCTCACAAACTTCCAGTGCCTGAAATGTGCAATGTGTTATAAAAACAATAATAGTTTATAGACACTTCTGGCAGTTAAAACTGAATAAACAGTGTAACTAGCTAAAACTAACAACTTTACAAGCTAAATCTTATAACTATGATAATAATAATAATAATAATTTATTGATACATCTATACAAATCTAAATGTAAAAAAGTCATTCGCTGTCTTAGTCCTTTTCATTGTTCTCGTAGCTATAGTATTTCCTGATCTTAATTGATATGGTATAGTTCGTATTGTATCTTGTGGAGCCAAGAAAGATATAGGGTGGCTCTCATTCCTCATATCAGCCTTCAACTTTCTACATAAAAGTCCCCTACGATTTGCTAAAGACGTAGGATTAGCTTGGTCCAGTGCTTGCTGATAGCTAGAGTTAGGAAATGTTATTTCCAAAGCTCTTCTTTGTATTGATTCAATAGCGTCAGACAAGTATGAAGGGATATCCTGCCACACTTGCGCAGCATATTCCAAGACTGTTAGTAATACGTTTCGTGTCAAGAAAATACCCCCACAAAGAGATCTCATTCAACGTATTAACCCATTATAAACAAAACGGAAATCAAAAGATGAGGTTTTCAAATGCAAAATTTTAAAATGAACATTAAATTATTAAATTTTGTTTGAAAAAGATCTCGTTGACAAACGACACAATTGAACTGCTCAACAGATTTACAGTTAAAAGGTTTCTTTGCCGTCTTCTACAAAGCGATATTCCTACAAAATGTCATGGAAAAATTTAGAATTTTTATCACATTTACATTTGTTACATTTTTTGCCACTTAACAATAAATTTACATTTAATGATTTAAGTTAAGATAATATATATGGCGAGCCTAAAAGAAACTAGGAGGCTTTTTCAAGGTGAGGTTTCTTCTCAAAACAGAAAATTGAATATCACAAATACAGAGAAAGACGTTCAGTTAGGAGTGAAACAAGAGTTGGATCGAAGAGGAAATGAAAGAGGAAAGGAAGAAGTTAATAGCTAATAGCAGGAGCCCATTAATGGGTTCCTGCTAATAGTGTTTCAGTTTGTGTTTAAAGGACATAGGAGTTGGGGTACTTTTAATTTCAGAACTAATGGTATTGAAAAAATTTAGGGCATTGAAAGGATAATATAGAAAACTGCCTTATGTTTGTCCTACAAAGAGGTAGCCGAAAAAAGGAAGCGTACCTTTTGTTGTAACAATAAATACTATTGTTATATTCCTAGACTTTCAATCAACTAAATAGGGGCTCTCATTGGTTGATTCTTGGTCATGTGGCCTTGACTAAAATCAAATGTATCCCGATCGTGATACATCACGCAATGTACCCCGCTCGGGATACATTACAGCACGCGATCAAAGCATGGTGCAAAGTAGCGTGATTGAACGCGGGAATTTTAACTTTTGTGAATGAACGCAGCAAAACCAAAAATATGGAGCCTGAACCTGTAAGGAAACGATTCAAACAGCTCACAAATGAAGAGATGATCATTTACAGATTTGAATTAAATGTGCCCTTTGAAGTACTGACATTGTTTTTATTCGTTCTTTACTTCTTTGTCACTGTTGAAGTAAAAGTGTAGGAATATAACAAAACACTTAATGTCAGTTCCCGGCCTCGGGAAACAGTTAGTTTTGTTTTCCCTCGAGTCCTGATGTTTCCCTCGACTTTGTCTCGGGAAACATCAGGACTCTCGGGAAAACAAAACTACTGTTTCCCTCGGGAACTGACATTAAGTGTATATTATTAACGGAGAAAAAAGAGTCAAATTTAGGAGGGAGATGACCAGTACTAAAAGAGTACATAAATTGACCAAGTTGTAACAAATGAATACTGTTCATTTTCAGAAACTTAAGTTTTTTAAATATTGGATCTGTGTGAGCATCACAACCGGACCTGCATGCTATCCGTATCGCCAGTTTTTGTAATCTTGTTAACCTTTTCAATGCGAATGGTAATAATCATAACATTTTACAGTATCAAAGAAAAGTGGGAACGAAATGAAACAAGCTTGCTGCCAATGGTAAGAAAGTAAAACAATTTTTTTGCGAGTGTCATCTCCTGCGTTGTTGTGGTACTAAGCCAGTAAGTTTCCTAAGAATCAAGCAATGGATAAAAAAGATGGATGTGGGTGCTTTTATCTTTTACTGCAAGAAAAATTGAACAAACAAACTTTATTTGGTTGCGTTTCCAAAGTTTTTTAAATCTTTGTTAATCTAGCCTTTCGTTGCGAGGTTTAAAGATAACGTTTGCTGAAATATATTGCGAAGCAAATCATTTGCTTTGCAATATTTCAGCAAACATTGTAAATAATGACAGTAAATAATGAGCCTTCTAAAGCAACTTTTCAGTGAATGGCTTACCGCTACTGCAAGGTTTGAATAAAAATGGTCAGGTCGTCCGCGAACCTCATTACAAGTGCTTGAGCAACTTTATTTGCATTCAAGAGGCAATCACAGAGAGAGAAGTAAACTAACAAACTCTTGTATAAAAATTACTAGTTGCATCGGTGCTTAGACACACAACTATTTGCTGTTCCAACAAAACATGTTTTTGATTGAGCCTACCCCAAGCGTACTCAACCCTACATAAAATGAATGTTTTACTTACGTCACACCTTCTCAAGCAGAAACCTAATTCTCGCTGATAAACTACTTGCGGAAGCTTACGACATCAGGCACTTTTGCATGTCGCTGCGTTTTTGTAAGACTGGCGAAATTCTCTTCTCATCAGTCCATAAATCACGGGTTTGACAGCACTGCTGCTGAAAAGTGTAAATGTTTTGAGGAAATAGAGATGTCTTGAAAAAGTAACGTTATCATCGATCATTTCGTAAATATCTTCCCCCAATCCAGGGAACCAGCAGATAAAAAATGCAAAAACTGTGTACAATAACATTCTTGCTATTTTGGCTTCCTCTTTGAACGATGAAGAATCCTCTTGTTGTAAAGTTGAGTTTGCCACTTGTACGAAATGCGAGCGCACCTTTTTGAACACTTTATAATAGCTAACGATTGTGGGAGGTATTGTTGTCGGGAGCACTAAAAGGTACAAGAAATTCAAGTAATTTCGCAAGCTTTCTGGTTTATCTCTTACGCCAAGAGCACTTTACCAGGGTGAAAACGAAAAACTTGAATGTTAAACAAGAATACGTTGAAAACCAGGGCAGCTGGTATAAACCAAGAAAGTAATATTGATGCTAAAATATTACGTGTGCGGAAAATTTCTTGATACAGGTGCAGTGATCTCACTACTTTGAAGTAACGATTGACAGCTATCAATGCGATATTACAAAGTGAAACGCCAGCAAGAAAATACACCATTGCTCCTTGCATTTGACAAACGCCATCAGAAAAAGGCCATTCTCCCATTATCAAGGTCACAACTGAAGGTGACATGACTAAAACTGCAAACAGCAGATCTGTGACAGCAAGTGACACCATGTAGTAGATTTGAGGATTCCTCAATGATCGAGTCTTGTAAACGGCTAAACATAGCAACGCGTTTCCTGTACATGCCACGAACATTACAGAGGTAGAAATGGTCGCTTCGACAAAGATCATCCATGTCTGTCTGGATTTAAGAGATAAAGCTAAAGCTGTTAATCGCACTGTCTTGTTGTTCATATTTTTACTCGTATACTAACCAGAAAGAAAGAGCCACAAAGAAGCTTCTAAAAATCTTGAGCGATTTTTGTATGTGTATGGTTATCGCTGAGTCTTTAAAATTTTAAATTGAAATTAGGGTGTAACCGGCTGGGGTTCCTCCTGTAAGGAAGCTATTTTTGTTGCAAAGTTCTAAAATAAAAAGATGATAAAAGGATGGACATTATAGGAATTGGTTTCGTGCCAATAAATTACCCCCTTAAGGAGATCTTATTTATCGTATTAAACAAAGGTAAGGTTGTCAAATGCAAAATAATTGTAAAGTTAACGTCAAATTATTAAATTTCGTTTCCAGAAAATCTCGTTTACAAACGACACAATGAAACTGCATGGAAAAAAAACACTGTAAGACTTTTCTTTGCGGTCTTCTGCAAAGCGATTTTCCGGTAAAATGTCCTTGAAAAATTTGGAATGAAATGGGAATGGTAAAAATTGTAACATTCTACAGTGTAAAAGGAAAATAGAAACGAAATGAAACAAGCTTGCTGCCAATGGTAAGAAAGGAAAATGATCTCATTTTTGATAAGTGTCATCTCTTGCGTTGTGGTGGCACTTACCCAGTAAGATCCCTATTATTGCCTCAGGATCAACCAATGGAGAAAAGAAAAATGATCTCATTTTTGATAAGTGTCATCTCTTGCGTTGTGGTGGCACTTACCCAGTAAGATCCCTATTATTGCCTCAGGATCAACCAATGGAGAAAAGGAAAATGATCTCATTTTTGATAAGTGTCATCTCTTGCGTTGTGGTGGCACTTACCCAGTAAGATCCCTATTATTGCCTCAGGATCAACCAATGGAGAAAAGGAAAATGATCTCATTTTTGATAAGTGTCATCTCTTGCGTTGTGGTGGCACTTACCCAGTAAGATCCCTATTATTGCCTCAGGATCAACCAATGGAGAAAAGGAAAATGATCTCATTTTTGATAAGTGTCATCTCTTGCGTTGTGGTGGCACTTACCCAGTAAGATCCCTATTATTGCCTCAGGATCAACCAATGGAGAAAAGGAAAATGATCTCATTTTTGATAAGTGTCATCTCTTGCGTTGTGGTGGCACTTACCCAGTAAGATCCCTATTATTGCCTCAGGATCAACCAATGGAGAAAAAGGATGGATGGGGCCGGGTGCTCTAATTATATACTGCGAGAAAAGTAAAAGTTAAGCAAATAAACTATACAGTCGAACCTCCAGTTGCGACCACTTTTCGTAAGCGACCAGTTTTCCAAAATACCAAAAGTTTCGCAGTGAAATCACTGTATTTGGAACCTTTTGTAAGCGACCATCTCTCGAAAGCGACCGCGACCACTTTAAGAGCTAAAAGTTTCAATATTGTTTTTGTTTTTAACCTCCCTTAAGCAACCACTTGACAGATAATTGGGCGGAAATTGGATAATAAGGTGTTGTAACATCGCATTCCCGGGTAGTACAAGAGACAAAACTTTCTCAGTGGGAAGTGTCTGGTTTTTTTTTCTATCGAAATCGACTTTGCACATGAATAGAACATTTAAGATTTTAAAGAAAAAATACACATACACTCTGTACACTGTATTTTATCAGTCTTAAAAGAGACGAATTAAATGTCTACACAGATTACAGAAAATTAGAACTGATTTCCTGATTCACTGGTCTCACAGTTGACATGCAGTTTAACGGAAGTACAGTATAAAAATCGAAGTACAGTACGGCGAGGTCAACACATTGTTAACATGCGAATCACCAGTAACACAACAAATATCAATTTTAAAGATAGCAATTTAATCCTACTAGTTCATATTTAGTTCCCTTTAACGCCTAGGTAACATTAAAGATTTAATAATATACATGAAAAAATTACTCAATTCTGATTGGTTGAGAGCAGTGCAGTTCAACTGTAACACCAGTGCAAAAAGTGTAAAACCAGTGCAAAAAGTGTAACACCAGTGCAAATTACACATCGATATTCTGGATTATGATATTCTTTATTTTAAGGAACCGGTTTGAGTTCGTAGCGTTATCAGCTGATCTTCGTCAGCCAATCAGTAAATAAAGTGTCAAATCGGTGTCAAATGCTCACTTCCTGTCCGCAATGAGATCTTCCGGTACTTCCTCCAGGCGAATTTTTTCATGTTTATATTATTAATAAGTAATCATACGGTTTTTCTCGTTCAATTTGGAATTAATTTGCACTTCTGAGTTTTTCAAAAAGCTTAAATAGCACTCGCCGAAGCGGATCGTGCAATTTCAGGTTTTTGAAAAAACTCACTCGTGCAAATTAATTCCAAATTGAACTCGAAACCGTGTGATTACCTTAACTAATTTGAAAATTGTTCCTTTCGCCTTATTATAGACAGCTTACTAGAAGCGAGCCATGATACTCTGAATGGATAGTTTCGAAAGCTTGAATATTTTTGTGGCTACTAAAGTAAGGGACGGACCATTAGAAAAGTGATAGTGGGGGGGGGGGGGGGCGGGGGGTGGGGAATTTTCAGCTCGCACGAATTTTTTTTTCGCTCACTGCTTGTGCAGGAATTTTTTTCAGGTGAACCCCTCTGCACGAATGTTTTTTACTACGTGTGAAAAAGTCACAATTGGACCTTCCTTCTGCATGAATTTTTTTTTGTTTTTTTCCCCACCCCCCCCCCCATCACTTTTCTAATGGCCCGTCCCTTACCACATGGGTTTAGTTGGGAATTGGTGCCTGGGGTAAGTCTCTGCTAATGAGGCAAAATCTTTACCCAGTACTATCTAATTTCTCGTAAGCGACCACCTCCTGTAATAGTAGGGTGGTCGCTTACGGGAGGTGTTTGGTTGCTTTTCCAAACTTTCATTGAATCTTTGTTTGTCTTGTCTTTCGGAGAGGGGTTTGAAGACAATGTTTGCTGAAATATCACTAAATAATTAGCCTTCTAAAGCAGCTTTTTATTGAATGGCTCTTGCAAGCTTTGAAAAAAAGGTTAGATCGTCTGCGAACCTCTAATCCTTGAGCCTCTCCACCAGGGTTCATTGTATACTGGTGCTCTTCGCTCCATACGCGCTTCTTGTCATCCAGTCGAGGGCGATCAGAAAAACCACTACTGAGAAGGCAGCCTTGTCTGACTCCTGTCCTCATGTCGCAGGGTTCTGGGATCATGTGTACTAATGGAATCTGCGATCGACTGTCAATTGATATCCGCGATCGATACCCTCGATCGACTATTTGATCGGTACTCAATCGAGATGCCGATCGATACTCGGTTGACACTCGACGGACACTTGATCAACAGTCGGTCGATAGTCGACCGACTAATTTGCATCGATCTAAAGTTAGTCGACTGTCGAGCGACTGTCGACCGAGATGTGGATGGAATGTCGATCAAGTATCAACCGAGGCGTTGATGGAGGGTCGATCGATCGTATCGATCGACACTCGACCGCGGATGCCTTTAGCACACAAGATCCGGGGTCTGTAGAGTCTTCCTTATATAGAACCGGTGCTTGGAACCTTTGTAAATCAGGCGGATCGTTCGAATGCTTTTTCTGGGCAGTCCATACTGTGGTAAGATCTTCCAAAGCACGGTTCTGTCAACGGAGTCATTGGCTTTACAAACGGGATTCCACTCCAGTTCAACCAGTCATGTCTCCTTTCCCAGGCAGTTTGTTGGACCAGTTCTTGTTCAGGAGACTGTGGAGCACGTTGGCTGAAACACTTCCACGAGCCGTCCACATTTCTGTCGGGATTCCGTCACATTAAGTAGCTTTCCCGTTTCTCAGAGTTTTGAGGGCTTTGGTGACCTTACTTTGCCCTGTTCTGATCGCGAGTTCTTGGTTTTCTGGTAGTTCTTGTGGATCATGGTCTGCTGGTGGCCTAGACTTGCTTACTTCCTCTGTTCATTTGTTCTTCTGTATTCGTCAACATCTTGCCCTCGCTCTTTCACGGGTTTGTTTTCTGTATTTCTTCTCTTCCCACTCAAGGTTCTGGTGAGATAATACAGGCGCTTCATGTCCTGCTTTGGAGTAGCAGCTTCTGTGGCTATATCGTTAAACCACATCCTCTTATCTTCGCAGCAGCTGCTCTCGACTGGGATGTTTGCTTTGCTGCGTCAACTTTACTTTCTTTACATTATAGAGACAGCTATGGTCGCTTCGATAAAGATCATCCATGTCTGTCTGGATTTAAGAGATAATGCTAAAGCTGTTAATCGTGCTGTCTTGTTGTTCATATTTTTACTCGTATACTAATCAGAAAGAATGAGCCGCAAAGAAGCTTTCTTCTCAAAATCTTGAGCGATTTTTTTTCGACGGGTGTCCCTGTTTCAGCAGGCAGTTGATAACAAACAAGGGAACTGAGTTCAACGAGACCACAAAAATGAAACAAAATCGTTTATTTTTTGAAAGGGCTTGTTCTTTATACCTACATGATAACGAGGCTAACGTGCACACTAGTACCCAGGCTAGCCAACCAAGCCTACCATACATAACAACCCCCAACAATAAATGTTTTACCAACGTTACATTTCAGGATGAATAATGATCTTGTTGTGTTGTCCCTTTTTAACAAGCATACATGTCCAAAAAGACTGTCTAAATTCTCTTCTCATCATCCCATAAATCACTGGGTTGACAGCACAGCTGCTGAAAAGTGCAAATGTGCCGAATATGTAAACATGTCGTGACAAAGTGTATCGGCCATAAATCGTTTCGTAAGTATCTAGCCCTAGTGGAGGGAACCAGCAAATAAAAAATGCAAAAACCGTGCAAAGTAACATTTTCGCTATTTTAGCTTCCTCTTTGAACGACGAAGAATTGTTTAGTTGAGTAGAGTTTGCCACTTGCACGAAATGCGAGCGCACTTTTTTGAACACTTTATAATAACTAACAACTGTAGAAGGTATCGTTATCGAGAACACTGAAACGTACAAGAAGATCATGTAACTTTTCAAGGTTTCTGGTTCCTCTCTTGCACCGCAAATCACTTTACCAGGGTGAAAGTGAAAAACGTTTTTGAAGAAAAGTACGCTAAAAATCAGGGCAGATGGTAGGAGCCAAGAGAGTAATATTGATGCCAAAACATTTCGCGTGCAATAAAGTCTCTGATACAGGTTCAACGATCTTACTATTTTAAAATAACGATTGACAGCTATCAACGCAATATTAAATAGTGAAACTGCAGCAAGATAAAACATCATTGCTCCTTGCATTTGACAAACACCATCAGGAAAAGGCCACTCCCCCATTATCAAGGTCACAACCGAAGGTGATATGACGGAAACTGCAAACAGCAGATCTGTGACGGCAAGTGACACCATGTAGTAAATTTGAGGATTCCTCAGTGATCGTGTCTTGTAAACCGCTAAACATAGCAACGCGTTTCCTGTGCATGCTACGAACATTATAGTGGCAACAATGGTCGCTTCCACAAAGACCAGCCATGTCTCTCTGGACTTAAGAGATACGGCCAAAGCTGTTAATAGTGATGTCTTGTTGTTCATATTTTAACTGGTGTACTATCCAGGAGATAGGGTAGAAAAAATGTTCATTTCAAACTTTACCAAATGTTGTATATGTAAATAGATTATAGCTTTATCCGATCAAAATTAACTGTGTAAATCCTTGGTTCTCTCTAAGAGGCTTTACCTTCACGTACATGTTAAGCTTTTCAAATAGATGTTCATTGTGCATGACTTTGACAGCAGAGAAATTAAATTTCGCAAACTCAGACAAATAGCTTTAGCCTTCCTGAAGTTTGTTTGTGATAAGGGCAGTGTAACTAGCTTAAAGGCTGTGAAACTAATATTAGCAGCTTTTGTTTTGATCTTTATTATTTATTTATAATTAGATTAATGTTTGATTTCTTGTTGGGTAATTGTTCGTCGTTTTAAAAGGTACCTAGTCTGTGCTTTCACCTTCTTTACAGAAGTCGTTCTACGAAATGACCAATTCTTTAGAAATTTCTGGTGAATTGATAGAGATGCCGAGGTCGCATGACCCTTACTGCGAAGCATCATTGAGTCAAGTGAACGATATAATATCTATAAAGCTGATACCATTTTTAATTTTAAAAGTAAAATGGTGTTATTTGACTCCTGTCACAAGGCGATTTAGTGAAACAAAGTCTAAACCCTACCGAGGGAACATATTTTGTAACTTTTAAGCTGCCATACTCGAAGTATGTGGTCTCAACGTTTAGAACGGCATTGTATAAACCTACTGTTCGTTTTGCTATGAACTGTGGGTCCATCTTTTTCATCTGGTGATCAAACCATGTCGCGTGACAATTCTTTTAAAAGTGTGTTAAAGTTTGCTTTCCTATACAGTCTGGGTTTACCGTTTTTAAGTTGTGGATCGAAGTATGTATACTGCGATCACGTTTTAAGAAACCACTGAACAGTACTGTACTGTGGTACTGTTTGTTTGGTTCCAAATATTTCATCTGGTGATCAAACCATGTCGCGTGACAATTCTTTTAAAAGTGTGTTAAAGTTTGCTTTCCTATACAGTCTGGGTTTACCGTTTTTAAGTTGTGGATCGAAGTATGTATACTGCGATCACGTTTTAAGAAACCACTGAACAGTACTGTACTGTGGTACTGTTTGTTTGGTTCCAAATATTTCATCTGTTGATAAAACCATGTAGTGTGCCCATTCTCGCATCTTGGACAGTTGAAAATGAGGTTTCCATGCTGGGCATTAGTTAAAACGCCAAAATTAATAATATCATGATTAGAAATGGTGATTTCAATATACAATTAATGTTTGGGCATCACGAAAATGGACGTAATAATGTTCATAACAAAAATGAAGCAAAACGTTATTTGAGAATTACAAATAAGTGATTTTATGAAATGACGTGGATTCCAAACAATCAGTCTATTGATTAGCAGAAAAGAACGAGAAAAAAAAAAGAATTTAATGTTTACATGTGACGCTTCCCGGCGGTTAAAGCGTACACTAACAACGTAAAGAAACTCAATTAGTGCATCTCTATATTACATCATGCTAGGTTGCTTGTATGACTCTAACGTTTCCTCCAATAACGTTCTTACAGAGAGGTTCGCGGACATTTTATTAGTGAAAATCTCATGTTCTGTTTTTTACGATGAAAACTCCGTCGCTTTTGCCGAAGAAGCCAAGATTTCTAAGATGTTGTTTCTCACTTGCTTTGCTCTTTTTGTCTGCTGGACGCCTTCCTTTACAATAGACGTAAATTTGATCGTCTGGGTGTAAGTAATTCTGAAAAAAGCTGTTGTTGACTACGTTGTCTGACGTTTTGACAACCTGAGTGGAAGTCATCATCAGAGTCAAGTGATTTACGTGTCGTCAGGTGGTGTATTTATGTCTCGGTTCAATGACGTGATTGGTCGATTGAGCCGTGATGTTATTGGCTGTGTGTCAGTAAAGTCATCCTGTTATTGGCTGTGAAAACTCACTTGTTATTGGTCAGTTTTCATCAGTTTTCGATCCGTTCTGGATGTCGATAATGAGTCGTTTTCATCTTCCATCTTCTCGCCTTTTTGTGCAACTACGCTGCAAATCCGTGGTTTAATTATGGACTAAGAAGAAAAGATTTAGAGAGCCAAAAAAAAAGAAACATACTTTGTGTAAGAGAGTACATTACTAAAAAGTGGCCATCCGAATATGAAACGTATAAATTGAAGATTTGGCTCTTGCGATCAGTTAATGTCACCTAAGCTTTGGCTCTTTGGCTCTTACCTTGTATCCTATTCTTAATTCCAGCTTCCCAAATTAAAAGGTGAAAAATCATATTCGTGACTTGGAGAGCTAATTACATTGAAGACATTTTGGGTGATGAAGCGCTGCAAGGGAGTTTGATATACTTGCATATCACTGGAATATAATATGAAAGATGTGGTTGAACCTTACTCATAACGAATCGAGTTAATCAAAACAACCTCAAGCACTGCTTGCTTCGTTCCTTTTTTAATTAAGCTTATGTTAAATTGTTGCTTTGTGCTCTCATCCGCACTATGAAAGCCTTTTTATGTTTTCCAATTTTCATCGTCACTGCTATATCAATGTATTGATGAGATGTTGAGATTTGATGTGTGATATATTCTACTCAGAGGACAGATGTTTCGTGAGTAAATTTTCTCTCGCTTTGTGTCGAGTCAACCACGCCTCCGCCGTGTGGATCCTTTTATTCATTTTAGCTTTCTCAATAAAACTGATTCTTTGAAGAACACCAATGTAAGTTGATTTTCAAGGTAACTGAACAAAATAATTAATCCAGGAGCCCATTGGTAATGGGCTCCTGTTAATCTCAAATACACCTCCTTGAAATACAGTCTATCACGGCTTGACATATAGAATGCAAGTGACTTCGGTGAAGTTATTCCAATCTAGTCGTTACATCATTACCCAAAGCTGTATGCCTTTTTTAGCATTTATAGCTTAGTGTTGTTGGCTTTTTTTGGGGGGTGATTCAAGGTCCTGATGTTAATTCATAGTAAGGTATTGCAGTGCGGAATACTGAAAAATGACTTAAGATGGGTCAGAATTGCGGCAAAACTATTGAAATAAATCACCTGAAAACTGGATGAGGTAACACAGAGCGGAGTTTGAAAACAACTGATTTAAGGTAGGCCGAAGAAGACAAGGGAGGCTATTGAAATAGATCGCGTGAAAACTAGGTTTATACAATTGAAATGATTCAAAGTTAGTAATGGGTCTTTTAACAAACGTCCCGTTGTCATAGCAACTCTTTTCGCACGTCAATCCAAACTCAGAGCTACAAAAAAATTCATAAGGAGTAAAACGACATGAAGAACGGTAACGAAGAAACCGCGCATCTTTCATTCGCACTTCAAAACAGAGATACTTGGTTGGTAGTGTTTGAATCTGCGGTTTTTTCTGTCCTTACTTTGACCGCTGCCTTGGGCAACTCGCTGTTATGTTTAGCGGTTTTCAAGAGTAGAGCACTCCGAAATCGTCAAAACTATTACGTGGTATCACTTGCTGTTACAGATATTTCGTCTGCAGTACTGTGTATGCCTTTCACTCTTGTGGCTTTCATAAAAGGGAGGTGGCCATTTGGAGATTTCGTTTGTCAAATTCAGGGAAGCGTGAACTTAATTCTTCCTGCCGTTTCTCTTCAGACGATGGTACTGATTGCTGTAAACCGTTATGTGAAGATGGTGCAGTCTGCCACTCTGTACCGAAAAATCTACACCAAGAGAAATATTCTTATTTCGGTCGGGATGTCTTGGACGCTTTCCGCGGTTCTGGTTTCGTGCTCGTATCTTCTTGATAGAGAAGTATTCATTTTTCATCCAGGCACATGCATATGTTTCCAGCGAGTTGATGATGAGAGATTACGATCGTACTCCTTGTACAGCTACAGTATTTTCATATGTGTAGGATTTCCAGCTATAGCTTTCAGTTATTACAAAGTTGTTAGAAAAGTACGCTCTCATCTTGTTCAGATTGCCAATTCGGTCCTTGGGGATGAAAACACAAGGGCATTTGCTGAAGACGCCAAGGTATCAAAGATGTTATTTGCTACTTGTTTTGCAGTTTCGTTTTTCTGGATCCCGTCCCTTTTTCTTGACATTTACGAAGAGTATCAAGGGCTGTACAGACTGTCAAGGGAAGTATATGTTTTTAATGTATTTGTGTTTTGGTGCAGAAACGTCGTTAATCCTTTTATTTATGGCCTGATGAGAATGGACTTTCAAAGGGCGTACATGGACGTTTTACCCAGCATACAGCGGTTTTCACTCGGTTGTCGTAAAACCAAGGTTATTGTTCTGGCCAATCACAATAGACCAGTCGTAACGTTGGACAGAGACGTAAATATCATTAGTGACGTCACCCAAATCACTTAACTCTGCATGATGATAACCTCTGCTCAGGATGTTGAAAACTCGTTCAACACCTTTTTTTAGAACTAAGAGCAGCCAAAAGGGGAAACTATGGATAATACGAATAAAATAATAAAGACACATGCATATTTGGGAAAGGAATTCAGTTGCGATTGAGTAGATTGCTACACTTAATGAGTCCACATCTTTATATGAATGTACGAGATCACCACATGTACTACTACACTATAATAATAATAATAATAACAATAATAATAACAATAATAATAATAATAATAATAATAATAATAATGATAATAAATAAAAAAAGGTGCCATCCCAGGACTGAACAAAGACGACCTCGGGGTCAAGGTCTTTCCGACGACTATACACCCTAAGGCCGTACCAGTCAACGAGATGCCGCGATCGAAGAGAAGCAGAGGAAAGGTCAGTGAACGGAGTAATGAGCATTGCATGTTTTATTTACTGACTGTAAATGCTACGTCATACAAACAAAGCAGAAACTATCACTATCACAAGCAACAGATGCGGGTTTCTTTTCAAAAGATACCAAAAGGATGGACTCCATTGAGTAAAAACGCGTTTTGCAAACATTTGTCATTAAGACTCCAACAATCTCGTACCCAGCATTCTCAAGGTGTGCCACATTGAAATTTGGATGCATGCTTTTCCTTGGAATTCTACCATATTAATACGTGCAATGACAATAACAAGGATAATGGTAATAATACAATATCAAATTGTTTGTTTATTAACTTTTAAGGTGACGATAAATAAGAAATTATAGGGCTCGATGTTCGTCGTTTTCAGCACGAAAACGAGGATCATTATGAGTTACAATACGTCCGCAACACGTACATGTGTGGCTTACTAGACCACGTGACAGACGCTCGACTCTCGCGGACAACTAACTAAATAAATAAACAAATCCGATCATGCCATAATGTGGCTACATACTTGGTTTATGCCACACAAAAAATGACTATAATGGCTACAGCTAAAAAATGGAATAATTTACTACTAAAATAAATGATTTTCTTAAAGGATGGAATTGGTACACCGGTATTCACTAAACGGAATGTTGTTTGCCCTTTTCGGAACTCTGCAAGATGTGTTGCCAATAACAGCCAAATCGTTATTAATTTATTGTTTAGCAATTCGATTTTGTAATAAAAAATCTCGATTTGCGCAGATAAAAGCGTTTCTCATAGACATCTTTGAATAAATAAAAATGATTTTTTTTCTGTAGGAGAAATATCCAATTAATCTGTTTAGAAATGGATACTAATTGTACAAAAGCGACCAGATGCAATTTGCTGTTTGTATCATGTCACACAGGGCTGTTGTCTAGGAAACGGATCATGATGTCCAAGGCACAAGTTATCTTAATGCTCAGTCAGGATCTCACAACTTTGTTGCTGCTACTGAGTTCTCCAAGCCTAATCTTATTTGAAACCGACCATCAGTTTAACGACATGAACAGTTCAGAGAGAAAATTTGTGGATCTATGGCTCTCACTGGAGAACAGAGATCCTTGGCTGGTTAGCTTTGAGTTTGGCGTATTTTTTGTGATTTTTATAATCACCTTGCTGGGTAACGCACTGTTGTGTTTAGCAATTTACAAAACCAGGGCTCTACGGAATGTTCAAAGCTACTTTTTGGTAACACTTGCTGCCACTGATATATCAGCTACAGTCTTATTTTCACCTCTATCTTTTCCGGCGTTGATAGCAGGAAAATGGCCTTTTGGAGACTTTGTTTGTCAGCTGCAGGGAAGTCTTCTTTTGATTTTAAGCTCAATTTCAATCCACACCTTGGGCATGGTCGCTGTTAATCGTTACGTCAAGATGGTAAGGTCAGCATCGCTCTACAAGAAACTTTTCACCACGACAAATGTGTTGATATTCATCGTGCTACTCTGCACAGGATCCATTGTAGTAATTTTTTGCGCGTTTGTTTACGATTCAAAGGTTTTCATTTTTCATCCCGGTAGATGCATTTGCTACCAAAAAACCGACAATGCGAAACAAATTCGATCTTATTTCTTCTGGATTTATGTTGTGTTGTCTTGTATAGTATTTCCAGAAATCACGTTCAGTTATTACAACGTTTTCAGAAAGGTTCGCTCGCATTTTATTCAGATTGCAAACTCCGCCTTTCACAACGAAAACTCCAGGGCTTTCATCGAAGACGCTAAGATATCTAAGATGCTATTTGTTACCTGTTTTGCGTTTTTCTTTTGTTGGAGCCCCATCGTCTTTACCGACATTCATGAGTGGCTTCACGAGAACACCAACATTTCAAGGGAAGTTTATCTTTTTAATGGCTTTGCCTGTTCTTGCGGCAGAGCTATAAATCCTTTCATTTATGGTTTGATGAGAAGACAGTTTAGAAATGCTTATAAGAAGGTTTTATTTTGCAAGGACCCGTAATTCTTCATTGCCGTTAACTGCATGGGAAGTTTTTAGATTCTGTACGCAACAAGATAATACTCGGAAATACAAAGAGAAAGTTCCAATTTCTACACTTTTCAAATGCAAGACTCTTTGCAAAGAAATAATTGCAGAAAATGGGAAAAAAACAAATAGCAAGTTCTAATTTTCTTGATTTTCGAAGCATAACTTTCTGTAATGAGATAATACTTGGAAATGCGCAGAGAAAGTTCTAATTTTTATACTTTGCAAAAGCAACATTTTATGCAATGAGATAATACATGGAAATTCGAAGAGAAAATTCTAATTTTCATGGTATTCAAAAGTAATTCTAACTCGGTAATATGCTAAAGTGGCGAGTTTGATTACACTCAGAGAGGAAATTAAAAAAAAAAAAACACACAAAGGAACTCATTTTGTTCTCGTCCATCAAGTTTTTCATGTGGAGAACACCACATATTATTTTTGATTTGTTCGTTCAGCAATACAGCTGAACATTCTTCATAACTGGACATAGTTTGATGCTACGCTGGTTAATTATATTTATTTCACAATTTACATTTATCTTAAAATTTTTAAAAATCCTCTATGAAAATGAAATAAGCCTTAAACTGATGACCTGTAAGCGAAATAGGCACCATGCGTCAAAGGTTTTATGGATATTCATAAAGTAATGTAATGAGCAGTCCTTGTTGTAATTTCATGTTGTAATAAGCAGGGCATTTATATTACTTTCATTTCGTACAATAGGGGACTTTAAAGTGGTAATAAATTGTTGTTAAAATCAGCTCCTTCCCCCACAGAGCTTCTATTATTGAACGTAGAAATGCGGGGGGCTCAAATGTTATGTCACCGCGTGAGTGTCAACGCGATGTGTTGCGCAACGTTTTCATTACCCTTTTGTTGCTGCACATTTTACACTTCTTCTTTTAAAAGCTGTAACGAAATCAGTACCACCCCAAAAGTACCACCAAACTCTTTTTTTATCTCTTTATATCACACTGCAAATTCAGCAAGTTTATTTCATTCAGTAGATTGGTATGCACATGGCACTTTTGTAGATACAACATAAAATTGATATAACGCACGTTCTGATTGGCCCACTACCCGTGTTTGCATCAGTTGACACGTGCTATTTAAGATTGTTACAAGCTTGTTAGGAATTGTCAAAACAGCTTTAACCCAATATAGTTTAGTCGTTGATATTTTGCTGCTTGCAATGCTGTTTGTCTAAACAAAATGTATTAAGGAAACTGCAATGATGCAAGCATGACCTAGACAATCCCAGCCAAAATTATCTGGGACACTTAAGGAATGACCGGCCTCGCATGCAGATATGTAAATTGTACTAAAAAAAAAAACATTGTTCACCGTTTTTTGCTGTTATTGTAACCACCCCCCTTCCCCTTAACAATGTTGATAGCCACTGTCATCATACATGGCAACAAATCAACATTGAATGTGGGGGAGGGGGGGAGATACTGTCTTTGGGTTATCTGTTATTATAACCACCCCCCTTTCCCTTAACAATGTTGATAGCCACTGTCATCATACATGGCAACAAATCAACATTGAATGTGGGGGAGGGGGAGATACTGTCTTTGGGTTATCTGTTATTATAACCACCCCCCTTCCCCTTAACAATGTTGATAGCCACTGTCATCATACATGGCAACAAATCAACATTGAATGTGGGGGAGGGGGAGATACTTCTTTGGGTTATCTGTTATTATAACCACCCCCCTTTCCCTTAACAATGTTGATAGTCACTGTCATCACACATGGCAACAAATCAACATTGAATGTGGGGGAGGGGGGAGATACTGCCTTTGGGTTATCTGTTATTATAACCACCCCCCTTCCCCTTAACAATGTTGATAGCCACTGTCATCACACATGGCAACAAATCAACATTGAATGTGGGGGAGGGGGGAGATACTGCCTTTGGGTTATCTGTTATTATAACCACCCCCCTTCCCCTTAACAATGTTGATAGCCACTGTCATCATACATGGCAACAAATCAACATTGAATGTGGGGGAGGGGGGAGATACTGTCTTTGGGTTATCTGTTATTATAACCACCCCCTTCCCCTTAACAATG
Organism: Ricordea florida; assembly: GCA_949710005.1. Classification (NCBI taxonomy): domain Eukaryota; kingdom Metazoa; phylum Cnidaria; class Anthozoa; order Corallimorpharia; family Ricordeidae; genus Ricordea; species Ricordea florida. The sequence continues at coordinate 6,330,465 of OX453279.1, read as the reverse complement.
TTGATAGCCACTGTCATCATACATGGCAACAAATCAACATTGAATGTGGGGGAGGGGGTAGATACTGTCTTTGGGTTATCTGTTATTATAACCACCCCCTTCCCCTTAACAATGTTGATAGCCACTGTCATCATACATGGCAACAAATCAACATTGAATGTGGGGGAGGGGGGAGATACTGTCTTTGGGTTATCTGTTATTATAACCACCCCCTTCCCCTTAACAATGTTGATAGCCACTGTCATCATACATGGCAACAAATCAACATTGAATGTGGGGGAGGGGGGAGATACTGTCTTTGGGTTATCTGTTATTATAACCACCCCCTTCCCCTTAACAATGTTGATAGCCACTGTCATCATACATGGCAACAAATCAACATTGAATGTGGGGGAGGGGGGAGATACTGTCTTTGGGTTATCTGTTATTATAACCACCCCCTTCCCCTTAACAATGTTGATAGCCACTGTCATCATACATGGCAACAAATCAACATTGAATGTGGGGGAGGGGGTAGATACTGTCTTTGGGTTATCTGTTATTATAACCACCCCCTTCCCCTTAACAATGTTGATAGCCACTGTCATCATACATGGCAACAAATCAACATTGAATGTGGGGGAGGGGGGAGATACTGTCTTTGGGTTATCTGTTATTATAACCACCCCCCTTTCCCTTAACAATGTTGATAGCCACTGTCATCATACATGGCAACAAATCAACATTGAATGTGGGGGAGGGGGTAGATACTGTCTTTGGGTTATCTGTTATTATAACCACCCCCTTCCCCTTAACAATGTTGATAGCCACTGTCATCATACATGGCAACAAATCAACATTGAATGTGGGGGAGGGGGGAGATACTGTCTTTGGGTTATCTGTTATTATAACCACCCCCTTCCCCTTAACAATGTTGATAGCCACTGTCATCATACATGGCAACAAATCAACATTGAATGTGGGGGAGGGGGGAGATACTGTCTTTGGGTTATCTGTTATTATAACCACCCCCTTCCCCTTAACAATGTTGATAGCCACTGTCATCATACATGGCAACAAATCAACATTGAATGTGGGGGAGGGGGGAGATACTGTCTTTGGGTTATCTGTTATTATAACCACCCCCTTCCCCTTAACAATGTTGATAGCCACTGTCATCATACATGGCAACAAATCAACATTGAATGTGGGGGAGGGGGTAGATACTGTCTTTGGGTTATCTGTTATTATAACCACCCCCTTCCCCTTAACAATGTTGATAGCCACTGTCATCATACATGGCAACAAATCAACATTGAATGTGGGGGAGGGGGGAGATACTGTCTTTGGGTTATCTGTTATTATAACCACCCCCCTTTCCCTTAACAATGTTGATAGCCACTGTCATCATACATGGCAACAAATCAACATTGAATGTGGGGGAGGGGGAGATACTGTCTTTGGGTTATCTGTTATTATAACCACCCCCCTTTCCCTTAACAATGTTGATAGCCACTGTCATCATACATGGCAACAAATCAACATTGAATGTGGGGGAGGGGGTAGATACTGTCTTTGGGTTATCTGTTATTATAACCACCCCCTTCCCCTTAACAATGTTGATAGCCACTGTCATCATACATGGCAACAAATCAACATTGAATGTGGGGGAGGGGGGAGATACTGTCTTTGGGTTATCTGTTATTATAACCACCCCCTTCCCCTTAACAATGTTGATAGCCACTGTCATCATACATGGCAACAAATCAACATTGAATGTGGGGGAGGGGGGAGATACTGTCTTTGGGTTATCTGTTATTATAACCACCCCCTTCCCCTTAACAATGTTGATAGCCACTGTCATCATACATGGCAACAAATCAACATTGAATGTGGGGGAGGGGGAGATACTGTCTTTGGGTTATCTGTTATTATAACCACCCCCTTCCCCTTAACAATGTTGATAGCCACTGTCATCATACATGGCAACAAATCAACATTGAATGTGGGGGAGGGGGGAGATACTGTCTTTGGGTTAACTTCTTTTGCAGTGTCTCAAGGTTTGCAGCCAGCATTGTAGATTAGAGCTTTTTGATGCGCATACTGTATTTCAAAAGTTACGTATTACCTTACCTAGGGACATGACTTCCAGTAAAGTAACTGAGACTGTGAATTGGTGAACAATCAAATTGAGCTATAAATATCTCTTATTAATCGAGTTCGAGGTCCGTACTGTAAGATTTGATCGCGAAGCGCGCGGGCCATAAATCGACGGGAAAAAACGAGGATCCGTATTTTACAGTACGGACCGAGAAAACGAGGTTAATAAGATATTTATTATATCTCTGGAGTCATTTTGGCGACCAAAACAAACTTTAGCGGGCCGTACAGTGAAGTACGGCCCGCTAAATTGACCAATCACAGCGCGCGTACTAACTGAGAGATATAATAAAACAATATATTACCTGATCGTTTATGCAGAAATATTTTTAGTAAACGAGACAATTGCTATTCCCTAGGAGGGTGACAAAGTAGCCGCCATCCGAAATTACAAAAGTAGATTTATGAAAGACTCATAACTTTATCGAGGGCCCATATTATCTGGAACTTGGTGAGCTACTATGATAAGGTGAACGATGCAAGCTTGAAGGAATGAAAAAAAGGAATTAAAGAAACGGCTTTAAACTGAGACTTTATTTTTGACAGCACATCAGTTTTAACGTCGAGACACAGAGACAGCGACTATGTGTAATTTTAATTTGATCCTTGCCAGATTAAATGAATATTTATTCCCTTAGTTTTTAGGTATTTTATAGGAATATATTCTCCCTTAAGTTTTTATGTATTCTTAGGTATATATTTCATATTTTACACTAATTACTGCCAAGACTATTGTTAGTCTTTCCAATTATTTTACGTTGTCACGCAGTTAGTATACACGACCCCACAAACTTGGAAGCTTTAAATCTCATCGTGTTAAAATACAGGTTTTATGTTTTCTATGTTTATCTTATTAAAAACGTGTCCTCAACGTTAATGTCCATACGCTGATATTTAATCATGATTTAAGAATAAAACATTAAAAGCAAACTGGACGACAAAGAAATAACTCATTCAGTGCTATGGGAAATCCTCAGCTGTTTAAATGCAGCAAGTGGATTGTATTATTGCTATTTATTCTCTCTCAGTTGCTATAGTGCGTTAGCACATGACATTACCGCAGCCATGTTGGTGTCCCCAAACAAAGGAAAGGCGACCATGTTGGTGTTCCAAACTAATTCCCCATCTTCTTTTGTTTCCGTTAAAAGCATGGACGCAGATCACGTGCGTGAATAGGCTCCATACTTCCAACGATACTATTACGCTGCTCAGAGGAATAGCATAAAATACACATATATAAAAGAACGTGTTAGCATAGACTGACCCACATATTTCGGTAACAGCAGGGGCTATTTCCTTCATGGAATTTGATGTTCAAAACGTAACTTTGACAAATCAATTTAGAACATGTTTTAACACACAGCAGTTAACTTGTTCGCACAGTCTTAATTCACAGTTAGGTTTCTTTTTGAGTCAAACTCAACGTTGTTTACCAGTATTGTGGGGATAGTTTCCAAAGAAACTGGTGCTGCGTCGGTGGGTAATTGAAACACAAGAAATTGGGATAATCAAACGAATTGATAAAGTAAGTTATACCACCGTTTCGAGCGTTAGCCCTTAGTCATTGACTCCGACGAAAATTCATATCCTCGCGTCACCGTGTAGTATCATCCATTTATTTGTCTTCTTACGAGTTTGCTTCAATTTGAACGCTGAATTTATATCCATTGTAGATCTTTCTTTTTTTGTATATGCATCCTACGTGTTGTTGTTGTTGTTGTTTTTTTTTTTTTGCAAGATTCTCCCTCTTAACTAACTGCCATCGTGCAAGTTTGTGTCCCTCTGAATTCCACATTCTCCAAACAGGAAGGGGCACCAATGCCACAGGAAGCACAAGGCCGCAGTCTTTCTTCGATTTCAGTAGCATGAGGCAGCTAAAAGAAAACAGAAAATTAACTCTATTCTTTATTGCAATGCTCTGCTTAGTTGACCATCAAGACGTTCGGCAGATGTGGCACTGACTGTATAGTTACTACGTATGTAGATTGTTAAGAGTTACTCCCTGTACCAATTTTAGATGAGAAATCTTTCACTAAGTTATCAAAGGAAAACGTCTCTCACAACAAATCACAAACTTACAAAACAGTAAAAAAATAAGGTTACTTTTTTTTTGAAATCATTCGACTTTCCCTTTAAATTTCCCACCCCAGCCCATGTGAGCTTTAGGTCGACAGAAACTTGAATGTTAATGAGAAAAAAAAAAAAGCAAAACAAACAAACAAAAGCAAACAAACGGACAAATCACTTCACAAAATTCTCAACAGTTTTAAATTATTTAAAATTTAATTATTTTCATGCCACGTTGTCCTGAGAAACATACGTCGGTAGTTTATGTGTAAACAATGCAAAATAATGATAAAGGAGTTTAAGCTGCCAGGAAGAAAGCCACAACCTTAAATACACGGTTAATCTTTGACCTCATAAAAATAAATTTTCCTTCGGATGTAATTTAAAAGAAACAATGAATATGAATGATCGTTCTCGAGATCATCCATTAGAGTTGTAAACATCTTTTCGCTTGGGAAGCAAAGCAAATTTCCGTCGACATACTAAAGTTTGTATTTCGTTGGATAGCGTTGGCAGTGTTTAGTGGCATATGTTCTGCTAAATTACTCTTTTTTTTAATAATGATTACAGTTACACTGATTACACTAGTTACATTATCAAGCAAATACAAGAAAAAGAATAAATAAAGACAAAAACAAAAAGAACACCTTAGATAAAATAAAATATTCTTAAAGTTGAGAGCTGTTTAAAAATTGATCACAATTTTCTTTTCCAAAAGCCTTTGGTAGTAAACAGTACACAACTACAAGAAAGCCTTCTCTAGAGTTGGTAACTTGGGAAGATATATACGTTTGCCAATTTAACTAACAACAAGACGATCTAAGATCGTAAGTCGGACAACAGGTAGACGTGCTGTTATGAGTGTTGACCACTTATGGTGCGGAATGGTCCAAAAAAGAAATGCTAAGGGTACCAAGGTCCTGGTTTCCAACGTGGCATATTTGTTGTCGTTTCCTCGAGTTTCATCGCGAGGCACCTTGTCTTTATCAGCAAATGCTCTTCTGTCACTCTGTCCACATTTTCTGTTCACTGGTAACTCGTTTGATTTCTGGTTTGATTCTAGTGAAACATTCGCTAAATCATTTGATTCTTTTGCTATTTCCAGTTCGCGGAACGACCCATTTCGAAATATACGCTCATTACACTACATTACAAGTATGTTTGAGCGTAGAAGAGATGACACCATTTGTTTTCAACATATTCGCCATCGACTTCGACATCGTAGAAAGAAGTTTGCGCCCGTATTACGTGTCTGCGGTATTCCCCATTGCACGTGACTGCGATTTGCGATGAAACTCGAGTGTAAACCTATAGTCAGTTGCCCGACTAGTTATTGAGGAGTGGGACCAAAGGATCCCATTTCTTGTTTGTAGGATTATTTGTAGATACTCGTTTGTAGGATTCAATTTTATATTGGGACTAAGTTACACTTGGAATTGGTTCCTTATTGTTCATATTTGAAAAGTCCTTATTGTTTAGTCTTCAGTTAGATCAGGGTAAACAAGATTCGAAGCAGTACATCTCGAAGCCAAAACTTTTTAGCATGAATTCGCGTAAGAGCAAAGGGCGCACAGTATTAACCCTTTTGCAGAGGAGCATTGAAAGTCTTAGAAGTCATCGAAAACGTGCATCATTTTTAAGAAATCCCTATTCAAATCCTTTATATCGCCCTGAATAGGCATATCATTAGAGTTAACGATTGAAAATTCATTAAAACCGCAGTTTTTTTTTTCACTTGGATTCGCGTAAGAGTACGTGCAAGTTAACCTTGTCAGAGAAGCCGGTAAACTAGACAAAAATGTTTGAGGATGACATAACGAGTTCGTTGGTCTCAGAGGGAATTGCCACTGACAACACAACTCTTTGCATGGAAGAAAAGCAAACAGCAAAGTGGTATCGGGGTATCAAAGCACAAAAATAATAAAACTAATCATTGATTTCTTACTTAAGCCCTTTAGCCCCACTATTAATAATTCATTTTCTCCTATCTGTTCTCATATGTTTTGTTATGGTACTAATGAGGAGAATTTATACAAATATATTCGATGTAAAAAAAACAAGATAAATTTCGTATCTTCGCGCAGGCACTTAATATCCTCTATTCTATCTGACAATATCATCGTCATCATTGTAAGAAATTGTGTAAACAGAAACTTTCCACCGCATATAAAAAGATCGCCCAAAAAAAATTATAAAAATTCATTCAACTTTCTCTGTTTTTCATACTAAGTCTTGATTCCTTGAGAACCAACAAAAATAGGCAAGCATTGCATGCAAGTGGCTACTACATTTATTAAGTTTATTCGGACCTTTTTGCCATACCTATCGCCTTTTCTCGATTTCATAACTTTTACATATTCTCTTCTGAGTTGAAAAATAAATCGATGTAAAAGCGAATTATATTGTGCACTGTGATTGGCTAAATACTAGGCACGCGATCTATTGACATATTGGCTCCTGCATTATTTCATATGCAGCAACCAAAAAATGAAGGAAACATTTATATATGAGTGTAATATTTTGGGAGTAGTAGCCTGTTTGGATGTCCCTTCTACGTACTGTTTGAGGGGAGGCGAATGGTAAATGTGAGACTTTGCAAGACGGCGAGACTAGCGTTTTTCTTTGCAAGCCCGAGACATTTTAGATTGTGAGACAGAGACTTCAAAGTGTCTTGAGTACGAGACTCTTTCGTACAAAAATCGAGACTGCAACACGCACACAACTGCTGAAAACGAGGCTGCGAGACCCGTGAAATTCGGCTAAAATTTTGCGAGACCCATAGTTTTTGAAGGACCATTCGCCACCCCTTGTTTTTTTTGCTGTCAAAAAAAAAATAAAATAAAATAAAATAACCACCTGCAAAACAAGTGCGATATCCAGTCGATTCTTCGCTAACGAGGATTTGCTCTTTCCCTAAACATATTTAGATTTTGAATAATGGAAAGTGAAAAGTAAGGTATTAACAATCGCATGCCGAAAACAATTAATTTAATTAAGTCCACGTCTTTTAAGGAACCTCACTTAACAGGAAGAAGAAAATGGTCGATAAATTATTCAAGAAGACAGAGAGCCTCATTTTGACATCATCTTTTTACTTATTATTTCATAACTACCATTACCATTGTTTATTAATAGAGAGACGAGTTATCATCATTATTAAAAGTATCATTTATTATTAATGGTATTATTAACACTTAAATCCACTAACATCCTCTTCAGAGCAAACAACAACAAGGAGCACACAGTTTCAAAGGTCTCTAATTACAGATGGAGATGAACGACACGAAAAAAAGTTTAGCGGAACTGTTCCGATCTCTCGAGTCAAGATCTTCTTTGTCGGTAATTGCCGAGTCTACTGCTTATCTCTTGATCCTTTTGACATCTTTTTTCGGTAACTCACTCCTGTGTTTGGCGTTTTACAAGACAAGGCATTCCGAAATCATGAAAACTACTTTTTGACTTCGCTCGCTGTTACGGATATTTGCTCTGTAGTGCTATGGATGCCGCTCGCATTTACGACGCTGGTAACAGGAAAATGGCCATTTGGAGAATTTGTTTACCAGCTTCAAGGAAGCCTGATTTTTATATTCTCTACTGTTTCGCTCATAACAATGGGTATGATAGCCGTAAACCGCTATGTTAAGATAGTAAAATCTGCAACCGTTTACAACAAACTCTATTCCAAGAAAAACGTTCTGACATCCATCTTAGGTTCTTGGATTGCGGCGGCTGTGGTGGTTTCTCTATCATTTGTGTTTGCCAAGAATGCTTTCGGCTTTCATCCAGGCAAATGTTTATGTTTCCAACGAATTGACATCTTAAAAGGTCTACGACTTTACTTTGTAATCTGCTACTTTGTGGTAGCTTCTACAATATTTCCTTCGATATAGTATTTTGTTATTACAAAATCTTTCGAAAAGTGCGCGCACATGTCAATCAGATTGCGGAATCTGCCCAACACGATGAGAACTCCAGAACTTTCAATGAAGACGCCAAGGTCGCAAGAATGTTGTTCGTTATTTGTTTCGCGTTTTTCTTTCGTTGGAGTCCGTCTATTATCATTGATCTCTACGAATCACAAAACGGTCAGTACATAGTCACAAGAGAAGTCTACTTCTTCAACACATTTGCCTTTTCGTGTAGTAGCGCAGTTAATCCCCTTATTTATGGACTGATGAGAAAGGAATATAGAATAGCTTATAAGAACGTAATACCTTGCAGAAGGGGCTTGCAAAAGCAATACTTCAGGCACAGGCGCGGATCCACACCGGTTTCCAACGTTTTACGAAAATCGGTCAAATATTTCAGAATTACTCACGAACCCCCAAATAGAGGACTTCAGGAATAAAAAATTCCAGAACATTTCTTAAGGGAGCACGGCCCTGAACCCCTCTAGAAGACACTCGTTATTTCATAAATCAGTCACCATTTATCCTAGATCCGCGCCTGATACAGTGCATTTGTGTTCAAAGTGTTTCAGCCAGTTTCTGCAATAAAGTTTGACTACTATTTTCATATGTATTATTTAAGAATAGGAAGTTATGGGGTAAGGTAAATGAATCTTGAGCAATAAAGAACTTTGATCACAAAGAATCACACTAGTAAGTACAAACATTAATCGAAAATAAAAATTTGATAATAAATAAAGATGATTTCTAAGGAACTTTATCTAATCTTGAATTTAGCAGCGGGATAAATCGGTTTAATATATACGAGCCCAGCAACAGCCACAAGCAATTTAAATATTTACATGGATATTGCGATCAAGAGAAAAATGGCTGACAGACGCTTTGGGTGCGTTCGATTGGGAAATCCGGATTCAGATTTGGAAAATCTAAATCCGGATTTCCCAATCGAACGCACCCTATGTGATGTTTTTTGATCGTGAAAATGAAAGATGAAGGTGTTCCGCAAAATACCAACAAGGAAATAAGCTGCGAATGCGCATTTGTGCGTTTTGTAACGTTTCCTGTCTTAAGAAATAAAGTAAGCCGTGATAGTGGTATTCGTAACGCTAACACGGCCCGGAATCTCTTTTAGCAACTGCAAGGAACTGTGGTTTTGGTTCCAAGGTCTCATCTCGTTATGAATTATTGTTCAATTAAAACTTTCAAGTTTTCTTTTCAATAGGATTTATTTTGCCTCTTAGTGCGAGCTATCTTATAAACGATCAATTAAGCATGGACGGGAAGTTCCAGTTGACTGATAAAGGGGTTTTTAGGGCCTATTTACACGGGTGATTTAGAGGGCAATTTACGGCGCGAAAACTCGATGATGCTGCCGCACACTCAGAATCGTCCGTTGAACGACCAACCATTTTGGCGGTAATTTTACCGCTATTCGGGTGCAATATTGTTACCGATTTTGGAAAAGTGGTGATTTTCTGTAGCATTATTAACTGAACTCATGCAAATAAACGGAAAAGTGAAATTAATGGCCCTGCCAAACAAACATCACTTTGCATGATATTGCAAACAAAACGCATTTAAACTTAAAATCCATTAACACGACAGATTGTAAAGCTGCATGAAAATCCCCTTTTATTACTCGCGATAAAACGCTCAAACGGGACTATAAGGCAGGTAAACCTAGACAGCAACGTCGTAAAAGTTAAACGTTCGATGAAAAGTAAACTGGATTCACAAGTGTTAATAAGTACCAATTCATTTCTTAGCCTTACTGCGCAAAACAACCGTGAAATAGTAAATTAAACGTTTCGTGAGCATGTAGACAGCACTAACAGTTTTACTATTAAATAATTATCGTTCTTTGTAATGAACCAGAGGATAGCTTTTACACGGTCAGACAAACTAATGGTTTCAGTCATGTGGTTGATGTTTAAAATTTGAATATAAAAATATCCTTTGTCGGCGTTGTCAACTAGTTAATTCTTCGTGACGACTTTTGCTTCGACAAACCCTTGGTCAAGCTAAGCTATTTGAATCTTGCTATTATATTTTTTGATAATAACTATTGGTGTTTGTTTCAAGAGCTTGTTTAGTAAAAGTATGTTCTTGTAGAAAGCTGTTTAATTTTGCCGTAACGAATTCTGGGAGCGACGATATCACCATCGCCACCATGAACGCGAAAAGAACGTCATCAATTAAGTGAGTCAACGACAGCGTTAATGAGCAACACAAAAGAAATTGAAAGCGCAAAAATAAAGTGTGCTACGTTTCTCATTAATTCCAAGGTGATTAAAGAATGCAGAGAAATCAGACAGGCCAGCTGCCAAAGTGCAAAGAGTGGAGAAAATTTAAAAATCTCGTGCAATCCTACAGAACTTCGTGTAGTGGTTTCGGAATGTTTTCAGAAGCTTTCTAACGCTTGAGCAAAGTATTTACTAGGAATTGATGCCTTTCGCCATTAGCAAATAAAAACACACGAAAACTGAACCCGCTACAATTTATGATAATCGAGAATTTACTTATAAATGTGCGATAAGGTTGTGTGTCTAGGTTTTGTCCTTAGGTATAGCATAATCGGCGAAAACTACAAAAGGAGAAAACTGTATTAGAATCTACTGTTCGAAAAATTGCGCCAGCGTAACAAGTAAATGCTTTCTTCTTTTCTTTGGCGATATAAAAGAGGAAAAGAACGCTTCATTAAAATTAATTGTATTGTTCAAAAAATTGCGTCAGCGTCTAAACAAGAAAATGCGTCTTTTTTCCTTGGGCGGATTTCAAAATAGGTATAGACAGGTGAAACATTTTTATACCTTGAAATGATGTTCTGTGTGGTCAAGCATGTTCTCAATGTTTCAACTTTCTCTGGTTTAAACCCGAATAAGACATGCAAGTCCGCTACAAATTTAAATTTTAAATCTATAAATTAAACTTGGTAAACATTTAATCACATAAGCATCTCTCTTTGACTAAACCAAGTTAATTTTTTTCTGCAGATTTACTGTGTTAAGAAACTGCAATGGGATCACGTACACTGTAATGGAAATTGTTGCGAGAAGAGTATAAATTGCCTTTTACAAAAAGTTCTTATCAAAATCATCATAATAAAAATGTTAATAATAATGCTTATGATGAATGTTTTAAATGTGTCGAGAAAATAATTTTAACCGAAAGTACTTTCACAAAGATTTTTCAACTTAATTACGGATTAAAAGATGGTAAAACTCAAAAGAAATGTAGAAAAGTGAAACAAAATTTAGCAATAGCAAGTTCTTGTAATGGAACAGGCATAAACTCGCTGGTACTTCCCGTTTACACACCATGAATTCATTAATTAAACGAACACCTTCAAATAATTATGAGATAAAAATGCGAAGCACAAAAGAAATATGAAGAAAGTAAAAAAAAAACTCACATACGCAAATGCCTGTAATGGCACCAAAATGGAGACGCTAAGAAAAATAATAATAAATTCATCAATTTAAAAACACCTTTTTGGGTAATTTAAAGGCATAGTGGATTGTTGAATATACTGACATATGTCAGAGAAAGCCAAATGTAGGAGGGAAGAAAACAGCATTTGCGATGGGACATTGTTCTATTTAGATCCACATTTTACAGAATACACATCGAATCAGCAAAATGAATTTGTCGGAGAAATCCGAAGACATTTTAATAATAAGGAAGAAAGACCTTGCTGCATCTCTGGAAAACCGCGGAACAGCTTTGGTTGTATTGGAGACAATCCTCGCGCTCGTGATTCTACTACCTGCATTTCTTGGAAACACTTTGTTATGTTTCGCAATTTTCAGAACAAGAACACTGCGACAAAATCCTCAGAATTTTTTCATGGTATCGCTCGCTGTGACGGATATACTGTACGCAGTGCTATGTATGCTTCCTGGTGTTGGCGTGTTAATAACAGGACGATGGCCCTTTGACAATATAATGTGCCAAATACAGGGCAGTTTCGCTCTTATCCTGGGTGCTGTTTCACTACTAACTATGGCGCTCATCGCTGTTAATCGCTATTACAAGATTGTGCGATCCACAGACGTTTACCAAAAGATTTTCACCAAGAGAAACATTCTTCTTCTTATAGCAGCCCCATGGATGTATGCAATAGTCGCAGTGTTTTCTTTATTTTTCGTGGTCAGCAATGTTTATGAGGTAAGACTTGAGAAACTAGTGTGCTATGCATTACTTGAACAAAGTGAAACTGTGCGACTCATGATTCTGGGTGGGTATCTCTTGGTTGTTATCGTATCGTTTCCTTCGATCGTGGTTTCGTACTACAAGGTTTACAAGAAAATCCACAGCCATTTTACAGCGGTAACAAACTCGGCGCTGTACGACAACAACGCGAGAGCCTTTGTAAACGAAGTCCGAATAACGAAAATGTTATTTGTAACCTTCGTTTGTTTAGTAATATGTTGGACGCCAACTCTCGCCATTGACCAAACAGAAGCGGTTCGTGGGCAATATATTTTTCCTCGACAGCTGTACCTACTTGGGACATTCAGCGTTCAGATTTCCAGCGCAATAAACCCACTGATTTATGGACTACTGCGAAGAGAATTTAGAGAAGCGTACAAAAAAATGCTGCGATGTGGACATGATTAACCTGCAAGTACTCCCTACCATATCAACACATTATCAAGCAAACACATGGTGAGAACTGAGAAAATTACCAGCTCTAGAATACTAAACTGTTGTCAAAGCAAATTCTTTGAGCAAAATCATGTATTAGCATCCATTATTGACTAAGAAAAAATGCTAGTCGGATCTTCGGAGAGAAAGTCTGTTTGAACAGCTTCGTGCATTGAGGGTATCAATACTGTATTAGTGCTAAGCCATCTTTGGTACAAAAGATAATTTTTTCCATAAACTGAGTTCCTTTTTGTATCTGCGGACGTCCAGCGGAACTTGTAGATACGACCGCTATCAACTTTGTAAATCCGTCCTTAAGTAACAGTAGAACCATTCGGCAAATAATCGCAACCTCCTTTTCTTCGATTCTTTTCGCCGGGCTCCAATTTCGCCTCTGAATTTCTGAAATAGCACAGTACAGTTTGACACATCTCCCTTGCTACCTTGAAAATCTAGTAAATACATGCAGCGCTAAACTGCTTGTTTCGTTTAGTACTTTTACAACCGTTGCAATGTACATACCATTACAATTAAATTTATGTACAGCCTCAAGTCGCCAGAGATAAAGAGGGCCCATGCACAGAACTGGTTTTCAATACGATTGAATAAGAAATGGGAAGAGTGTTGTGAAACAGACTGTTATTCATCGTGGTAGCTTGGCAAGAGTTTTTCACATTTCCTCTAACTTTTTTCACTTATTCGTTTTTGTCGCTGCCTTTCTTTTTATCTGGTAGGTGGACCTAAATTGCAAGCTCTGAAAACTCGTACTGAAGGGCGTATAGTCTTTCTGGGGTTATTTTGTTAGATAGGGTACCATAAAGTTTCGAAAGTAACGACTTCCCAAAAGTAGCGATAAAATTTCACGTGTTAGCAAATCCCGAACGTAGCGACCCCCGAATTTAACGAAAGTAGCAATAGAAAAAGGCTGCTAAATCCAAGAGTAATTAGTGACGCTCCTGTCAGAATTTTACGGTATTGTTAGATAAGCTTATTTTGTTAGATAAGGTTAGTTTGTTAAATAGGGTTATTTTTAAATTTGGGAACGAATATCTTCTACTGTACTCTTGAGGCTCGACGAGCCCTAAGAGGGCCTGGGTGGGAGGCTAGTTTCCGGTTGTCTCTTCATGGTCAATATCAGTACAAGCATACTAACTATGGTACAAGTTATGCCAGTCATGAAAAACATCGTTATCAGACATCAAGGGAAGGAAAGCGGGTTAAAAAAATAAGGTTCTAGTTGCGCCAACAAAGACGGTGAATTTTAAAAATATCAAATGGTTCCTTGCATGGAAGTAACACAGCGGTTTAGCACTCGAAGCCATCTGACTTTAGGTCTATTATTATCTGTTGCGACTTGAGATTATTAATCTCCACCACATTCATGCGTTAAACGGCTTTTCCTTGGAAACAGTTTGTTCTGTTTTTGCGGTTTAAAAGACAAAAACACTCCGGCGAAATCTTCAAATTGCTTGCCATTGCAGACGTACTGTACGCCGTGCTATGCATGCTTCCTGGGGTCGGAATACTGGTAACCGGAAAATGGCCATTCGACAACATAATGTGCCAAATACAAGGAAGTTTTAATTTTATCCTGTGCACTGTTTCACTGCTAACTATGGCGCTCGTAGCAGTAAGTCGTTACTTTAAGATCGTGCGGTCCTCGGAACTTTACCAAAAGATTTTCAGCAAGAGTAACATTCTGACGATGGCTGCAGCACCCTGGATCTACGCAATAGTCTCTGTTACGAGTGTGTTCCTCATGGTGTACAGCGTCTACGAAACCAGGCTTGAAATGCTCGTGCGCCACACAAGACTTGATCACAGCAAAAGCGTTCAGCACATGATCATTTGCGGGCATCTTTTTGTCACTACTGTTTCGTTTCCTGCTACAGTCATTTCGTACTGTTTGGTTTACAGGAAAGGACGCGCCCAAATTGCTGAGCCAAAAACGTCGACGCTGCAACAAAAGAGGAGAGCCTTCGCGAACGAAGTGCGATCATTGTTACAAAAATGTTATTTGTTACGTTCGTTTGTTTTATAATCTTTTGGAAACTAGCACTTTCAATTCGCGTAACAGAAGGAGTTCGTGGTCAATACATTTATGCGGACAGTTGTACCTCTGAAAATTTTTGTGTGCAGATTTCCAGTGCTATTAACCCGCTGATCTATGGATTACTGCGAAGAGAATTCCGAGAAGCGTACAAGAACATGTTGGGATGTGGCGAAGGTATAAGATATTTACCATCGACTGAAAAAGCATCCCTTAAATTAATTCCTGATAGCAGGGCCGAAGTCAGTCAGAGAGAAACCGACGCATTTACCTCGGTCATTTGGAGTCAATAACACGGAATTTTCTTATCAAATAATGCGTGATCTCAGTTTTGTGTTAAAATTTTTAAAATGTAGTCATTACAAACACCCTCAACATCTCGTAAGAGAATTTAGCAACAAACATTACCTTTTTAAATAACCGGCCCACCGTTTTTTCTCTGTGTTATTAGTTTTATTCAGTAGAATAGAACAGCGACAATTTCTACGTTTTCCATCAGCAAAACCTCGGATTGTGTGTCTACTGTGAAGCTCTTCAACGAACAACTAGCTGTAAGGGAGATTGAAGTCATTGGAATTTACTGTCCAAAACAGAAAAATACTTTTAAGTCGATATGAGCAAGAAAGAGTATTTCCCAATATAAATCTATATTTTTCTAAATTAGTTTTTTCTTCATCAGCTAGATAATAAATATCGTATCATACAATTTTGCGAGTCGTGCGATCAATGTTTCACTTCATTGGTCATGATTTTGCCTTGCCATGCTCAGCAGAATGCCTCAATTACACCACATATCCTCTTACAAATTTGAGGAGTTGTTTGTGGTTCAAAAAGTTTACACTCGAAGATAAATCACTGTTTCAAAATTCCGTGTGTCACTTCAGACGAAATTGAGAAGAACGCAAACCGTTTGATTTAATAATCGATTTAATGATTTCGTAATCAAATTATAAAAGACAGCTTGGCAAAATTGAGATTTTCCCGTTTGTTAGCCTTGCTTTCAGCGGACCACAATGCTCTGCGCTGTGGAAGAGCCTCTCGCTTCGGACCAGAATGCACTGGAGAATGTAATTTAGCATGCATTATGAGAACTTTTCGTGAGGGCTTGCACGTATTCGGACATTTTTGCTTTTTTGCTACGGAGTTTTGTTGTTTTACACTTGTGCAGCAGCTGATTTTTCACACGTTGGTGACCCGGACATGATTTTGTGTATTAGCCAGCACGGTAAACTGATCCAGCATTTTGAAGGCTTTAATGTTATGGGCTTCACATATTCACAAAGTATTCCAGGGTACCTTTTTTCATACAAATCTCTTCAATTTGAAAGAATCACAAACCTGCAGCCCTTTAACCAAAGGAATTGGAACTTCTAATTGTAGCATACTAATTCCATATATATACAAGTGTCACCATTAGCGTTTTCAGAAACTTGACCGAACAAAATAAATGACTGACAACCATTTCTGGACAAGGTCTTTACAATCCTTGCTTCAATTTGAAAACTACATCCAAATTTCCGCAGCCCTTCCATAGCCCAGGCTACACTAGTTTACTTCTATTTAAGAAAGTGTGCTAATCTTCAAAGCATATAGAAAAAAAAGTATCAGTTTTTTTCCTTGTTTGCGGTGATTTATTTCTGAGTGGTAAATCTCCTTAGCGAGTGCTATACATAACCTTACGTATTAGTTTGGAGAATTTACAGTTAGTTCCACTCAATACCTTTGAGTTGAACACGCTCTCAATTTTCGTCACCTGAGTAGTTAAAAGTATACATATATATGGTGCAAATTTCAGCTCCGCGCAGTCATCTTCAAAGGTGGTACCAAATGTTCCGGTCGAAATGGACTGGATATTTTGATCGAATGATAAGCGCCCAAAATGTCTTCGAATGCTTTTCCGAACTCCTGCAGACCTATACTTAGAGCAAATAGCATTACAGGGAATTTAAATTTTTTTTTCTGCAGTACAAAAACGTGTAGTGAAACCTCTTAAACAAAGCCCTATTTACCTAAAGGCATCCAACAAAATTAAGGAAAGGTCTTGAAAATTAAAATCTCTTTGTATGCTTTTCTGAACTCTCTTCTCATCACGCCATATATCAACGGATTGACAGCACAGCTAGCAATAGCAGTGACAGATGAAAAAACATAAAGCTCTCTTGGCAGCGTGTACTCCCCGCGAAAAATACCAATCAAATCAACAACAAAAACAGGCGTCCAACACGCGTACAGTGCAACGACAGTAACGAATAGCATTTTGCTGATTTTCGCATCTTCTGCAAATGTCCTGCAGGATTCTCTTGTAGGAGCAGTGATGTTTGCGACCTGGCTAAAATGGACGCGGACTTTATGAAAGATTTTGATGTAACAGAACCCTAACACGGGGAACGTCAGGAAGCCGGTAAGAGCGTAACCCGTCCCCGCAAACACACTGTCATTTTGTCGACTCATCTCAAAGAAACAAAGGAATTTTCCGGGATGAAAGTTGAACGTATTTCCAGCTGACAAGAAGATTACTGGTACAAGCATGGAAACAAACCAGGACAGCGCAAGTGAAGATAGAATAACTTTCTTGCTACAGAGTTTTGTATAAAGATCTGGCGATTTCACCATCTTGATGTAGCGATTTACGGCTATGAGGCTCATGGTGAACAGCGACACTATGGCGAAACCGACCCCAGCAATTCCCTGGATCTGACAAACAAATTCCCCGTACGACCAACGTCCTGTGCTGGTGGCTAAAATAGCCATCGAACCGGCAGTAACGGCCATCAACAAATCCGAAATGGAAAGTGAAATTAAAAAGTAGTACTGTGGTCGACGGAATGAACGCACTCTGAGAAACACTGAACACAACAAAAGATTACCCAGAAATGACCACAGAACGAGCGCTATGGCCAGCGAAGACTCGACAGCGATCTGCCAAGTGTCCCTATTTTCTAACGCGAAAAACATTTCTAGTTTTCTCGCCACAAAATCCTCCATCGTTTTCAAGGCCCGATATAATTTGAAATTGATCTTTATCCACCCACGCCGCTGGTTCAATGACAGAACCAAACCTAACATCACTTCTTATTGACCAAGCATTATCTCTTCATAATTAAAATCTTTTATTGTGTGTTCGTGTTATGTTTTTGCTCTCCAATCAGCTGCATGAACGGCCTTAATATGTTTGCGAAAGTTCTGTCACATTACAGTGCTTTCAGTTCGAAGTGAATCTATAACGTTTAAAACCTTGACGATTGGTGATATCGTTGATTAAAAACTAATTCAAAGCTAAATTTAACTGTTATCGCAGAAACTGAAGTGTAAATTATTAAGCACAGTGGAAATTAACGTTGAATGATCAAACTGTTCTGTTGTTACTATCATAGACTTTGTTTACATTTGCTTTAAATTTTCTGAGACCACTACATAAAGTCTTTAAAACAATAGGTGTTAGGAAAAGACTAATTGAAAACATCATTACAAACAGCAATTCATTGAAATTCAAAATTCAAACATAACCCAAACAAACTTCGCCAAGATTTTCCAAACAATCTCTTAAACATATATATATATACGTTTAAGTCAGTTCAGCAACTGAAAGCAAGCATATCAAAGGAAGAATTAGAAAGTAACAGATCAATCTCAATAGAACCTAGATAGATTCAGTGTACATTGTGAAATCTCGTTCAGCAGCACGCATTAGGCGCACTGAAATCCCTTGTGGAACAGTTGGCGCAACTGGGCATGACGTCATAGGGAGCGCATGCGCAGGTTGAGATCAAACTTAGAACAATAGACTACCCTAATTTTTCCACATGATATCAGGTGCAGCCGGCGTGGTCTAGTGGATAGAGCAGTCGACTAGGATGCGATAGGTACCGGGTTCGGAACGCGGGATGGCTCTCGATCTGGCTTGGGGGCCGGGCTTTCCCACCCACTTGGCGTTTCTGCGAAGGTGTCTAGGAATTACTCTCCATCTGGCTCGGGGGCCGGGTAATTTCACCCCTCCATCCGCACGTTTTTGTTTTATATAATTTTATTTTTTCATATTTTAACTTCAAAAACACAGGCAAAGAAATCAATATACACTGTTCTGAGGGCTTCCTTTTTTTACCTTTTTCTTTGTTTTTTTTTTCTTTTTTCTTTTTCTCTTTTTCTTTGTACTTTAATGTGTAAGTAAAATTGGACTTTGGTATTTTCCCCTTGCCTAATTTTTTCTTTAGAAAATTACCATTAGGAGAAAGACCACAAGGGCAAAACTTTCATTATATGGGACATGAGAAAAAAAAAGAAGTAATTGTACCAGTTACAGTGCTCTTATTTTCTTTTTCTACTTTTTTCTTCTTCTTTTTTTTGTTTCTACATCTTCTCTTGTGCTTTAATGTCTAAATTAAATTGGCCTTTGGCATTTTTACTCCCTGCCTTTTTTTTCAAAAAATTACCATTAAGCAAAGGCTCACAAGGGCGACGCGTCATTATATAGGACACAAAAAAGGAAAACCAGAAGAACGTTTACCAGTTACAGTGTTTTCTGAATGTGAACGCTTGAAACACATGTTTTTTCTCTTTACTATTTTTCTAAAATTTCCAATTTCTCCTGAAGTTTCGGTTTCTTATATATACCTATGTGCGAAAAGCACACCGTGACAAGAGGATATTCTTTGGTTTACACTTTAGTTGGTTAAAAAGTAGAAGGAAACAGACCCTCAAAGTAGACAGCTTGCTCTGTCTGCTGCTATTGTTATCACTGATAGCTGGCCGGAACCGTAGACATGATAAAGGGAGTTAAACAGGTAGTCAGAAACATCTACCTAATAATTTTTGTACAACTGTGTAGTTATTTTGTGATTGATTCTCCAAAACAGCAGATTATTTCTTTGGATCTCTTGAGCAACTCTTTCAGAAGTGTAAATATGTTTTATAAAAGTTTTCGCACTCATTTAAAATTGCTCTATTTGTTGTAGCAAAGTGTTTCCGCCAATCTTTAATTTGCCACTATTCACCTCGATTTCAGAGTATGATATTGTTAAATATTGAAGCATCTAAACAATAGTAGCTGTACATCACTCTGCTAAAATTCTTACAACAAATTCAGTTACCGTAAACAGATGGATCTAACTGATTTATTAAGAAAATTCCATTTCTTTTTCACCTGTTTTCAAAACAAATATTTGATGAGTAACCATCTTTGTTTTTATTTAGCAACAATGCAAACAAGCAAGCTTAAAAGATGACTGGAACTAAGTTAATTTTCCCTTTGTTTCAACACTGATAAGCCAGAAGGCGCTTCTTAATCTTTCACGTTGTATCAAATAGATCTCAAAGAGGTCTTGGCAGTTACAGCGGGATGCTGTTGCCGTTGTAGTTTTCAAAGGCCTGAGCAGCTGACAGTACATGAAGGCCATAGATGGGGAAGAGAGACACACAGCTGTTTCTGGTCTGCAGAGTTGACACTGTACCTTTAGCAAGAGTTGTGTGCAGTCAGTTGTAACTGCCTTAAAACAGTGCCAGAGGCCTAACATCAAGGTGAGACAATTTTCATGTAATTATTATTCCTGGAGATAGTACTAATACTTTCAGCGACTGATTGACTGATCGAGAACGTAACAAACAGCAATTCACTTCTTTTCAAATCTTCTTAAGCCTTAAATAAGTAAATGAGATTAGACTTTGTTTACGTTTGGTTTACATTTTTTCTTTGCCATTGATTTTTTTTTAAATTACCACAAACACAAGGTTGACAAGGGCAACCCATTATTGGATACAAAATTAAAAAAGAGACATTGTATCAGTTAGAGTGTTTTTTCAGTTTGACATATTTGACAGGCATGAAGGTACTTTCTTCTCGAAATAATTCCAGTGGCAGTAAGAACGTTAACCCTAAGGATTTTTAGAGGTTTGTTTTAATGAAACCTTGGCAGGGATTTACTCATAAAGGCTTACAAACCAAATGAACCAGGCCTAAAATAACAAGATTATTGACCTGCTTGTGACGAACACGTTTTTATGTGCATGTGTAGCGCGGAATACCTCTGAGACCACTACATAAGTCTTAAAAACAATAGGTGTTAGGAAAAGACTAATTGAAAACATCATTACAAACAGCAATTCATTGAAATTCAAAATTCTAACATGACCCAAACAAACTTCACCAAGATTTTCCAAACAATCTCTTAAACATATATATACGTTTAAGTCAGTTCAGCAACTGAAAGCAAGCATATCAAAGGAAGAATTAAAAAGTAACAGATCAATCTCAAGAGAACCAACAGAAAGAGCCGTATCCAAGTAATTCAATCGAAATGTACTGTCAATGTAGGCCCCGTTCGTTTAATGTTCAACAGGGCCGCGGTTCGATTCAGCGATAAGTGTGAATTATATCTGCAGTTTAACGGCTGCTTGTCTGATCAAAGCTTGAACCTAAACTCACGTAGAAAGGCGTTGGTGGTTCTTGAAATTGAATATTGGGTTCCGTAAATGTTAATTGAGCGGCTCAGTGTTGTTCTCCTATTTTGAAATGCATATGTGCACAAGATCAACCAAAACAGCGTTGTCTTTTAAGCTAGATTCAGTGTACTTTGTGAAGCCTGAAATAGTCGACTGTGGTAACCGTTTTCCGTCGAAAGCGCGAAATCTCGTACAGCAACATGCATTAAGCTCACTGAAATCCCTTGTGGAACAGTTGGCGCAACTGGGCATGACGTCATAGGGAGCGCATGCGCAGGTTGAGATCAAACTTAGAACAATAGACTACCCTAATTTTTCCATATGATATCAGGTGCAGCCGGCGTGGTCTAGTGGATAGAGCAGTCGACTAGGATGCGATAGGTACCGGGTTCGAAGCGCGGGATGGCTCTCGATCTGGCTTGGGGGCCGGGCCATCCCACCCCCTTGGGGTTTCTGCGAAGGTGTCTAGGAATTACTCTCCACCTGGCTCGGGGGCCGGGTAATTACACCCCTCCATCCGCACGTTTTTGTTTTATATAATTTTATTTTTCCATATTTTAACTTCAAAAACACAGGCAAAGAAATCAATATACACTGTTCTGAGGGCTTCCCTATTTCACCTTTTTTCTTTGTTTTTTTTTTTTTCTTTTTTCTTTTTCTCTTGTTCTTTGTACTTTAATGTGTAAGTAAAATTGGACTTTGGTATTTTCCCCTTGCCTAATTTTTTCTTTAGAAAATTACCATTAGGAGAAAGACCACAAGGGCAAAACTTTCATTATATGGGACATGAGAAAAAAAAAGAAGTAATTGTACCAGTTACAGTGCTCTTATTTTCTTTTTCTACTTTTTTCTTCTTCTTTTTTTTGTTTCTACATCTTCTCTTGTGCTTTAATGTCTAAATTAAATTGGCCTTTGGCATTTTTACTCCCTGCCTTTTTTTTCAAAAAATTACCATTAAGCAAAGGCTCACAAGGGCGACGCGTCATTATATAGGACACAAAAAAGGAAAACCAGAAGAACGTTTACCAGTTACAGTGTTTTCTGAATGTGAACGCTTGAAACACATGTTTTTTCTCTTTACTATTTTTCTAAAATTTCCAATTTCTCCTGAAGTTTCGGTTTCTTATATATAACTATGTGCGAAAAGCACACCGCGACAAGAGGATATTCTTTGGTTTACACTTTAGTTGGTTAAAAAGTAGAAGGAAACAGACCCTCAAAGTAGACAGCTTGCTCTGTCTGCTGCTATTGTTATCACTGATAGGTTGCCGGAACCGTAGACATGATAAAGGGAGTTAAACAGGTAGTCAGAAACATCTACCTTATAATTTTTGTACAACTGTGTAGTAATTTTGTGATTGATTCTCCAAAACAGCAGATTATTTCTTTGGATCTCTTGAGCAACTCTTTCAGAAGTGTAAATATGTTTTATAAAAGTTTTCGCACTCATTTAAAATTGCTCTATTTGTTGTAGCAAAGTGTTTCCGCCAATCTTTAATTTGCCACTATTCACCTCGATTTCAGAGTATGATATTGTTAAATATTGAAGCATCTAAACAATAGTAGCTGTACATCACTCTGCTAAGATTCTTACAACAAATTCAGTTACCGTAAACAGATGGATCTAACTGATTTATTAAGAAAATTCCATTTCTTTTTCACCTGTTTTCAAAACAAATATTTGATGAGTAACCATCTTTGTTTTTATTTAGCAACAATGCAAACAAGCAAGCTTAAAAGGTGACTGGAGCTAAGTTAATTTTCCCTTTGTTTCAACACTGATAAGCCAGAAGGCGCTTCTTAATCTTTCACGTTGTATCAAATAGATCTCAAAGAGGTCTTGGCAGTTACAGCGGGATGCTGTTGCCGCTGTAGTTTTCAAAGGCCTGAGCAGCTGACAGTACATGAAGGCCATAGATGGGGACGAGAGACACACAGCTGTTTCTGGTCTGCAGAGTTGACACTGTACCTTTAGCAAGAGTTGTGTGCAGTCAGTTGTAACTGCCTTAAAACAGTGCCAGAGGCCTAACATCAAGGTGAGACAATTTTCATGTAATTATTATTCCTGGAGATAGTACTAATACTTTCAGCGACTGATTGACTGATCGAGAACGTAACAAACAGCAATTCACTTCTTTTCAAATCTTCTTAAACCTTAAATAAGTAAATGAGATTACTGGTTTCGCTCATTCCTTAAACCATTTTTGTGTCAGTTTCACTTTACCGCCGAAGCAAACTAGTTTTTTTTTTCAGACTTATTTGTGCTTGCTCTATAACTGACTGTTTGTAGTTGTTTTGTTAAGTCCAATCGTCAGGGCGCCCAGAGTTCTCACTAGAACCGTCTCTAATGACATTAACAGACATTTCCACAACATAAGCGGATGTAATTGTTAGTTTCAAGTCATACAATATGTTAAAGAGAGTCTCTTTTTTCACACATTATTGTAAGTCATTCACATGAAGATAAGACTCTACATCCGTTAACTACCACTGCGTTTTGGATCAAAAGAACCAATTTCAGAGAGATATAATAAATCATAAGGAAGTTGACAAAACAGCCGGGACCATCGATAAAAATAAATACAGAAACACGTTAGTGCTGTCTCAAAAGCTCACAAACCAAAACTAAAAGCCTTTATTCTTTCACGGTCTTATAAATTACCTTATCAACTCGTTTTTTTTTTATAACGGTCTTTATTTTCCGATAAAACAGACTGTGGTGTGAATCACACGCACTAAAATAAGTGCAAATATGAAGCAGAAAGAAACGGCAGATTTGGTAGGTAAGTAAATAAGCATTACCGAGGACCAGGATAGAGTGGCAGATTTGGCAAAAGTGGCAGTTTTGACGAAATTTCGCCAAATCTGACATTCCTGTCATTGGGTGCATTTCTGACCATTAGTGTTGGGAATCACTCTATTGCTGCCAACACAATGATGAATCTCGGTATTCCAATAAATCTCTCGCTCGCTAGACGCATAAAACCACACTTGATATTGTTTTCTTCAGATTTTTGTATTCCGTCTACGACATCACAAGGCTTCACTCTACTCACAAAAAACGCGTACTCTTTTATTACAATAAAGGCTTTCACGGACTGTAATAAGCCTACTCCCATTGGTTGTACGCGATTTTCTATTTCCGATCCCTGTCACTTAAAGTTAATTGACTGACGTTCAATTACACAGAAATGAAACCGCTTCCGGTCTGCGGTTACAATTAAATCATCGGTAGGTACGTGGTGTAAGCATCGTGTATGGCTATGGAGAGCAATGTATGCCATGTATTCACTAACGGGGAACCACTATATGATGCTTACACCACGTACCTACCAAATCATCAAGATAAAACAGAAACAAATTACGTAAATGGCGCTAATTCCAACACGTAGTAACTTTCCCGCAAGGTTTTTAACCTTAAACATGGCCGACAGTATAAGCGTACGTTAGTTTCTCTTTTGAATACCGCACAGTTAACAATTCATTCAAAAGAAAGTCTTTTAATACCCCTGGACATTCTTCCTAAGCCTTAAGGCTTGAAGAACAAAAACGTTCAGCTGAATAACCTCTATTTTTGTCCGTCAGTGAAAGGCAAACTTCAAACCTTTAAGCCGTAATATCAAGACACAAACTCTCGTTAGAGGTCCCCATAAATTTAATACAGTACCAGTAGTGAGAACGTCTTTATGTATCAACACAGTTCATTAATGGTGATCATACTCTTGTATTCTCATTACTTGTTTTACACTGCTAGGTTTTGATACAAAAACGAGAAGTTGGATTTTGATCACAGTGGAGACTTAAAAGGCTCAATGGGCAACCGAGTCAACTGAGAACAGAGGTGAATCCCCTTATATGTGTGTTCATTAAATGCACTTCTCCACATGACGCTGCTGATCCATTGCTTGTGCTCTGCACAAGAAAAACACTAAGGCGAATGGAGTCCACATGAAACTTTTCACGTTCTCTTCACCGTCGTGCTTACTTCAATCAGGTTGTTATGGCGATGTTCATGCCGAGCCAATCACACAGCGGCGGCGTCTTTACTAACCCTTGTATAGGCAATATTACGCAAGAATTGCAATTTCTCACGGAGAAAAAAAATATAGCAATCCCATTTTAATACTGGATTGCCATGGCAACCCAGTAAAAAGTGGATCCCTTATATGGTATCTGTCGGATACTATCAGTAAAATGGCGTTAAGGCTTGAAAATCTGGGGGTGGCACACGGCTAACAAAGTTCAATTCAATACATCTGAAACTAATGCTTCATTTTTTTGGCGTTTTCCAGCACAGAAGTGCTTACATTTGTAACAAAAATATGTCAATTACAATCAGTCATAATTCGTGAAAATTTGGGGACAGCTCACGGCTAGCACAGCCAAATTCGATTTTTCAGAAGGTTACGCCTCATTATTGCGTTCTTCATGATCTACTGTTAAACACAGCAAAGTTTACATTTGTCATAGAAAAATGTTTATTCCTACTATTACCAAAATCTGAGAGCAGCTCCCCACTAGCAAACTTTAACCCAATTCTTCGGAAACAAAGCCGAGTTTTGCGTTTTTCAAGAAATCAGGGTTTGCATTTGTAATGAACAAATGCTAAAGACAAATAAATGACATTAAGAAACTCACAGCTAAGAAAGTTAAATACAATTTTAAGGTCTCATTTTCTGCGTTTTCCAACACGTTTATACTATTTTTTTAAAAGCATATCCTCACGTAATCTTCCATACGGGCAGAAATACCTTGAAGATCTTGCTTACACGCTCAGTATATGTCATAACGACGACTACAAACTGGATAGGCTACCTTATTTTGCTGCCATTTCAAGCGTGTTTACTTAAAGTGGTTGTCACACTCGATATACGACTGCAATTCCCCAACATCGAACCTTCCGGATATTCTGGACACAAAAATGGGACATCTACAGAAAGGTTCAAAAAGTCAATAGCTGAAGGAGATAATTCCACAACATAAGACACATTTAATGACGACAAGAGTGACACAGCTAAAAAGCAAAAAGATGTCGGCATGGCCAATTGATTCTAGGGCAAGTAAAGGGTAAGAGTCTTTCAAAAAGTGAAAGAGTGCAAGCTTTCCATTTACAGAATTTTCCGGCATGAATTTTAGTGAGGAAAATTTGAGTTCCATCTGAACGTTTTCCGGAAAACATAGTAGCGTGGAATTATCGTGACTTTGAAAATTTAAGAACATGGAACTCTTCAAAACCTGTGAAAGGGTAACTAGAACATGGATTTCCATTTGGAAATTCCCAGCAGGAAAACGGCACTACATTTACACATTTTCCGATTAGTCCGGAAAATTTACACTGGAGGCGACGAAAAGGTCGTCTCCATTTACAGCGCAACCGGCGTAACTTCCAGGAGTTTGTTGTACATGAAAAGCAACTATAGTGTCAGCGTGGGGGGGGGGGGGGGTGATTGAAATAATTAATAGTGCCCGCGAGAGAACCAGCGACGTTTTAGCGTGAAAATAGAGAGGCGTATTACCGAGCGTCATAGTTATTGTGCCCACTGACGAACCAGTGTTATTATGGTGGGAAAATGCTGCTCGCAAATTTCCCAGCCTCAATTTGGCACGAAAAACAGTCTCAGCCATGTTTTTCTTGTTCCATTTTTGTGGCGACCATGAAGTGACTATAACAATGATCACTAAACTGATTCTTTTCAGTCGACTTAATTGTGCCACCTTTGACGACACCGTTGAAAATAGAGACAAACAAAGTTTTCAGGAAACTCAACTCTTCACTAGAAAATTGGAGCGAAAAGTGACAATTGCAATCGCAAATGTCTCTGATGTTTTTCTTATCATGAATAAAAAAAAAACTCTCCGAGATGGCATTTCGGCTTGTTCCAAAACTGGCGGAGTTTGGGCAGAAATCCGTAAAACTGTAAACCTATTTAAAATTGTGGATGGCGTTGGCTACGAGCTGATAATGGCAGCTTAATATTAGGAAAATAATACTCGACTTATCTTTTCCGGTCCCCAACACACCTTGACTGTAAATACTTTATGAAGGTACCCGGAGCATCTCTCTCTTTCAGAGGCGAATCCTGCAAACGGGTAAAACGTGTTCACGAACAGTGATCTAAGTGCAATCGGTAGTGTTTGGCAAACTCGTGCAGGCCACAAGACACTAACAAAACTGGTGAATATCAAATGATTCCAGTTTTTGGTCACGTGACTTATTTCCAGATCTAGGTCACAGAAAGCCCGTTTTGGCTTCGAAAAAGTAGCTGAAAAATTAATTGCTCTGGCGTAAGAATTGTACCAATCCCCTACAGAATCCAAAAATGCGGTCCGGGGGTAGCGCAGCCATGCAAGCAAGAAAGCAAAGATTCCTATTGCAGGGATTAGAGTTGTATGGTTTCTAGGGTAATCCCCACCTACAAAACCGGTTTAAACCAGTTTATCAAATAGTTTCCAATTGAAGAAATAATTTTTGTATATATGGATATTAGATATTAGACGGGATAAAAAGCCAGAGGTTCGATTATTTTGCAGGTGTAGAAGGGTGGTTAAATGTACAAGAAGAAATAATAATGAACTTTAATAATAATAACAAATGAACTTTATTTCAGTGTCAATTGTATCTGGCACTGACGTACTAATTGGGGACACAGTAAAGCACAAATTAAATCAAATCAAATTAAATGTTGTTTTGTGGAGAGGGGAAAACCAACAGACTCGGCCCACATATGAACCATGGGGGCGGGAATCGAACCCGGGCCACACTGCTGGAAGGCGAGCGCTCTCACCACTGAGCCAACCCTGCTCCCCAAAGAAAGGCGATTGGCGAGTTAAAGCATTAACCCACCTAGCACCAAATTCGTGTTCGAAAGATTTCTGCCTGTCCAAATCAAAGTGTTTGGACCAAGCCCTGTTGCGAGTTAGGTTAGGGCGTCTGCTGGATTGGTTGCGAAAAAAGAAAGTTTGATATCCCTTGATGTCTTCAATGATAATTTCTGTGTATTTCGGAGTTTGGCTGTTCGTCGTAGGGCTTCGAAACACCACAGTTTAAGAGCGACTAGAAAGCTTGCAAACGAACTGTTACCGAAACAAGCAAATCCCAATTGTGAGATTTCACCATATTCCGATCATTGCTAAATATTTTAATCAAGAAATTATAGTGTATAATGTCGATAAGGAAGGTGTCTTAATTTTAAGGGGCCAGTTTTGGGATATAGAAGGGAACGAAGAATAAAACCCTCCCATGGCAATTGGAATTTTCGACAAACACGCCTTTTTAATCACAGATATTGCAAAAGCTACAAGTGCTATTAATACGCGGGTGCTCACTGTGATGCAAGATTCATACCGTCATGTGATCTCCTGCGCCATGCAGAAAGTTGTCGAAACGGAAAAATCAAAAGAAAATGTCCGGGAGGTGCGGTTTTTGCACCAGAGTCTTTCTTCGAGCGCGCTTTCTTTCCCAGATGTAAGTTTGGGAAAACAAAGCTTGGTGTTGGATAGAACACGAGGCGAAGTGCCGTGGAATACAGCTTCTTCCAAAATGGCTTCATTTAAATATTCTTTTGTTTTTGTTCAAATAATCCCTTGATGCCTCGTTTCTTAAGCTAAAATTCAAAAGAAAATTTTACCTTGAACGAGGCATCAAGGTCTAATTTAAATAAAAACAAAAGAATATACAAAAGGCGGTCATTTTGGCATATACACATACACCATCACGCTTGTCGTCAAGAGGGTGAGCGTATGATTGCAAAATATCCAGTTGATGGGTATCACCCCAAAAGTAAAAACCGTGTTCCAATACCATGGTTGTTATTACCACGAATATCAACATGTTGCCGTTCGAGGCGGGAAAAGTTATTGGTGAACACAGAGAAACAGGGTCGTATGGTTAAGCCGATAACCCTGGAAAAAGCCCGTCAAACAACTCTTGGCAGAGATGCACATAGAACATGAACATAGAAAGGACCTGGACGAGAACCTGTACAAGAACCTGCAGAAGAACATGGCAGGAACCTGTATAATTGGTTACGAGGTTACCGGCTTCATGACCTTCCCCGTGTTAGGGTCCTGTTACGTCAAATCTTTCGTAAAGTCCGCGCCCATTTTAGTCAGGTCACAAACATCACCGCTCATACGAGAGAATTCTGCAGGACATTTGCAGAAGACGCGAAAGTCACCAAAATGCTCTTCGTTACCGTTGCTTCACTGTACGCGTGCTGGACGTTGTCTATAACTTTCTCGCAATCTGATTGATTTATTCACCAAAATGAGCGTTGCTGATTGGCTATTGCATTGCGTGACACATTGACGCGAGCAGTGTTGTCTGCACCCTTATCGACAACGGCAAAGTAGCCAATAAGATTGCAAGATTAGTAGAGCCTGTGGTAAAAACCAGTACCGTTGAAAAAAGATAAAGCTGTTTCGGAGCGCGTACTCCAAATCAAGGACAAAAACAGGCGCTTGCTCTTTGTTTGTTTGCTGCGCCTCGTGAGTCCACAACATTTTGACCACTGTGATGACGCATACTCGTTAGAGTACAGACAACGCTAAACCACATTCGATTTGTTAAATTGCTGGATGCGCTGATGATTCATATATGGCGTGATACGAAGAGAGTTGACAAAACGATACGAAGAAATTTTAATTGTCAAGACCTTTTCTTGATTCCATTGGAATGGACACCTTAAGATAAATACGGCTTTGTACTCAAGAAGGTTTTGATCCGTAACCAAAAATTCTGATTCCCTGAAACGTCCGACTCTCTCTAAGTGCTGCAAGTGGTACCATCTTTGAATGTGACTTTGCGGAGGTGAAATTGCACTACATAAATTGATACATTTCGATACACTTTTAATTACTCAGGTGACGAGAATTGAGAACATGATCAACTCAAAGGTATTGAAACTGTAACCGAATATGTAACGCAATGTACATCACTCGCCAAGGATATTTACTTCTCAGGAAGGTCTAGCCGGAGAGATAAATTACCGCCAAAAAAGGAAAAAAAAATCGATACAACTGTTACCTTCATGCTATGAAGATTAGCACTCTTTCAAAAAAAAAGTAAATTAAATCTGATTTAATCAAACGTTTTGTCTTCTTGTCTGAAGTGACACACCAAATGTTGAAACAGAGATTTATATTTGAGTATAAACTTTTGAACCACAAATAAGTCCTTAAATTTGTAAGAGGATATATGGTGTGATTGAGGCATTCTGCTGAGCATGGCGAGGCAAAATCCTGACCAATGAAGTGAAACATTTAGCGCAACACACGCAAAATTGTACAATACAAGGTTTATTATCTAGCTGATGAAGAAAAATAATTTAGAAAAATACAGATTTACATTGGTAATACTTTCTTTAGCTCATATCGAATTTTACTTATTTTTTTGTTTTTGACAATATATTTCAAGGACTTCAACCGGCTTCCGGCTAGTTGTTCGTTAAAGAGCTTCTCATTAGACACACAATCCGAGGTTTTGCCGATGGAAAACGTTAAAATTATCGCTATTCTATTCTACTGGATAAAACTGAAATCAAGAGAAAAAAACTGTGGGCCGGTTATTTAAACAGGCAATGTCCATTGTTAGATTCTCTTCCTATGTGTTGAGCCGGTGTTTGTAATGACTACATTTAAACACAAAACTGAGATCGCGCACTATTTGATAAAAATTCCGTATTATATTCTCAAAGTGACTGAGCCAAGTGCCTCCGTTTGTCTCTGACTGACTGGCTGCGGCCCTGCTATCAGGAATTAATTTAAGGACTGCTTTTCTCAGTTGATGGTAACTGTCTTTTACCTTCGTCCACATCCCAACATGTGCTTGTACGCCTCTCGGAATTCTCTTCGCAGGAATCCATAGATCAGCGGATTAATAGCACTGGAAATCTGCACACAAAAAGTTGCAAAGAGGTACAGCTGGCGCGGAAAAATGTACTGACCACGAACTGCTTCCGTTTGGTCAAGGGTAAGTGCTGGTGTCCAACAGATCACAAAACAAACGAACGTTACAAATAACATCTTTGTAATTCGCACTTCGTTCTCGAAGGCTGTGTTTTGTTGCAGCGCCGACTTTTTTAGCTCAGCAAAGTGGGCGCGTACTTTCCTGTAAACCAAACAGTACGAAATGACTGTAGCAGGAAACGAAACAGTAATGACAAAAAGGTAGCCGCCAATGATCATGCGTTGAACGCTTTTCCTGTGATCAAGCCGTGCATAGCACACGAGCTTTTCAACCCTGGTTTCGTAGACGCTGTGCACCATGAAGAACAGACTCGTAACCGAGACTATGGCGTAGATCCAGGGCGCTGCAGCCATAATCAGAATGTTTCTCTTGGTGAAAATCTTTTGGTAAAATTCCGGGGACCGCGCGATCTTACAGTAACGACTTACTGCAATGAGCGCCATAGTTAGCAGTGAAACAGCGCCCAAAATAAGAGCAAAACTTCCTTGTATTTGGCACATTATGTTGTCGAATGGCCATTTTCCGGTTACCAGTATTCCGACCCCAGGAAGCATGCAAAGCACGGCGTACAGTACGTCTGCAATGGCAAGCGATACAATGAAAATGTTTTGAAGATTTCGACGGAGTGTTTTTGTCTTGTAAACCGCAAAACAAACCAAACTGTTTCCAAGTAACGCAGCGAGAAGGAAGACAAGCCCGGTCACAGACTCGACGACAACCAGACCCGTTGGTCGATTCTTCAGAGCCAAAGCTAAGCTTGCTTTTCCTCTGAGAAGAGCATCGTCTTGCTCGGATGAATTCATCATGCCCTCGTAGTAACGATTAAGTCTTAAGATATATTCTCTATATAGTAAAATTGCCACCGAACCTGAATGAGTTACTCAGCGTAAACAGCAGTGTGCAGTACTCAGTTGCTTGTAATGAGGTATTGTTATCTCAGGCACCTTATTATATAACTTAGTCAGAGATTCTAGGAAATCTGGGGTCAGGCCTTTTTCAAATATTAGTTTCCTGTTTTCGCTAGACTAAGTGTGACTGGGCCACCCCATTTCCCCTTTGTAATCTTTATACTTCGCTTGGCGTTCTGAGTACCTCTGAGCTGCAAATGTATTTACAGTTAACCACTCGAGAGACATTGGAAAAGCCGTTTAACGCATGAATTTGGTGGAGATTAATAATCTCAAGTCGGAACAGCGAAACCGAGACAATAAGAGATCAAAAATCAGACGGTTTCGAGGGCTAAACTTAGTAACAATGACTAACGTTAGTAACAATGACTGATTTGATTTATACTTGTATTATGATTTTATTATGAAATGACCATGGAAAGACGTTCAAAAAGTTTGTAAATTGAAAGGTATTGTAAAGAGTTCACGAAGGAGAAATCCGAAAGAGGAAGTCAGGAAGGGTACCGGAAGTTAAAGATTTTACGAGCGAAACACTCCTGTTTTAATGATGTAACAAAACAAGGATTTAACAAACCCTTCTACAAATAGCAATGCTGTTGTCAGCTGATTGAAACCGTTAGTTATGTTAAGGACTTTGGATTGTTAAGATAAGTTACAGCTGAAAAAAGAAATGATCAGGAGGAGGAGACAGGAAGTGACTTGCCCAATCTGTCGCGTGCCCCGGATGTTTACCAACCAACCAACCAACCATGCCAAAATAAAAAGAAATAATTACAACATAAGAAAATGAATTGAAATAGGCAAAAACCTACCCAGAATAGAAATAATTTAAACGAGCTGAGTAGTTACGAAAAAAATTAAATTGCTTTGAGTAGGTTGTACATGACTGTAGGATGTAACCCTTCTCTTACTTCCTTACAGGGAAAAAAATTATATTTTTAAAACTCCCTGTCCATGTTGGCTCAACTAGATTCTTAGTTTTTCCCACTTCCCTCCCTTTTGATGTATGATAACAATTTTTTTTTCATGACTGGCATAACTTGTACTGACACTTACCATAAACAGACAGGGACACGTGACAGGAATTGTATCAGATAAGCATATTCTAAGAACTAGTAGTAATCGCAGATTAGGAACTAAAAGATGTAAAGAGCTCGAACGCACTTCCGAAGTGCGTTCGAACTCTTTTAGGTTTATTTTCAAATGTGAGATTATTTGCTGATTAATGAATGCTACAATACTAATTGATAGGGACACTGTGAGGTTTTGATGAACATGTGTGACAGGCGATCCAAGAAAAAGGTTAAGGTGGCACTGATGTAGACAGCTCACACGGGAGGAGCTGGAGGGAAACAGGAAGAGGAACCCTTCTGTCCTGTTCCTTTGGTCAGCTCTTTTTTGGCGTATCTGAATTTTCTCTTTTCTCTTCCTCTTTGAAAGCACGTTACGCGGGCTCCATATTAATAACCATGCAACATTAAATTAGTAACTGTGCCACAGTGTTCCTCTGTATGACTTTTTATAGAGGTTGTACTGTAGTGTAACAAAGAACTACGAAGAGTCCAGTTTGTTGTATTGAGTTCGTTCAGAGAACTCATGTTCGACGCCATAACTCGTTTCATTTTATTGGAGACCACAGTCAGTCATGCATAATGGAAGACGAGCACAGACTCGTTTCATTCAGGTTGCCACCACAATGGGTAATACACAATGGAAAACGAGCACGATGACTTGGTTTATATTGTTGAAGACCACAATGGGTCACGCACAATTGCCTACAAGAACAACCACTTGATTCATTGGATTGGAGACAATAAAAGGTCGGCTAACTTCTGTAAATATGGCAACAGCGACAGCTGAAACATTTGTATGGCGACGAAATGCAGTAAACTGACGGAGACAAGTTTCATCCAAGGAAATCGACGCCAAAGATGTCGTTTCTACGCGTCCTAGTAGTGATGCAAAACGTTCCGAGGCTTTGACAAATAGTTGCCACGAATCCTTTAAACAACATTGTACACGAAAACTTAGCAGTCAGCAGAAGAAGCAACCGAAAGCCGTAGTCACTAAATGTGACGACCTAAAACCAGCTACAACCATCTACAACCACCACAAAAAAAAAATCAAAAACCACCTACAACTACCTCAAAATCATCTAAAACCACCTGCAAGCAATCTAAAACCATGTGAAACAAAGCAAAAATGGCTAAAATAAGGCGAACCAAGGCAAACCAAGGCAATCATAACCGATTTAACTGATAAGAGGGGGAAAACAGTGATCGAAATAATCATGAGAATAATTAGCTTCTAGCCACTCTGGAGTACACGCATACTAGCTTCGTCATGTTACATTACCCTAATAGCTAGAAGTGCTCTACCAATTAAGCCTGCATAATTAAGCCTGCATAATTAAGCCTGCATAATTAAGCCTGCATAATCAAGCCTGCATGATCAAGCCTCCATTCTCAAATCCTCGAGAGCTGTGCAGTGATGTATTTTGAGGATTAAAGTAGCTATTTCCTGCTGGCATCCTACTTGTTTGGACTTGCAACAATTATTTGTTGTTCTCGTTGGCACTTAGCTAGTGATAACTGTAACTAGTTTGTAGTCTGTAGGGGATGGGTACAATTCTCACGCAAGAGCAATTCATTTTTCGGCTGCTTTTTTTGCAACCAAAACGGGCTTTCTGTGGCATAGTTCTGGAGACAAGTCACGTGACCATAAAATGGAATCATTTTGACTCATTATATACTTCTTAATTTTTATAACATAAAGTGTTCTCCCATCCCCATCCCACCCCTGGATGGGATGCCTGTCCATCGCAGGTCTACCCCGAGTAATTTGCAATTGGTACTCTTTTAAACGCCTGGGTGGAGAGGACCAATGCGGAGGTAAACTTCTTGCCGAATGAAACACCACAATTCCATCATCTGGGCTTCAATGACCGACATCCTAGACTGAAGCCCAACATAATGATGACTACGGTATTGTGCTTTCTACAAAGTCTTGAGATTGCGCATAACACAGCTGGAGAGCAAGCGTGTTCCCTAACAAACAATCGCATCAGTCCGTATAGTATTTACGATTGATTCTCGCCTGTCAAAACATACTGTAGCACACGAACAGTAATCGATACTCCAGTAAATAGCAACACTTAAAACTTTCTTTGAAAAAACACAAAAAAGATTCGGTTTATAATGTAACTTGGGATCAACGTCAGTATCTGAGCAATTGTGCACCTACCCCTCCCCTAACCCAATGTTAGCGTTAATGTTGGTTTAGAGGAGGGGTGGGTGCACAGTTACCCACATACTGACATTGATCCGTAACTTGTACAACAGTAAGATCAAAGATTGGCTGACATTGCAAGCATTAACCCTTCGTCTGAGATAACGGTCGCAAGGTCACCTCTTTTATTTTACGGTGGTACAACATTGTCATCACGTTTGATTACCAATTCTTGTGCGTTTCAACATTCCCACCAACGTAGCACCAGTTCTCTAAAGAAATAACCCCGTTAGGGACCGTTCATTTTTTAAGGGATGGGGGGGGGCTGGTGGGATTTGGGGGAGTGTCAGTGGGAAATTGAGTGACCCCCCCCTCAGCTTGCCAATTTTTTCACATGACCCCCCCCCTCAAAAGGAATTTTTTGGGGATGACCCCCCCTGGCCACCTCGAAAAGATGTTTATATTTCGTGAATAAAGCAGGAGAATTTCTCATCAATTTATGAAAACTTCATACCACTTTTTCATCGCTTTTTTTTCGCTTGACCCCCCTTTTTCTTCATTTTTTTTGGGGTGGCCCCCCCCTTAGAAGCCATTTTTTTCGCGTGTCCCCCCCCCCCAAATCCCACCAGCCCCCCCCTATTCCTTAAAAAACGAACGGTCCCTTAATACATTGATATCACCCTGGTATACCCCGGAAACCCAGCCCACTTAAATGGCGACTATGAATATGTTCGGCGAACTTATTAACAATTTTTCTCCAAGGGAGTTTTGAAGGAGAAGAAACGAGAGAGATCAAAATGAGAAGATCAGTATGGTAGTCTTCGTAGCGAGAATTACATCTCCCTGACCGCCAACCAGTTTGCTCAGTTGGTAGAGCACCGGACTAGCGTGCGGGAGGTCGCGGGTTCAAGCCCCGGCGGGACCAACACCCAGGGTCTTTAAAATAATTGAGTAGAAAGTGCTGCCTTTGTAATGACATCTGCAAATGGTTAGACTTTCTAGTCTTCTCGGATAAGGACGATAAACCGTAGGTCCCGTCTCACAACTCTATCTGTAATGCGGGACGTAAAAGAACCCATGGCACTGTTCGAAAAGAGTAGGGCGTGTTCCCGGTGTCATGGTCTAGCCGACTCTTGCCGTCATTGGTCTGATTGTAAAGCGCATATGATTATGCATATAGAATATGCGCAATAGAAATGGAGTATATTATTATTATTATTACTGAAGTTTACCTATGTACCCATCACATTCAACAGTAATTTGTCCTTCTTTTGCTGTCTTACCTTTTTGAGCTCCAAAAATTCTCTAATTAAAGGAACTGAATCCTCTCCAACGATGTAGAAACAGGGGCACTGACGTAAAAAAAACTCTAGATCACACTTAATTTTCCAGATGAAAACCTCAAGCAGAAATTCAAAACTTTCCTGAAATTGTCAACTAAAGGGTCTTACACTGAACTAATGGCAATTCTCCATATTAGCATATAACGAGGTGTACAGTATCGCTCAAAGGTAAGTTGGCATCGTTTCGCGAGACGCGACTCGTTTCTATTGAGACGCATCTCGCTTCTCTCGATACGAGTCCCGCTTCTCGCGAGAGTCCGTCAATCATGTAAGTAGGACCGTGAGAGCGTAACGACTGACAGGCATCGAGGGTACAGGTAGTCTGCGTAGCCTGTGAGCAAGCTCTCTTGTGAGTAAGCCTGATTTTCGAGCCTGCTAGCGAAGCGAGCCGGCGAGAGTATTAGGGATTGAATCCCCTCTTCTCAGTTCTTCAGTATCTAAGATCAAAGTTTTGAATGCACGGGTTTATAATTCAATGTATTTTTTGATGCGAAAGAAAGAACGTGAGCAAAGCAAACAAACGTTTTTTCGCCCAAATGACATTGTCTTTCTTCATCGTTGATGCTACACGTAAATGGCAGAGAATTGTTATTTTGGTCTTGGCATTGAAATCTAAGCTTTGAATTTAAGACTGAGAAATCTACTCACAGCCCATCTAGATGTTGTTGCATCTGGTCCTGGTTTTTCTAAGAATTCTGTTACCTTGTTATCACTGTTAACCTCAAGTATCCCAAACTTAGAAGTCTCTACAATTAAAAACATAGCAAATATAGTAAAGACCATTAAACCTCTGCACTTCCCATATTCATGTATTAGTTCTCCTTACTGCCATTTTTGCGTGGCTTACATGATGTGCTTAGCCACTTAACAGCACAATCGTATTTATTTCTTTATTTGTCCACGAGAGTCGAGCGCCTGTCACGTGATCAAGAAAGCCAGACATGTAAGCATTGCGGACCTATTTTTGACCACGAAAGCATTTGAGGAATTTAAATTGAATTCTTACTTTCAAGCAATGTTAGCAAGACTAAAGAGATGGATGCCATTGTGAAAAGGTCTATTGTGCAGGTATTAAGTTGCTGCTGTTAAGGTAACTGAGCTTGAAATTAATTTCATTTTGACTGATGGTTCTGGCTACAGTTCAAAAATCACCTGTCTAGAGCATTTAAAATCACTGAAACTGAAAAAATTAAATACGTCCTTCTTCCTTGAAATTATTCTTGCTTGTGGATAGAAATTGCAAGGGTAGTAGTAACAAGGAGAACTGCTAAAAACTGATTGGATCGACAAACAAAATCAGCTGATATATTCCTTGTATATATTCCCAGTATGTGATTGCTTGAATTTCTAAATTTACAAATTTAGACCAACAAGTAAGAAGTTTCTGGTGACAGGAACACTGCTAATTTCTTCATAATTCAGCTTCCAAAAGTATAAAATAATGTTAGAGTTATGGTTTGCTCCATTTACAGATTACTGCTTTAAACATAGACTAAGATTATAGCAACACAGGCCAGTTAGAAACTGTACTTGATCTAGTAGATCTTTTCATACCTGGGTCTTTACACTGATAGCACAGCACATGTCCTCCTGCACCTCTGTTTTTCTTGAACTCATAGAATGCTTCAAGAACATCTGACAAGTTGAAGTCACTGTAGAACAGTGTATCCCTTCAAAAAGAATAGTAATTATTTCCTTTTTTTTATTTCCAAAAGTAATGTATTGTACAGCAAAGAGCTTACATGGAAAAATGTTTACGGGTACTTTACAAAAGGATCTCAAAACTGCAGTTTCAGTTCTTTAAAAACAGTATTGTCATAAGCTCTGATGAAGGGAAAAGGCTCAAAAGATCAGTTTCTTTATATTTACTTTGGGCTAACTCACATTATAAACTTGTTTGATAAAGATATTTTATTGACAAAGTGCAAGGGTCCTGCTGGAAGAATATTGACAAAAAAGAGCAATTAGGGCCAATATTCCCAAAGTACGGTCCCAAGCAAGCTTGGTCAATAAGAGATTTAAGTTGACTGAAAAAGGCACTGCATTCAGAAACTGTGTACTGAAAAATGCTGTCCTGACGATTCAGTAAAAATCTTTGTATTTGAATTTGAAGCAAGGCATGTTTCTGTTTATCTATTCGGAAGGCTTGTATTGGTCATACCTTCAGCCAACTAGACTTGAAAGAAGAAAATTTGACTTTAAACTGCATTGGGTCATTCAGGGCATTAATTTACTCGACCTGATACTGGGAAAAGATTGGCCCTCGCGGGACCAGAAATGACGAAATCTGATTGGCTGATGTTAGTTTCTGGTTTTGGCCCTCAGATTGCTTTAGTCATGTAATAATACACTTGTGTAATAAATCACACTGACTGCATTTTTAACTGTGATAATTTGTAGTAATCATCTTCTGAAGGAAAAATATGATCACCTACCCACCAATGACAAGAAGATCCTCAGCAATATTAAACATATCTACACAAAATTGTATATCTGCAACAGCTCCCAGACGACTCTGAATGTTAAATCAAAGACAAAACATGTGTGGCTTTTCTCACCATGATGCAAGTTATGTCAGCAACACATGCCATCACCTACAATGCCATCAACACAACACACACACAATGGACATGTAACAGCTGTGCATGGGTCCATTCATGCCCAATGTGCTCTACTACATTCCAGTGGAGTCCGCTGAAGTTTAGAAATGTCTAGTTGTGAAAGACTAGTAATGGAAGCCATGATCGGAGATAAGCATGCTTAACACAAGCAGTGTACCTTGTTCTTTAAGACATGACGCAAGACAAGCATGCCAAATATGTCATACACCTCATTTTACACAAAAATGTTAAAATACAAATGCTGTCTAGGATTAATAGCTAAATATACATGTCATGTAACAAGAAAAAAAAGATTTATCCCTGGATTACTGTAAGTCCTATATGTTCAGTTTATTATTACCTCATTTGATGTGGTACCATCATTCACCACCTTGACACCAGGCCAATCTGATGACCAGCTGTTAAATTTTTCGTAAAAATGATCATTTGTCTAAAACAGGTAAAAAGTTGACGCACATTTGAATGTCTTATGACACTTACATCAGGAAAGATAAATCAATAACATTTGTCCAACAAGCATGATGAGTGCATAATAGCATTATTTTATTACAGTCAAACCTCACTACCTCGAACTCTAAATGGAGACAAAAAGTAGTTCGAGATAGCAGGGGTTTGATATAACCAATGTATAAATGACTGAGGAAACAATCCAAGGGAAATGAGTGAGTTCAAGATAGCAGGGAGTCTGAGATAACTGAGGTCAAGAGAGTGATGTTTGACTGTATCTGTCAAAGCAAACCCCGTGATGTGTGAACAATGGTACAGGCATTTCACCATTTAACCTACCAAATTGAATGGTGGAATACTCAGCTAGATTAGATATACCGGTACCCACATACTATTAATAATCAGAGTGCGGCATTTGTGATAGAACGCTAGTAGATTTATACTAATAATAATTAGTATGCATGCTGTAACTGTACCCACTGACTCTCACATATTATGTGTGAGTCTCTACTTAATATTTAACAATTGTTCGCCGAAGGCGAAGTGATTCTCGGTGAATATTCACCGAGACGAAGTTGAGGTGAATATTCACCGAGAATTACTGAGCCTGAGGCGAGTAATTGTTTTAGTATAAATAAACAGGTGATTATTTCAAAAAAGAAAAGAAAAGCATTTTATAAGACAAAAAAAAAATTATTTTATCAAAGCGCGCCAACAACTGGCAGCCATTTTGTTTGTCGAGGTGATTATCAGCTGATAATCCGAGATAGCGAACCAATCAGAGCGCGCGATTTTGTATAATCACCTGAGTATT
Organism: Ricordea florida; assembly: GCA_949710005.1. Lineage (NCBI taxonomy): Eukaryota > Metazoa > Cnidaria > Anthozoa > Corallimorpharia > Ricordeidae > Ricordea > Ricordea florida. Next base: position 6,289,891 of record OX453279.1, on the reverse strand, counting down.
TATACTTGAGACTAATAATGTCAATCTCACTTATTGAGGAAAAATTCTCACCCCTGGCTCACTAATTCAACAGATTAATAACAAAAAGTCAATTAAAGTTCCCTGAAACAATTATTACAAAAGAGGTGCTTGATGTTGATTTTGTGTCACAGCGCAGTAAAATTGGCACCTTTTAGTTTGCATTTTCAAATGTTTGGGTAAGTTCAAAAGCCATCAGAAAAGCTTCAAATAGGCAAAGATCGGAAGTCTTCGTAAAATCGTCGGAAATCTTCGGAAGTCATTGGGATGTTTGCGAAATAACTGTCACATCAAGACGAAAATCCCACGCACTTGACTCGGAAAAAGTTGGCGGGTATACATAATGTAGATGCCCTGTTTCTTTCTTCACACACAGCATGTTTGCGAGTGCGTTAGCCTAAATAATACAGCTACTGCAGCATAATTAATCAAACTAGAGGGTTGTACGGAAATCTAGCACAATTCCCGTCTTTTTTATTTGATAGTGGCGGCTAGATTATTTTCCCTATAATTCCATACTCATTGTGCATGGTGCAGCTGTCTTGTGCAGCGCAGTGCACGTGCAAACATCTCTTGTCTTCGCAGTATCAAACCATCCGCATCACATGCATATTTATGAAGATCGGGGTGATATGGAAATCCAGCTGACAAGTCGATATATGTGGCCTGTTATAATAGCTAGCCTTACCACCACCATAATGCCTCCAATTGCATCCACATCGCGCAGGGAATCCATCCATCGTGAAATCAGCGCTTTCCCGCCAATGGGAAGAAGGGGCTTTGGGACGCCAAGAAGATAAGAATATTTGCCGCCGCTGTCATTTTTTAAATCCTTCTCCAGCCTCGTACCATATCCCGCTGCTAAAATCAAAACTAGCATTTTAAAACCGTCGTTTGCCAAACTTTAGTTTTTGAATCCCAAGAGACACATACAACTCACGTGGCAGCCATTTTAAAACTAAGTGGCAAGGGTTGAAATGAGCTAAACATTAAAGCAGGTGAGGGGAGGGTGACTACAAAGTACATAATATCCTTCGCTTCTATGCAAGGCTTCCTATTGCAGAAATATTTTTAAGAAAGCAAGAAAATTATTCTTCATAGAGCTTACGATGGCGTTAGATATTTAGAAAAAAACAGAAGCACTCTTTTTCCAAGCCATCCCTTTTTCGCTTTCACCGACCCCTAGTTAGTTTGTGACTAGTCGGTGGCTTTCTTGCCGCTGGCCATCGCAAACTCCGTGTCGTCACAAGTTCAAAATAATTATTGGTTTACGAGAATCAGGTGAATTTTTGCTTACTCATAAATTTGCAGGGCTAGCGATGCAAGGTGGAGAGAGTGAAGAATCCCTTGAAGACGGAAGGTTGATTCATGATGATGAGGGGAGAGCACGTCGGCATCGTGGTAAATATTGTAGCGAGCAGATTATTTCAAACCTGCAGCCATTAACTTACGTAACTTAAGCATAATTATAAAGGCGCATAACTGTGTTTTGGTACCTCGGTTGTTTTCTAGCACCTCAAACATAAAAACCGCTGATATAGTTGGAATGACTTCCGCACAGGTCCCTATTTCATTATGCATGCTGAAGCTGTCTTGTCTGGTGTAATGCACTTGCAAATATTTCTTATGTTCGAAGAACGAAATAGTATAGTTACAGAATGCATATTAAAATGAAGTAGAGACCAGTCCGGAAATCCTACCATTATAAGGAATATAGTTTACTAGCTACACAGAGAAAAGTGGAGAAAAACTCACGGTAAGATTTCCGCAAACTCTCTTCTGTATTTTAGCCAAATTATCAACAGTTGATTATATGTCTAGATTTTCTTATTACCCATACTTCATTATCCATGCATGTTGTAGCTGAATTGTCTAGGATGATGCACGATGCAAAAATTCCTTGCTTTCCAAGAAGGAAAGAGTAGAGCAACAGTATGTATAAAAATGAAGTATTCAGGGTTGTATATAAGAGCCGGCAGCCGGCGAAGTTCGCCGGCTTCTCTTTCAGGTTTCGCCGGCTACTTTCGTTGCTTGAAGAGTCAAGATATGTCGAGAAGATGATGCTTATCAGGTCTAAACTACTTACGCTCAATAAAAATAAAAATTTGCAGTGCCTATCTTTTCTGAAAACATATAAAAGACTTCTGACTCAAGGGCAGTTTAAAAACGTTATGGCTGAGACTGTCGTTTTGAACAAATCTTGCTGCGGTCACAGGAAAGTACGAACAATGTGATTTGTTGTCCCCCTTATTGGATTTCGTTACATGAATGGATAATTAGTGCGAGCAGGAACCTGGGAAAGAGTACTCTTCGTGCGTGACTATCAGCACGACATTGCGAAAATGACCGACCAGCGAGGTCAAAAACGAAAGCAATCAACCTTAGATCTTTTTTGCCAAGGAAAATGAAAAGCAAAAGAGACAACTTTAAGTGAAGGTATGTACCCACCTTTGAAAAATAAATATTAATTCGCCAGCAAATCGACCAAAATGGTACAAAAAATATCATTCCACTTTTTGTTTATACTGTTTTATTATTGGAATGTCACTTCGTCTTTCTTTGAGTAACACGGTTTTCACAGTATAACTGCAGCTTAATTCATCCCTCTAATGTCTGAATTTCAGGGCCTAAAATGCTAGTAAATGCGTTTTCCAGCGTTCAGTTTTCCAAAATTTTCCGGGGGAGCATGCCCCCGGACCCCGCTAGAAACGATGGGCTAAAGCCCATCGTATGGCTCCTTCGGACCCACAATCGTCTACTTTTCAAAAAACTCCGGCTACTTAAAACCTTAAAGAAACCCCTGGTATTGGGTGATATTGTAATCTAGCCGTGTATTTAACCATAAAAGATCCGTCTGCCTGGTCCAGTGAGCTGATTCAATTTGGAAAAAATAATACTGACCTCATTGTTGCCAGCTACGGTACAGTACACCTATAATCTACACTTCCCTAAGGGTGGCTTTGGATAAGACTATAGCATTTAACATAATTTCACATTTTACATTACACTAGTGCACCTGTTTTTCTGTTCAACTTATGACAATTGGGCTTTTGTTGTTTAATTAAGTTATCAAGTACTAGCTGGTTAGTTCCTTAGTGCTTCAGAATTTTTGGATTGAGTGCCATACAAAATTTCATTATTGTAATCATTATCACTACTGTTAACCCTTTCATTCCCAAGGGGTCTCCATTTGACGAGTAAAATCGTCTGGCATTGGACAGAGTAAAAAACTTACTCTATCAAGTCACTCTTGGGAGTGAAAGGGTTAAGTTATTATTAGTGAAGTTAGAACGTCTGTATGCTAAAAACAGTTTAGTAGCATTATGAGGCGCTACCATAGTGTAACCCGAGGGCTATAAAGTGAATAATAGAGTTCCTGAAAGCATGCCTTTTGCATCTTTCTAAGCACATCTTTAGCTCTGTTGCCCACCAACTTCTGTAGAGTAGTATCTAAGTCCTTGGACCATCCTCCCAAAATGTCTATGATGATGTTATACTGGATGATTTCATATCCTGGGTTCCTCTGCTTCATCTCCCATCTGAGAGGCGCCTATGTTGTAGTTCAATTTTTTTCTTTGTTCAAAATTTAATTGCATTTTCCGTTGTTTGGTATGGTAATGTATGATAATGAGTTTGAAACAAAGGAAAATAAAATTTGAACCAAGGATAAAATTGAACTACAACACATACTTCATGGTCTTCTCTGATGTCTTCCTGTCACGGTTGCTCACCCAGGGACATCTCATCTCCAGCACTATAACTTGCTTTTGCTGGTTGTTAACAATCCTGGCATCTACTTTATTCACCCTCAGTTCTTGAAACTCCCCATAGGCCAGAACATCCCAGTACGCCTGTACCTCCTTTATAGACAGGCTGCGGTTTGATGGGTGATTACTAAGGAGGCACAGTATTGATCATGCCCAGATCAAATCTTGAAAAATAGGACCTTTAAGACTGCGTCATGTCTTGCCACGCACTTTGTTTGTGCAAGGGCAGGGCAAGCGGATAAGATGTGAGCCATGATCTCTGGCGCTGATCTGCATAACCTACAAGCTGGGTTGCTGCTTGGACTCATGCGTGTCTTGTGTATGGCATACAATCTAGTGGGTAAAGGCTGCTCATATAATTCAAACGTGCCTGCCACCATGTGACAACCCAGTCAAAATCTTTTTGAGTAGTTGGCAAGATGGCTGGAGAAGTAGGCAGATGAGGACAAAGGCCCTTGCTCCTAAGGGGGGTGGGGGGGGGGGTGGTGTTTGGGGGCGAGCAGAGGCATGTCTGCCCAAAAAAAAATGAAAATATTGTCTTCAAATGGTTGTATCTCGTGCAGTTTGGGGGATAAACTCAGCAGAGCCCCCACATTTGCTCATTCGTCCCTGTGCAGCTTGACTCACAAAAAACGTTCCTATATGCTTTTTGGTAACAATTTGAACTACAGTAGAAGAGGCTTCATATCAGTTCATTAAGAGCTTTAGGGTGAATTGCTTACTGATTTATGGCAAGTTAAAACTTAAACCTGATTTATTTAATGAACTTTTATAGGTGTAGTAGGCTGCAGATATTTCATAGAAGGTGGCAAAATTGCCGGCTGCCGGCACATTTTGACTGAGCTGATGTGGGTTGGGCATGTTCGCCACTCGCTTAGCCACCAAAAGCATTGCTTAGTGCTTATAGCTCCGTGTCATCTTCTCTCGCTCTCACCAACTTCCCTTGCCATTTTTGAGCCCCTATGTCCCCTTTAAGTCTTAACTCTCGCTCTTTTCTTTTGCAAAATAGCACAATTTTATTTTTCCTTTTTTTGCAATTTTCCTGTTCTCCTTAAACGCTCCAGTTCCACCTGTGTGATCGAGAGATCTTCTTTCTAACTTCTGCCGCTCATGTCTCATATTCTGTCTTCTACCTCTGTTGTTTATGCACACCACAAGATGTTCCACAACGCTGCTTTTTCCAACCTTTATGTAATATTAAAAAAGGCTCTGAGAACAGAATAAAGAACACAGTTCTCAATCCACAAATAACTGAACGGGTCCTCCCTTGGGGATACTTGAGCTGTTGCTTCAGTAACTCTTTTATTCTGTTATTGATATTGTTCAAGTTGCTCTTACTGTAGTTGGTCTTTCCTTTATACGCGTATTGAAATCCTGATCGCCAAACTTGCCTTGTTGGGTGTTCACACGAGCGAGAATCGCGTTACATTGTAATTCGCTTGTTTCCTGTACAGTTACCAGCCCCACGGAGTAAGCCTCGTCAGCTATTGTATGAAAATCTGCATCTTGATTGTTCACTACCAAATTATTCAGATCCAAGCTACAAACATTAACTTCTCTTGCCTCCAACTTTTCACTGCCTGGTCCTGTAAATTCTGACTTGTTAGATCTAAATGTCCGAAACCACAGTCGTCCCACAGTCTTTTCATTATCCACATGTATCCTTTTATTCTGCCATTTTCAAGTCAAGGTGGATTCTCAGACTTTGCTAGCCTCTGAGCTTTACTGTTATAATCAAGTAGGAAGCTGTTCACTTGCACAGTCCATTAATTTTTTTATCCTGCCTCCTCAACGCTGCTGCTCTGACATCTCACGACTCACCATAATCGTCGGGCAAAATCAAACAAAATTAATTTCTGAATTCACTCGTCAAGAGACACCAAATTGTCTTGCCAAATGACTGGATAGCCTGCAAAGAATATAAAACCCTTTTCTAGATATGCACAGGTGCTCTAGACTTGGCTTGCTTTTGTTGGGAAAAAAAAATCTTAACAGAGCTGATGACACAGTCGTCCGCCTTACTCGCAGCCATTATACATTATCATTGTGAACATTATTATTATTATTATTATTAATGATATTATTGTATTATTATTAATATTATTATTATTACATTGAGGCCACAGTACTATACATGTAGATAATACATGTAATACATTTACAGTGTAGATCCACATCATTGCATCCTAGTTGCTTTTGTTAGAACACTGTACAACATGACAGAAATTGTTTTGTACCTTTGCTTTGCCATGAGTTGAAAAGTGGCTCTGTGTGCTCTACTTAAGTCAAACAACTGTTTTGAATTCCTTTACTTTTAATACAGAAAACTCATCACAAAGACGACGATTTTCTCCTCTTTCACTAGTTTGCATCAGCCATGCTTTCTCAGCCTGGGTAAGTACAATTAAATGTAGAAAACAGACTAGTAATCCAGTTCTGTCCTTGTCTACTGGTACACAAGAGCCAATATAAAACACCAAACTATACATTACAGCTAACCGATGACTCCTAAACAGAGGAAATACAATGGTTATTCCATCATATACAGTATATGAGGAACGAGGACAGAACTGGTAATTAATCCTGTGTAAAAATTATTATGTCACAAACATGTCAGTGCACATTGACTTCACCCTTCACCAGCATTAGTGATTTAAATAGGATTCTCCTAACAATAATTATGAATACATTGTAAAGCACACAGATGGGGAGAATTGGGGAATTTATCATTTTAAGGAATTTGGTTTATACAGGGAAGATCAAACATTTACATAAAATTCTTCAAACCAATAAATTATACTGTTCAAGGAATTGTGTGATGCTCACTAATGAGAATTGCTTCGTAGATCTTGGGAAAGAAAAGGTTGTTAAGATGTTCATTCTTATAAAGAATTACAGTCATATGGGAGAAGCGACCTGTCAAATGTTTTTCAGTAATAATTGTTTTAAAATGTTTGGAGGGTATTGTGTTAATGGTCTGCATTGTTTTGGTGTTTTTTTTTGTTAAGTATGGCATCTGAACTGAATCTAAAATGCTGATGTCTGAAAATAATGTCTTCAAATTGTAATCTGGTTTCTCTCTTAGTGACAATTTTTCATAGAGTGTCTTGCTCTGAATCTTTCCCAGGGAGATCGTATGTGGCACTTTGCCATTGGACTCTATCTGGTTGAGTTGACTCCAAACTCTCTGCGCTTAACAGCAATCTATCAACTTGTCAGCACCTTATCCATTATTGTGTTTGGCCCATTGGTGGGAGATTGGGTTGATGCAAACCCACGACTCAAAGGTCAGTGCAAACCACAGTATTAACAGTTTGTAATATGAGTCTGTAATTTTTTGTTCAGACAACGTTCCCTTAATTACTCACAGTAACAAACCGTACAAAATTAATATTGACGTGTGTCAGTCAGGTTTGCATAATTCCTGAGAGGAGTGACAACAAGAAGCCTCCACATGTACAAGACAATACCAACCAACATACATGTACATCTACATATGAATTTCTCAAAAGTCAAACTCAGGTCTCATTTTTGGATTGATTTTGGCAAATAAGAGGGAGTTGCACATGTGGTAGGTTATGGTACATCAAGTGCTGCCTAATGTACAGTAACCCCTGTTCCTTGGCCAACAACCTACATAATTATAGTAGATACACCTCATGTATTTACAACAATAGCAATAGAGAATTCCACATTGCGAACAAGAAATATTGTTTTATGCCTAGACTTTCACTCAACAAAACAAGCACCATGATTGGTTGATTCTTGGTCATGCGCCCCTGATCAAATTCAAATTGTATCCTGAGCGGGATACAATTGCACAGTTGTTGCTCGTGCATCAGTTGTGCCATCTGTGTTTGTTTGTTTTTGCTGTGTGATTATTTAAAAGTCTAAATATGTAACAAAGCATGTAATGTATGGTCCCTCAGGAGACTAGTTAGTTTTGTTTTCCCTAGAGTCCCAATGTTCCCCTTGACTTTGTCTTGGGAAACATCAGGACTCTCGGGAAAGCAAAACCAACTGTTTCCCTCAGGACCATACAATATTAAAGTGTATAGTGTAAAAGAGGGACATTGTAATTGCCTTTTGTAAAGGCGCACGCGCGCCTTAACAGCCAGAGCTTTAATATCCCGTTCATTAATTTTGTGAGTGACAAACTCACAAAATGACCAACGCCCAGTTAGCTTCATAGCCCAGTTGGTTAGAGCAAATGTTGCACCAGCATCGCAAGGTCACGGGTTCAAATCCTGTTCAAGCCTGAATTTTTTTAGGATTTATCTGTGTAACTGCTTAAGTTCCTCACATAACTGTAACAATCTTTCACTTGCAGAAAATCTTTTTTCCACAGTTCACATATCAAATTTTCAAATATTCACATTGATAATGATTATAATAATAACAAATTTGACCAAAAAAAAAGATTGATTTAACAACAATGCATAAAGTTAAAACAAACTTGGAAATAAGTAGCACATCATTATTTTGTAGTTAAAAGCAAAACCATTTAGCTATCACAAACTTACTTTTAACAGTAAATTGAAAAACACTTTGTTGTTGTCTTTTGGTTTCCAGTTGCACAGATCTCTTTGATTATCCAGAATGTTGCAGTGATACTCTGTGCTGGTGTGTTCATTGTAATCTTGGTACTAACAACCCTGTTACCACCCACTCTAAGGGTGTTTCTTGAGGCACTGGTTATCACTATTGGCTCTATTGCTGATCTCTCCAGTGTTGGAACAAAAATTGCAGTGGAGAAAGATTGGGTGGTGGTCATCTCTGGCTCGGATAAGTCAAAATTGGCAAGTAAGTCATAGCATTCTGCTAGAAGTGTGTTCATTTTTTATTTAACATCAAGATCTGATAAAGAAATAAAGACAAGGCAAGTGCTTTGTTGAGTTAGATGAGTATACAGGAATTTTAAAGAACTTGAGAGTTGCTTACAAAAGCACAAGGTGTACAGTGGGTGAGTGCTTTTCAAACATCTCAAGTGTTCTTGAAATTCCTCATGAATAAGTGCTTCCTTACAGTATGTAACTCAATAATGCACAACAAACTAGTTTTCCATTTCATTTCTTAAACGCACTATAATGCACGTGTGACGTACGTCGTGTGCCATATGGTGGTGTTAATAATGCACTCAGCTGAACCAATCAGAGCGTGCTTTCTAACTGTTTCATTTTATTATACAGCTACAGTACATTCAGTCTCAATATAACGGTACTGCAAAAAAAGAACAAAAAAAGTATAAAAAAGTATGGATTGAATTGCATGTAAAGTAGTTTGAATATCTTCCTTGTCTTTAGGAAGTTAGTCTTGAGCAGATCAGGGAAGCACAGCAGTGCAGTGCTTTTTCTCTTTATGTAACAGCTTGCAACACTATAATGATAATGATAATGAATTTATATAGCGCATAACAAGAAATTTATCATCGTTCTCATTGAGAAACTCATTTGTGTCAACTTAAGTCTCATCAAGCAACTCCAAAGCCAGGAAAAATGGCACCAGATCGGCAATTTCTGTTTGGTTTTGCTTGCTATTCATTTAAAAGTGGTGTTAAAGTTATTCAAACGTGCGTGAGCTTGGAGCGTGTTTGTCCATCTGAAAGTACGCGCACTGCCCCATTTGACAAACAAAAATTGCAAATTTCAAAGCAGAGTTTTTGTTGAATGCTGGTTAGCACCCCTTGCTCCCAGTGTAGACAAATAGTTTTGCTCAGCCAGTAGAGCATTCCACCGGGCAGTCAGGAGGTCTTGTGTTCCAATCCCATTCCAACCTGTTCTTTTCTCAGGCTAAATCACAATTGCTAAAAGTTGCGTAAACAATGAAAGAGCCAAATCTTCATGTGCTCCTCCATCTGCATGCAAATAACTGAGATATTTCATATATAAAGCAGGGTAGGCGCAGTGGTGAGAGCGCTCACCTTCCACCAATGTGGCCCCGGTTCGATTCCATAATTATGTGGGCTGAGTTTGTTGGTTCTCTACTCTGCTCCTAGAGGTTTTTCTCCGGGTACTCCGGTTTTCCCCTCTCCACAAAAACGAACACTTGATTTATAGTTTAATATGATTTGATTTGTGCTTTACAGTGTCCCCAATTAGTACGCCAGTGCTAGATACAGTTGACACTTAAATAAAGTTCATTAATACCTCTTACTAACCGAGTTAGAGTTCGTACTGTAAGTTACGGACCGAGTTTTTCCTCGCGAATTTATGGCCGAAGCGCGCGGGACTTAAATCCGAGCAGAAAAAACGAGGATCCATAACTTAGAGTACGAAATGAGAAAACGAGGTTTGTAAGATATTTATTATAATTTATCTCAAAACAAACTTTTGAATCCCGCTAAATTGACCAATCACAGCGCGCGTACTAACTGAGAGATATAATAATAATAATAATGATAATAATAATAATAATAATAATTATTATTATTATTATTATTATTATTATTATACTCAAATTGTTTATTGTATCTTTTTGAGTGGCTTATTATAAACAACACTGATCTAGCCTATACGTAGAGGACACTAACATCCCAAGGTTGTTCATTCAATAAGGGCTCTAGTGTTGCCAGTAGGAATGAGAGTTTTAACAGTGACTCGCATTGGACCTGTATCGCGAGGTCATGAGTGCGAAACCCGTTCAAGCCTGACTTTTTTTCAGGTCTAACACGTATCTTCACAACTGCTTAAGTTACTTGGATAACTGCGACGATCGTTTAGTAATTAAAATCTTACATCCACAGGTCAAGTATATGACATTTTCATATACTCACATTTATATACTCTTTTAACTGTTGTCAAGGTACCAATGCAATCCTAAGAAGAATCGACCTTAGCTGTAAGATCCTCGCCCCAATCCTTGTCGGTCAGCTGATGACGTACATAGACCAACTCGCGGGGGTGATTTTTCTGGCTGGATGGAATGTAGTTTCAGTTTTTCTGGAGTACTATCTGTTGTGGAAGGTGTTTCAAAGTGTGGCTGCCCTATCCAAGAAAACGGTCGACACAGAAAGGCACGAGATCAGTGAGCAAGACAGTAATTTAGGCGAGCATTCTGAAGATGACAGAAGGGCTTCGAGTGAGCGATTAGACTGGGCGGAAGGCGAGGACCCTTCAAATGGCCAAAATGGTACAGAAAGCTTAGTTCCCTCCGTTGTAATCCGATCTCCGCCAAGAGCGCGAAAGCCCAGTTACTTTGCACGTATTAAGAAGAAGGTACTCACCTTTCGAACTGGGTGGCATATATACATGAGGCAGACTGTGGCACGACCCGGGCTTGCATTGGCTGCCCTGTACTTCACAGTAATTTCTTTTGGTGCTATCACAACGGGCTACGCTTACACTCAAGGAATAAGTGAATCGATTCTTAGTATCGTTCGTGGTGTTGGCTCGTTGTTTGGTGTGATGGCTACATTTGTTTTTCCTTTTTTGAGAAGTCGCATTGGACTTGTCAGAAGTGGATTGTTTTCCATGTCCATGCAGTTTTCGTGCCTGCTTTTTTGCGTGGCTGCGGTATTCGCGCCCGGTTCTCCATTCTTTTTGATGCCATGGAATTCAGGACAAAGCTCAGCCGCCGAAACTGTTGCCCCTCCTTCTAATAGCAGTGTGTCAAGTGTAGTAGTTACGTCAAAACCTTTGCACAATGCAGCACTTGCATTTCAAAAGAAAAGCGTCAATGAGTCATTTAATAACTCAATACCTGTGTACCCCTCTAGTACAGCATTTATGGTGAGACTGTCCATCGCTACTGCGAATTCCACCCCAAAAGTGACCACGCCCTTTACCAGCAGGCTAGCTGTGACAACAACGCGTGTCATTTCTCCAACAAAAACATCCACCATGTCACTGCCAAGTTCCGCTGTTCCCACCAGCTGCTCTAACTGTAGTTCAAAGCCTACTGACGCTCCAACTACAGCAGCAACAACAAGACAAGCACCAAGCTCGTTTGTCTCCATTGCCCTGCTCTTGACAGGAATAGTGACCTCTCGTCTTGGGCTGTGGCTCTCTGACTTGACCATAACGCAACTTACACAGGAGTCAGTGCCAGAACAGGAGAGAGGCATTGTGGGAGGTATGCAGAGCGCCTTTAACTCGATCCTAAGCCTCCTTATGTATGCTATAGTTATTGCACTGCCAAACACTAAGGAGTTTGGACTGTTGGCTTTGATGTCTGTTGGTGCTGTTGGAACTGGTGGTCTCTTGTACGCCTCCTTTGCGTATAGGGTCAGGGGGCACTTGTTTCACTTTGATAAAGTCAGGACCCTCTGTGGTGGGTCAGGCTCTCGAAGAGTTCCAATCCATGAATCTCAAGACGATTTGAGTTTGGAAGACGAAGAAGAAGCCATGATTCGTGGAGTGCTAAGCACTAGAAATCAAAACTTTTCGTACTAGATTTCTGTATCTATCTATCTATCCTCCAGTAACTTTAGATTTACTGTTGCTTAGTTTGTTCAGCAATCCATGAATCACAACATGAAGAGAGTCTCTAAGAAGACAAAGCAGCCATTATTCGTGTAGTGCAATGCACAAGAATTGAAAACATTTTGTACTAAATTTCTTACTTTTTAAAGTTGATCCTCCAGTAACTTTATATCTATTAATGCTTAGCTTGTTCAGTAATCCATGAATCACAACATAAAGAGAGGGTTGAAGAAGCAGCAAGAGCCGTGATTCGTGAATTGCTAGGCAAAAGAATTGAAAACTTTCGGTTCTAGATTTCTTATCTTTGAAAGTTTATCCTCCAAGACCTCAGTTTAGATTTAGTACTCCACGTATCACAACATGAACAGTCTTGAAGACGGAGAAGAAGCAATGACTCGTGAAGTGCTAAACACAAGAAATGGGAACTTTTCAAAATAGATTGGTGACTTTTTAAAATTTATCCTCCAAAACCGTTAGATTTTGTAATCCTTGGTTTGTTCAGCAATCCATGCACAAATCACAACACGAACAGAGTCTTGACGACGAAACAAAACCCATGAATCAGCTGATAAATCGTAAAGTGCTAGGCTCAAGAAAAGGAGCTTTTCTTGCTAGATTTCTCACGTTTTAAAGTACATCCCCCTATGCCTAAAGTTAGATTAGATAGTAGTTTGTTGTATTATATTAACATGAGTGTTTGACTGGAGAATACTTTTTTTGTAATATTTATTCATACGAGACTAAATCCGGGAATTGAGTGACGTATTTTCTATAATTATCTCCACAAGTCACAATATTGATGGTGTCATTGCCTAAGTTTTCCCTCTCAATTTTTGTATTTGGCTTTTTAATGCATGTCGGCTTGAGGATATGGGTTTTATTTTTTCGTGGTGAAACAATATTGTTTACACCAGTTGAATATAAATCCATATCTTCCTGCCCACATGTATTTTACTGAAGCTGAGGGTGATACGTTACCGCGTAGACCAACTTGTATTTAGAAATGTAGACAGCCACTGGGAATTCAAAATGTTGGACTTGGGCAGTTGTTTTATATACGCCCCATAAATATTCAGTTAGCTTTACAGTTAGAACAGTTCCGCCCGCAAATAGCTTAAGCTAGTCGAGGCGGGCGGAATTACAAGGTTACTGTGGTCAGCAGGAATACCATGTAGATGATTTACTAGTTACGTGAGTTAACCCTTGAAGTCCCAATAGTGACCAGCATCCAATTTCTCATTACAAAATTCACTGTTCAACAACCATTCAGGTCATGAGAATAAAGAAAATTATCACCAAAGAGTTCTATTGACATTTAAACAAATTCTTCTCACTAGCACCATAACAAATCTATGAGAACAGTTAGGAGAAAATGAATATTGACATTGGGGCTTAAAAGGGTTAAGCTAGATAATTTAAGAGTAATAAACATAAAGTAAAAAACAGCAGATATTTACGGTGCTTTTAAAGGGACATACGGGTTCCCTCGTTTTTTTGGCGACTTGCGACTTGCGACTTGCTACGTGCGACTTGCTACTTGCTACTTGCGACTTGCTACTTGCTACTTGCTACTTACGACTTGCGACTTGCTTCTTGCGACTTGCTACTTGCGACTTGCTACTTGCGACTTGCTACTTGCGACTTGCCACTAGCGACTTGCTACTTGCGACTTGCTACTTGCTACTTGCTACTTGCGACTTGCTACTTGCTACTTGCGACTTGCTACTTGCTACTTGCTACTTGCTACTTGCTACTTGCGACTTGCGACTTGCTACTTGCGACTTGCTACTTGCGACTTGCGACTTGCGACTTGCTACCTGCTACTTGCTACTTGCTACTTGCTACTTGCTACTTGCGACTTGCTACTTGCGACTTGCTACTTGCGACTTGCTACTTGCGACTTGCGACTTGCTACTTGCTACTTGCTACTTGCGACTTGCTACTTGCGACTTGCTACTTGCGACTTGCGACTTGCTACTTGCTACTTGCGACTTGCTACTTGCGACTTGCTACTTGCGACTTGTGACTTGCGACTTGCTACTTGCGACTTGTGACTTGCGCCTTGCTACGTGCTACCTGCTACCTGCTACTTGCGACTTGATACTTGCGACTTGCTACTTGCGACTTGCTACTTGCGACTTGCTACCTGCTACTTGCGACTTGATACTTGCGACTTGCTACTTGCGACTTGCTACGTGCTACGTGCTACCTGCTACTTGCGACTTGATACTTGCGACTTGCGACTTGCGACTTGCTACTTGCGACTTGCGACTTGCTACTTGCGACTTGCTACTTGCGACTTGCTACTTGCGACTTGCGACTTGCTACTTGCGACTTGCTACTTGCGACTTGCTACTTGCGACTTGCTACTTGCTACTTGCGACTTGCTACTTGCTACTTGCGACTTGCTACTTGCTACTTGCGACTTGCTACTTGCGACTTGCTAATGCGACTTAGGACTTGCTACTTGCGACTGGCGACTTGATACTTGCGACTTGCTACTTGCGACTTAGCTTGCGGAAACGAGGCATGTGGAGTGAACGTGCCTTGCAGAGAAGAAGGCTTTGAAGTATACTGCTTTTAGATTTGAGGCTACATAGACACTATGAAGTTCATTACAGTGCTCTTTTTAGCTCTTATGTGTTCATTTTCGTCGGCAGTGCTTCCAAATTATTCCCCTGCAATACAAGGCACCATTTGGGACTCAACTCCGGAAAGAACATCATTCCTGGTGTGTGTGCGAATCCATAGTTGTTCTTTCCTCTACCAAGCATAACGAACTATTGTGTAATCACATGGCATGGCAAGTTTAAAAGAGCAAGTCGCAAGTAGCAAGTCGCTAGTCGCCAAAAAAACGAGGGAACCCGTATGTCCCTTTAAAATCACCGTAAACATCTGCTGTTTTTTTACTTAATGTTTAATACCTTCGCCAAGGAGGTTATGTTTTCACGCCTGTCTGTTTGTTTGTTTGTTTGTCTGTCTGTCTGTTAATCGTTTTACGCAAAAACTAATCTACGGATTTGCACCAAATTTGGTGGAAAGGTCGCAAATATACCCAGGATCAATCGATTAAAATTTATCCGGATTAAACTCCGGATCTCAGATCCAGATGAGTGTAATATCAGGTGTATATATATGTGGCGAGGCGGAGGTATGCGCTCTGCCGAGTGCCCTTCTAGTTACTCTTAAATTATCTAGCTTAACCCGACAACTTTGTCCATCGTTTCTTGAGAGCCAACAAGCCTAATAGACTGGCTTATGAAAACTTGAAAAACATAAACAAAAATGCCCCAGTAGAAGTCAAAATAAATGGCTTGACAACTGTAACTTAAAGCGATCAATTGGAAAACCACTTACAAATCCCCTTTTCGATGCACCAACGTATCCAAACTGATCATCTTCCAATATAAACTACTTCATAGACGGCTGCCGACAAATAATTTTCTAACAAAAATTGGCCTTTCAAAAAGTGGTGTATGTGCTTTTTGTAGAAGAGAAGAAGAATCCTTCGGCTTTCTGGCAGGATTTTACGAACTGGCTAAACAAAAACGACTTATTCTTACAGGCAACAGTTTTTATTACTGACTACGTCTCTAGGTTTGCAAAAAGACACTGTTTTCAGCACTCAACAATATTTCTACTTTTTGGTCGCTAGATACTTTATTTGGACTTGCAAGTTGCAGAATGTCTTCCAAAAATAGATAAGTTTAATTTTTTTGTTGCCTCCTTTACTGATTTTGAAAAAAAAGAAAACGAATATATGAACGCTAGACATCTGCAAAAAGCAAAAAAAAACCCAAGTATTTTAATAGTTTTTTGGGAAAATCTCATGTGATGGGGAAAGCAAAGAAATTGATTTGGCAAAGTCTATGTCTGTAACTACACTTTCAGCTGTAACTAACATGTAACTAACAAATCGGTCGATTTACTTTGTAATTCATCTGTATCTTTTCTAATGTGCTAAGTACGCTGTATTTTTCCTGTAACAATGGTTGTTTGTATATAGTGTCTGTTAATAATTAAAAAAAAATGTCGCAAGTGGCAGGTAACAAGTCGCAACTCGCAAGTAACCAACAAAAACGAGGAAACCCGTATGTCCTTTTACGAAGAACAAAGTTAATTTACATACCTTTCAAATTTGGGTGGACGCTTCGACGTAATCATCTTCATTCATCAGTATTGAAAATAACATGTTTTTTAAAGGCCTCTTTAGGAAGTCCACGAAACGTTTCATCGATGTACTTCCTAATTTTGGCTCCAAACCTAGCAAAGGACCCTTGTCCTTGATTCCTTCTATTTATAGAAGGTGTGCCCCTTTTTACGCAATGGTGTTCTTCCATACAATTTTCAAGTTGGCAAATGTGACCTTGAATGAAAAAACTTAAACTAAAAACTTTCCGGGTTTAAATAAAGCGATTGTAAACGGCTAATCTATCCGCTTAAACCGTTTGTTTGTCAGTTTTGATCCTGAAATATGCCTTGGAATACCGTTGCTCTAACGATTAAATTGTTAATTGTTTGAAAGAGCCGAGCCCCCCTAGCAACGTACTACAGCTGTCCTTGATTAACATGAAATCTGTTATCAAATTTCCATTCTCAAAAGCGTGCAAACGACTGGCAGCCACTTTTTCGTCGAGGTAATTATCGGCTGATAATCTGAGATAGCGCACCAATCAGAGCGCGCAATTTTGTATAATCACCTGAGTGTTTATGCTAGTTACTAATAATTATAATGGCAATTGGTTTGAGCCATATTGTTAGCTTCTTTTTCGTTTTACCCAATCTGTTCTCAGTCACCTAATTTACGGTGGCTACCATTCACTGTCTAAGATAAGATTTCTATCTTTTACAAAGGTGTGAAACTATTAAAAAATATCACAATCCAGAAATAAGTTAATATCATAACTATTACTTTTATTCATTTTGTTATCAAAAGGAGCAACAAGAAGGAACATTTAGATACGGGTTGTTCTGTCCAAGATTCACTCTTGCAGTACGTTCCAGTATCTTTACATAACAGAGGTCCTTAGAACAGACTTAACAATTTCATATGTTAAAAACAATGTTTTTTTTCTCCTAAACAATTCCAAGTCTATTAACAAAAATTCATCTGCAGGCAGTTTAAGAAAAATCTTCACAAAACTGGCTTCAATTCCATCACAAAATACAACAGCAATATCTAGGATGGTTGTCTTGTTCTCACTGACGAACAAAAGTCTTGCCCCTGGGAGAAAACAAAAAAGAAAGTGAAATTATTGTAAAGCAGGCATAAAGACTTGCAGTATAATATTATGGCATGCAAAAAATCTTCAGACTAGGTAATGGAGGCAATGATAATGTATTTTTATACCACACTTTTATAATTATGTGATTAGGTTAACCCTTTACATCTTAAACTAGAAACCCTTGATATGTGTCACGTGCGTTCACAGCTTGTCCAAATTCAATATTCCCCAAGTACCATAATTATATGGAAACTGTTTTTGTGTGATGCACTGTAAGTAACATGCATTTGAAAAATGGCATGTCTGCATTGTTTTGAGCACAGAAAGGTTCTTCCTGGTGAGAACATGTACGTCTTGAATCTCCAAATATGGTGCTTGGCAGATTGAATGTGGCCAAGTTGTGGTTAAAGACATTCAAAGGTAGTCTGTACACATTTTAAGCGTTATGAGGTTCTGGTTAAACATGAAAAACAAGGAAGTTTAAAATACAGCAACTTATTCAGAAGTTACTAAACTTGTAAAGTCCAGAGACTACTTTTTCAAGTACTCTGTAAAATCATTACTTCAGCATTTTTCAGAATTTGATTTGTATTATAAATTCTATTGCTCTTTAATTTATGTTGCTGATAAACTGAAAGTCTAGGAATATAACAAAACATTTGCAGTTAGGTCCCTTTGAAAACAAGTTTTGTTTTTCCTCAACTCCAGATGTTTCTCAGAAAACAAATTTAACTGTCTCCCTTTGGAGGTGACATTAAGTGCATACTGTATCTAGGTGTACATACGTGATAGTTTTCTTTTCAGTTGTTTTTTGTTCAGGTTTTGCTCTGTTGAGAACTTTAATAAATTCCGATGTTCTTGCTCTCATTCTAGAATGAAGGTAGGCCTGAAGAGAAAACTTGCACAAATTAATGTTATGCAAAAGCGTCTCTAGGGTTGACAATTTTTCTGTAACAAACTAGGTGATTGAAAGACACTTCACAAGCAAGGACTGCTGCAAACAGAACACACATAAAAGAAACAGCTGAGCAATAACGAAACCATTAAAGAGGATGGCCTGTAGTAAACACTTTTGACCCTGTAAAAGGTTCATG
This sequence comes from Ricordea florida, assembly GCA_949710005.1. Lineage (NCBI taxonomy): Eukaryota > Metazoa > Cnidaria > Anthozoa > Corallimorpharia > Ricordeidae > Ricordea > Ricordea florida. The sequence continues at coordinate 6,271,367 of OX453279.1, read as the reverse complement.
GATTCTCAAAAAAAAAAACTAACTGTACATCCTTTATAACATCAACTTGTTGATCACCTCAAACAGTTTGAAGAAGGGAAAATGGGTAGCACCATGTCATAGCAGGTGTGAGACACTTGCCACCTGCCAATAAACTACCTTATAGAAGTACAGGACGTACCTTTGAGCACTTGATGTGATAATGTAAGTAGTTACGGAAGGTGTGAATCAAATTGATAGTGCTGTCTCGCACTTCTTTCTTTGTATGTCTTGGTTCAAGAACTGCAAAAGAATTGGTGTATCGACAGTTACCATTAACATGACCTCAAATGAAATGCAAAACAAAATTAATAGGCTTTGACTGTAAAAAATAATAATGATCAAACATGTGCGTATGTTGTGGTTCAACTGTATCCGTTCTTGAATCTCCATTTTCTTTTGTTTGTCAACAGATTTATGATTATGAAGTTGAGAAAGGTATGTTACACAACCACTCATTTGACTATGATGATGATGTGCCCAAGATGTCAAAACACGAGTCAACACTAACAGTTCTTTTCAGGACATTGCACCTGGACAATTGAACTCAACTCACACCTACTGAGACTTCAAATTGAACCACTTACAAACTAGAAAAAAATATAATAATAATAATGACATTCATTTATATGGCACAAATTATACAGTTTTCACCTCACATACTAATGATCAACTTATTCCAAGAATGACCGCAACACCGGGGTCTATGTCCCCTACTCTTTTCGAACAGTGTTGTGGGATCTTTAACATCCCTCAAGAACAGTGCTGTGAGACGGGGCCTACGGTTTTTCGTCCCTATCCACGAAGACTAGAATGTCTAACAGTTTGTAGATGTGATAACATAGGTGGCACATTCTCCTCAGTTTGAACTCAGCACCTCCCGCTCGACAGGCTGGCGCTCTACCGACTGAGCTAACCGGGCAACGGATATTGTACCACAAGAAAAACATAACCGTATGCATTTACTCAAAACTAACCAAAAGTGATATAGCCAATGTTATCCCCTGTTCTGGCACCTGTTCCTTGAAGTTCTTGGGGAGGCTCCTTGTGACTAAACAATACCTGTGGAGCAGTCTGACTAGCACGACGACCCTCTTTGAACTCTTGCATGAACACTTTACCAATAATCACATCATCGTCATCTTTAAACACTGTGCTAAAAATGACTGTGACACGGTCATCTTTTGCTTGCACATACCTGCAAAATATAATTGTGCAGTTGCCAGTGTGATTATACTGTACTGTCTTAACTTTGCAATCATTTTACAGTACTGTACGGGTACTTCATTTAGATTACAGGCTTCGTCTAACATCCTTCCATCCAATGGGTATTGATGTGGGATGGCTTTACTCTGACTTGTGCATAACTCCTCTAACTTTCCTTTGTACTGTGCAGGGTTGTCAAAAAGCTTTAACCCTTTAAGCCCCGAGGGGTCTCCCTGTGACAAGTGAAATCGTCTGGCGTTAGCCAGAGTAAAATCAGTTTCTATAAAGTCACTCTTGGGGCTCAAAGGGTTAAGGAGGTAGTTTTTAACCCTTTAAGCCCCAAGGGGTCTCCCTGTGACAAGTGCAGTCATCTGGCATTAGCCAGAGTAAAATCTATAAAGTCACTCTGGTACATGTACGCAGCAAAATTCGAAAAGAAACTATCTCAACAATCAAGCCCCAAATGGGGGTCTGGGGGCATCCCAAGCAGAGTAACTGGCCACATTATGACAAAGTAGGTGGCGATTTTGCAAGTAGCTGACTACTTTTTAACAACCCTGACTGTGTAATAATTTGTGACCATTGTGGTGAGCTGAATAGGGTTTGCACCAGTGAAACATCAAAAGCAACAGCCATGTGAAGTACAGGTACAGTAGCAACATGAGAGTTGGCAAGTGAGAACCAACTCAGTAACTGTGTTATATTATGAATATGACCATCCACGAGGGGAAGTAAATAAATAAGTGCTCAGTCACAAGCATTATTGGGATCTAATTCTTATTTCTAATTTAATTCATGGATTGTACAGTCATATGACTCGGAGATTGTATGCCACACCCAAAGGAATTCTGCAAGCATGAAGAGATCCAGACTATAGTGTAGTGAGTACAGCTTATACATGTATAAAGGACCACTAACATGCTCTCGTCATCCCTGTAATTGATAACAGCATGAGCTTCTCCTCCAGATCCAGCCTGCTGATAGTCAAAGTATTTTTCAAACACTGAGGCAAAACAGTTTCTCTTGAGCAAAGACAGCTTCTTGATCAGTTCCTCTAGAAGAAGCACAAACAATGCAGTTTAAATATGATACAATTTATAATACAACGAAGACAAACAGGTAACAGACATCAGCATACATGTAGGTGAATTGTACAGCACCTCTTCTATGAGGCTACAACAAGAGCACTTTAGCCTAACCTGGAGGCTTCTTTGGGGAATCACCAGTTCACACAAATTGCAAGCAACCATGACAGCAAAATACTGGGTGAGCTTTTGCATGAAAATAGCACTGTTGCTATGGCTACATAATAGATCACACCTTAGAACCACAAAATGCATTTAAATGAAAATGGTTAGGTACAGTATTTCACTGGTGTTTTATATAATAACAAGGATATAACATGACCACTTGGTGATACAAAATTTCTTTTCAAAAAATATTTCACAAGTGAGCCTAGCAAACAAGTACAATGTTTTTCAACAATCCGAGAGAAACTTTGCACCTCTGCATGGTTACGCAATCTCATCTATGTGTCTAACCCTCTCTTTGTACATGTAAAGACTGTGAATATGTGTACATCTGCAGTTTGTACGTGCAATTGTGTCCATTTTGGATGATAACAGTCATAATCTTTGATTTTTGATTTTACTTTTACCTGAGTGAAATTAATGATGCTATTGAATTTTTTTTATAGCGCACTTTTTCATAGGAATAATTTATGTTCAAAGGCGCTTTACACTTCTATTAGGTTAGATCAGACGTCAGCATGTAAAGGTGCCTCTGGCTGCTGCTATCAGTCCATAAATGATCTCACCCACCCACCTACCCAACCCAAGCATGAATTGTCAGATGCAACCAGAGGTAGAGATAGACCACCACTAATTTAACAAAGACAACAAAAGCCACTCTTTTTATTGCTTGTCACTTACAATTTGTTACAATGTATAACTTGTAAAGAAAATAGCTGGTTCTAAATTACCTTTTCCTTTATCATCAGCTGGCAGACTTTCCAGATCAATCAAAAGTGAAACGTCATAAGCTAAATAAATAACAGAATACCCAAACAATCACTGTACTTATTGTAAATTATACATGTATCATCAATTTGTCCTTTTGCAAATGAATTCAAGATCATGTGAGTACCAACCTTCCTCCGGAGTTGTCATAAATTCACCATACACTCTCTGCAGTAGCTGTTAAAATGGAGAAAACAATGTCAAAACATGAAGGTTAGAAATTATTATGCTGAGAGTAAGTATATATTACAGGTTAGATTTGATTTAACTTAGGCTGGTTTGTAATTTCTTTGTGTCTGGTATTCATGATCATGAATATAGACAAAGAAATTACAAACCAACCTAGGCTAAATCAAATTTACCCTGTAACGTATGTTGTTGTTCAATTTTTTCCTTGGTTTAAATTTTATTTTCCTTTGTTTTTGGTGTAGTGATGTATGATAATGAGTTTGAGCCCCCTGATAAGCCTAGATGCTTTAAGGGCAAACAATGGTTAATATGTTTAAATAAAAATAAAAAAGGAAAATAAAATTCAAACCAAGGATAAAATTGAACCACAACATATAACACCTTAATCCAAACTAATGGATTCTAAAACGATAAAATAATTCTGATGACTATTGCAGAGTTACAATGTACATTGCAGTTCAAATAATATTTCTTTACTGGTTTTCAAGGCTAGCAACCATTGTTTAAAATTTAAAGGCTGGTCCATGTTATGACATGCTGTATTTGTTTGTTACACCAATGGCACTTCAGCAGTTAGTAATTAGCAATCGCCGAAGGTGAAGTGATTATCAGTGAATATTTACTGAGACATAAAAATACCATTGATGTTTCACAAATTGTAATGCATGTCAAGTAATGTAGTGTAACATGACAGTTGAAGCCATAGAAATACATGTACCAACTGAATGCACAGCTCTGTCAAACTCGGGAACCTTTTTACCTGATACAGTAGTCAATGAACAACTAAACTAAGAAATTAAGGAAAATTAAGGATAAGGAAGCACATACCTCATCAGCCCCATACTTTTGCAAATCAGCATAGAATTTCATTGAAATGCTGAGCTGTAAAGACCAAACAAAAACAGTAAAGCATAACTATAAACAGTTGTTATCTGCAGTTACAAGCAAATCCACATTACCTAGTTTGTATTGTGTATCAAATCAAAGAGCCCATTTCACTGGTTCAAATAATACAGTAGATTGTATGTACAATATGTAAGTACATCTACAAAAACAACACTCAGAATACTCCTATCCTGAGACAATTAGAAGTTCAGAGAGCTTGTGTGGCCACTGGTTTTTTTCCAATAGGTTCAGAAAATAATATGACAACAGTTTGGTGGTTGGATATTTGCCTAATTCTTGTTTATAAAACTATATTACGGACCTCGAGTGCATATAAAAAATAATCTAAAAAATCTTGGTCAGTATCCAGCCACCTGACAGCTCACTGAATACAGTAACTGCTGAATACCTTTATTTACATACTGATAAATAACAATAGAACCCATTGTAAGTTTACTATTCTTACTCTTGAGTGAGATTGGACATAAGCTTGTAAAGGCGTCTACAGCAACCACTACACTCCATGTTTTGATCTCACCCATCCACCCAACCCACACATCAGATGAAATTACGTTCACAAAGGCCAGACCACAACATCAGGATCTACACCACCTACTCTTCACAAACAGTGTGCGGGTTCTTTAATGTGCCATGAAGTTATTACAACCAAGGGTTGCGAGACAGGACCTATGGTTTATCGTCCTTATCCCAGACGACTAGCAAGTCTTACCATTTACAGAGGTCATTGCAAAGACAGCACTTTCTCCTCAGTTATTTTTAGACCCTGAGTGTTGGTCCGACCCGTGAGGGTTTGCCTGCGACCTCCCACACGGTAGTCCGGTGGGAATGATTTCCGCACAGGTCCCTACTTCATTATGCATGCAGTAGCTGTCTTGTCTGCTGTAATGCACGTGCAAACATTTCTTGTGTTCGAAGAAAGAAATAATACAGATACAGAATGCATAATGAAGTAGGGACCTGTGCGGAAATCATTCCGTCCGGTGCTCTACCAACTGAGCTAACCGGTCAGCATTATTCTTTAAAAGCCCCTGACATGTGTAAATGAAGTGGCTGGGTATTCAGCAGTTATCCCCAGCTCGCAGTTGGTGAAAACAAAATACAAGTAATTGGTACCAATCAAAGTTTTTCTGATAAAAAGTACAGTGCATTACTTTGGGTCACTGTACATTGCTGTGGTCATTGTTGGCGTATTATTTTGTCAAGAATTTTAGATCTACAAGTCATGTAGCCAATGTTACTCACCTTCAATTTAGATTTCACTGAATCTGGGTTTGAAAGATGGAACTGCACTCCATCAAAGTCTACAGCAATAGAAATGGCACATTCGGAATATAATTTATGCCAAAACCAGTTGTAATTATTAAAATAATATTTTTAATGACATTAATTGATCATCGCAGTTATGTACACAACTTAAGCAGCTGTGAAATTAAAGCCTGAAAAAAAAAAACTCAGGCCTGAACTCGATAATATTTTTATTAATTAGATCAAGACCTCTGTTGTCATTTTATATGCCCTCGGATTTCGTTGCATGCATGCAAGAAAAGACCAAAAGACAACGATGCATTCATAATATACAAGATCACAGTTTGCTATAAACTAGCTAAAAGATAAAGAGGGTCCCTCAGGTATAGCTGTATATATGATTATTAAGTCCAAAGCCTCTAAAGAGAGCTTGTTTACAGTAGTACGGAATGGTGTTCATTTGTTAAACTTCTGAGGGGGACACAGCATATTTACAAACCTGATACAGTGATGTCCACTGACTCGAACTTCTCTCTGCAGGACACAAACAAAGCTGGTTACACGAATATACTAGCAGAGATCAAGAGCTGAAGCAAGGAAATTCGCTAATTTTAAAGCAACTGTAAGGCAGCCTTACCACTACTAACTTCAAAAAGAAACTAAAACTTCACTTTTTAAGCCTAAATTGAACTAGCGCAGGATTCTCTTAGTTTATTGTTAGATTATTTGTCACTAGTTTTGGACTGCTATAGGACTATTACGACTGCATGTATGTAAACTTATTTAATTTCAGTTTTGTACCTTGTTTTAGTTTTGTAGTTTAACCTACAGTCACTTCATTTCTGTATAAAATAATTTCTGTCATTCTGACCACAGGCCGTATAAGCCCCCGGCTTTGGCTTTACTGAGTTTGTACCATATGAGCGATAGAATAATAAAGAAAGAAAGAAAGAGTAAAGTAATAAATCGAGACATCTTACGCCGAGAACTTGGCTCGCAATATCTCCTCAAGAATTCTGTTGTTAATCTCCAAGAGAATCATCTCAGAAAACTGTAGAGAAGAGCTGTATTTTCTGACTTCTCCAACAGGAAACACAAAAATATTCAGCTAAATCCAATATGGCTGCAGGGAACTCCTTTAAGTCACGTGACAACTTTACTCCCTTCCGCGTAGTTCCAGCCCCCTATACGCTCCTTTCCCGCGCGCACAGTTGCAAGTTGTCTAGGGACGGACCATTAGAAAAGTGATGGGGGGGGGGAGGGTGGGGAAAACCCAAAAAAAATTCATGCAAGGGAAAATGCCAAGAAAAAAAAATCATGCAAAGAAGAAGGTAAAAAAAAATTCATGCAGAAGGAAGGTCCAATTGTGACTTTTCACACGTAGTAAAAAAACAGTTTGTGCAGAGGGGTTCACCTGAAAAAAAAATTCCTGCACAAGCAGTGACCGAAAAAAAAAATTCGTGCAAGCTGAAAATTCCCCACCCCCCCCCCCCATTACTTTTCTAATGGTCCGTCCCTTATAGCTCGGGAATGGCGTTTGGGGGTGTGTGTGTGGGGGGGGGGGATACTGCTAATTATTGACTTTAAAGTATGTGCCACTATAAGGGTATGGGTTTAAAGCAGTTTAGTCTGGGTTTGGAAATCAGAAATTTTGGGGACTAGAATAGGGTACTAGGAAACTGATCAATTGATTGAGGATTTTAGTCTAGACTACTAGAATGACTACTCCAAAAAATATATTCGGCAAACTAAATTTACTCGCAACAATTTAGCGGGTAAATGCAGCCGTTTTTCCAGTACTTGATTCTCTCTTTCAGAGCAGAAAAAGTCTGCTTTCGCAGGCTAGGAATATCTGCTGACATGAGTTTCTGTAAACAGGGACTCTAGAATAGGGAGCGATTTTTAGAGTTTTGTCTGGTATACAGTGTAGGGTAACAAGATTCAGCAGTGCTAGGTCTATTGCAGTCTAAGGGTTCTAGAGTCCTAGTGGCACGCCCCTACCCCGAAGAATCCCTAAAAGTACTCCCCCCTCCCCTCCGGATTCCATGGCGGCAACAGCGTCTCTGAATTATTTATGCAAATGTCGACTTTCATGCAGAGTCATCCTGGGAACTAAAGTGTTATCATGGCGATTTTAGTAACTTTGTTGTCAAGTGACTTCCAAACAGCAGAGGAATTTAGAGGATATCTCGCCTGAAACATGGGTTCTAACACTGAATAACTGGGTAGAAAATAATGTGCTTCATGGACTTGACAGTTTGTAAACAAAAGTGTGATATTTGCTGGCATAACAATACCTACTTTGTGGAGACTTCTTGACTTTAATCCTTGTTCTCTACTGTGACAGACGGAAAGCTAACGAGGGAGGCATAAAATTTCTTAAGTCCTCCTCCAAATTAATCCTTCATGGCGTCTAGTAGCGGAGCTGGGGTTAGGTCCCCAAAAGATCTTCGAGAGCTGGTAAATTCGACAAAGGTAAGATTTGAAACTCTTGCCGAGCACTGTTTCTAAGGACTAAAAATTAATAATTATAATAAATTTGAGTTTTTTCTCGTACTGCTTTAACTCAAATTTATTTATTTTTATTTACCTCATATTTAAAAAAAAATTAATATACTTGATGTCTTTTTACGTTAAAAATCGTATAGTTTACATATACGTTTAACATCGATAATTTAAACTTCTTAGTTTTTAATTTTGGGAAGGTAATTTGATTTGCTTACGTCTTTAGCGAAAGTTTATTGGTGTGGTTCGTTTTTGTGATTCTGTTGACCGAGATGTGGTCAATAAAACGCAGAAAAGAGTGAGGCCAATATGCAGCTATCTTGATCTCGGGCGTGGTCAAAAAATATATAATCATTGGGCCTTATGAGATGGTTTATTAAAACATTTATATACATGTATAAGTTACTATTAGAAAACTGTGGTACCAATTTCCCCTTAAAATTTGGTAATCACCTACAATCAGTAACCACTTTTGTCCTTAAAGTCTTGCCTGTTAAACTTTAAATGTAGGTTGGTAGTGAAATGTCTGTGTTAATTGTTCAAGAAATTATTAATATACATTAATATTAGATTTAGAATGACAGAGTTATTGAACAGCCCCTCAAATTGAAAGTCAGGATCTCTATAGTATCTTCTATAACTCAGTAGTAGGGTGTCTAAACTAGTAATTGGAAGTTTGTAGGTTCACCTCTTATTGGGAAAACTGAGATCTGCTTTTATAGAGTGAAACAGTGCTATAACATGCACTGCGACCTCTACTAAGCAGCCACCTAAAGCGGCCATCCTCCATTAAACTGCCACTTTCTAAAGTCCCAAATTATTTGTCACAAAAATACTGTATTCATTGCCTCTATTCAACGGCCACCTCCATTGAGTGGACCATGGGCAAATAGATGCTGAATTGACCAATAAGAACATGCACTTTACTTTGGTTATTTTATAATATATATTTTACCTCTATTAAGCAGCCACTTTTCAAAGTCCCGAGGGTGACTGCTTAATAGAGGTTGCACTGTACATCTTTCCCAAAAACTTGAATCAAAACAAATTGTACAGTGCCAAGTACACAACATCAATAAACACCTAATGTCCTGTATAATTATGTTAATAACAATTAAATCATACTCTAAGAGTTTATATGCTACTGTTAAGTGCACTGTACATAACTGTCATTGTTCCTTTTTAGCATGACAGTTCAGAATTTCCAGAAGACATCAAAGCCAATCTAGAAAAGCTACGAGCTTTGTCTAAAGATGACTTGAATGAAAATGGACTTTTACGCTCCAGAATCGACCAACAATGTGAACTGATTTGTATTCTCAAGCAGCGAGCAGATGAATCGCTTAAAAAGTCCATGAACTTTGAAAAAGAAAATGAAGAACTGAGGCAACACAGAGAAGAAACCTTGACAGCTTTACATAGTGAAACAAGGAAATATACAGTACTGGAAAAAAGATTTTTTGTACTAAACCAGAATCATGAGGAGCTTATTGCAATTAAAGATGAATATAAAACAGAAAATGAAAGACTTCGGCTGGAAAACAATAATCTGAAGAAGGAAAATGAAGGACGTTTTGGTAGTTTGGTACAGGAGCGTGATTTGCAGATTAAACAGCTCAGAGAAGAAGTTGGAAAACTTCAGAAACTGTATCAGACTACTTCTGACAAAGAGAGGTAGCCAGTTATATTGCTCTGCATTTTCCAAAAAGGATTTTGCAGTTCTTCAAAGTCTTTGATTTTTGCTTTTTTTTATCATTAGAAGCTGCCTATTGAGGTGATTATAGGCTATGAATAACCATTGCACGTTTGTGTGAGGATTACTAGCTAAGGGTGGACTGAAAGGATGTTCTTTAATGAAAGTTCTGAATGTGATTGTGCTTTCAATATTTTTAGGAAAGCCATGGAAACTTTATCTTCAATACAACTCAAGTATAATGAACAAGCTGGAAGTCTTCAAAGGGAAATCACCAAACTGGAAGAAAGAGCAGCAGGTTACTTTAGTCTTGTTGTTTTGAAGTAATAGATGACCTGGTGTTATAAGACATGATCATCATAATTAGTAATGGGAATAGAACTGAGTGGAGTACAATTCAGGGAGTAATCGGACAAGGGATTTCAAATCAGCCAAGCATGTGGCGCGATCGAGGCTTATTTGAAATTACAAGCACGATTATCCCTGCACAAAGTCCAATTACCAATTAATTGCATCAATAACAAAATGAGAGAAACTGGGGAATTAGCAATGGTGCTAAAATCTAAGGAACACATACATGTATCTGAATAAAAGTCTTTGGACCAGTTAATTTTATCCATGTTGTTTTCAGTCAACACCTGTCAACCTGCTCACTTAAGAAATTTTCCTTGATTTTCATTGGCTAGGATGGGCTAAGTAGTTAAAGTTTATGGGCTAGTGGCGTGAAATGCTTAATGTTTATTGGTTGCTTAACTGTCCAATTTGGCAAGTCTGATTGCAAATGCTTTTCATTGGACAGGTCAAATCGGTCAGTTTAGACCTGGAACAGCCAATTAAGCCATAAAGAAGTGCTGTTAACAACCAATCATCATTGAGCACTTTGTTATTGACACAACTGAGAAACGGTGTTGGAGATAGATGTGGCAATGTAGACTGCAGTATGTTGGTATGATCCTTCATCCCATCGCAAAATTACAATTTGTAGCTCAAAGAAACCTCACATAGTTGATTTAGAGGGCTGTTGATGAGATTTTGACTCAGGTAGATATACCCAGGTGTACATTGTACAAAACTCTCAGGTGCATCATGCTACAGGACCAGGATAGGTTCCAGCTTTGTGGAACTGCAGTGACTCATGTGCACCTTTCTGTTCACCTTTATGTACATGCCATGAGGCAAGAGAAAAAAACAATAGTTTTGTGGTCTACATGTAATCCAGTTAAATTATTGTATTCTTTCATGCGAAGTGTATCTTCTCCACTGGGTTGTAATATTATATGCATCCAACCTGTTTGTAACCCTGGCCCTTTATTTAATAATGTTAACTAAAAGAACATGTACCACAGAACCTTGCAAAGCTTAGGGGACTCATGGGTGGCCCATAAAATGTTGGGGATAGGGGAAGGTGAAGAGGAGTGTACTGTGTAACTGGGATGGGGAGATTTGAACACTGAGTGCCGGGACATGCTAAAACACACAAACACACACACACACATATATATATAATTATTTATAATGTATATGTAGATATATAAAGTGTAAAAGTTGATTAATGTAAAACAGTGCTCAGTACATGGAAGTAGAGCGAAGTAGATGTTGCAGGAGAAAAACACACAAACTACACGTTCATCCGTGAACATGTAGTTTTTTTGTGTGTTTTTTCTCCCGCAACATCTATATATATATATATATAACCTAAAACTTCTGTATTTGTAGCCTTGGGTAAGATTTCCGCACAGGTCCCTACTTCATTATACATTCTGTAACTATACTATTTCTTTCTTCAAACACAAGAAATATTTGCACGTGCATTACACAAGACAAGACAGCTTCAGCATGCATAATGAAGTAGGGACCTGTGAGGAAATCTTACCTAGCCTTGTTCCCTTATTTAATATGACTGTTGTAATTGTCGTTTTGTCCTGAGCAGCAAGTCAGAGGCAATTTGAGCAAAAGAATGAAAAGTTAGCTTCCATACAAGAGGAAAACCAAGTGAAGATATCTGCATTAGCTAAAGAGAGGGATCAGTTTGCAAGTTTGGCTCTGGAAAGAGGAAAACTTCTCGAGGTAAGGTTGTGCTTCGTAGTAAATGCTGCTTTCATACCAAAGCTTGAAGGCTTTTTAAGACACAATTGCTTCGGGGTATTTGGTTGGGCCCAGCAGCCTCAGAATGTATAAGAAGACTTACTTACATGTAGGAGAGTTGCGTCTCACATCTTGACTCAACCAAACAGGTTTACTCAACATTAGTAGTAATGAACACATCATATGTAAATTATTTTTTTGCAACCAAAAAATCTTGCCAGCGCAAAATTATTTGCGTGTTAAATGTCACTTTTTCTTTCTGGATTGAATAGTTACTCCTCTATAAAGAGAGTGCCACACTCTTCTTGATGTGATAGTTTAGAGAATTTGGTGCTTCATCCATCATCCTTGAGCTCAGCACTTGTACTGTAGACCTTTGTGCTTGTGATTTCCTGATTCTTAATCTGATTCTGTAAGAACAACTGAGTTTCAGATTCAGACGTATCGCCTCCAGAAATAAAAAAGGTTTTAACTGTGTGTCTGTGTTTTTTGCGATCCCACCCAGGAAAAACAGAAAGACGTTAAAGATGTTATTTTGAAACTAGAAGAAGCTGAGCGGGCACTTAAAGAGACGGAGGACAAATTCGCGTAAGAACATGTATAATCATTCATTCTTGGTACTTTTGCGTTAGCTTTTTAGAGAGATTCGTACCAACTACAATACAATATAGTACAAATGCAATAACGATACTTTACAAAGGTCTTGTAGATGTAAATCCTAGAAGTTTCACCGGCCTCTTCGTTGTCGTCCCTGTTCTCCACAGGTTGACAAGCTCTCGTTTTATTATTATCATTATTATTATTATTATTATTATTATTATTATTATTATTATCATTATTATTTATTTATTTATTTATTTATTTATTTTCAACAAAATTGACTTACTTTGTTCGTGTGTGGTATTTTATGTTATCTTCCCGATTTATCCAGTTTTAAAACGGTCCAGTGCACGTGACGAGAGCTTAAGCTACCTGTGGCTTCTCCGGAATCAGTATGTCTAGAAGATGCAAATGGCTCGTCAGGTATCACCCCAGGAACATAGGAACTGCGCCTCGAATTTAAGTTATATTGTTGAAAAGCCAAAAAAAGTAGTCCCACCAATAAAAACTTCACAGTAGTGATCCTGAGTAGTCAAATATCCTAAGGCTACGTTCACACCGTTGACAATACAATACATATGGGTTATTGACCAAGCGTAAGGTCAAGATGGCTGGATATTGGCTAAGTTCTTTTTTTTGCGTTTTTATGGACCGAGACGAAGTCGGGGTCCATAAACAAGCAAAAAAAGAACGAGGCCAATATCCAGCCATCTTGACCGAACTAGCTTGGTCAATAAAGGATTTATTATATGGGATAAAACACCAAAAAATGATCCGTGTACGTGTTTATTTTCAAGGACTGAAAAGGAAGCCCGTTACATGCAAAAATCAAGTTTTCTCGTTTTCCAGCTCCATCGATACACAAACCACAGGAAATCGTTATCTGTCACGGAAAAGATTTTTCAGGGAAAAACTAAGAAAGAAAATTTTGGTAAACCGGCTTTCGCCTCGGATGAATTTTCCTTGCGGGACAAAGCCCTTATCCCGAGCGGGCAAGATAGCTCCATCTTGCCCGCTCGGGTAGCCAATCACAGCGCGAGATTCGGTTCATCTTCCCGCTCACGGAGCTAGTCATATAATAAAATACTTTATTTATACACGTGACACCAAGGAGCTCCTTAGTGCTCGTTAAAACGTGTACGTGTGCATGACATATGAAACCAGAGGTAGAGATAGACCACCACACCAGGAACTACGTCCCCTACTCTTTTCGAACAGTGTGTGGGTTCTTAAACGTCCCACAGATTATAAGGAACTACTGTACCAGTGCAGGTACAGTTTGGATTCGTGCAAGTCTTACACATGTTGACATTGAGACGGTTTTCGTACTTGCACGTGCTTGTACCACACACTTGCCCTTAATCGCTTGAACACAGCAGTTAAATGTTTTCGCCTTTTTACCCATGCACACAACATGGTGCAACTACTATCCATCTCTAAGTGATCATGCTCTAATTTACGGAGTTTTAAAAGAGAGGGTAAATCCAAACAAGCCCAAAGTAATTACTTTCAGGAGCTTCAAAAATTTTGAACCGGATGTATTCAAACAACACCTGTCGACGGCCCCCTGGCACATTGCGCAATTGTTTGATGAAGTTGATGATCGGGCGCACGCCTGGAATTTACTAATGAATGACATATTGGATGAACTAGCACCTGTCAAAGGCATGAGAGTGCGGGACAAAGACGTTCCTTACATGACTTCCAAATGGAAGAGCGCAATTAGAGCGAAGCGAAAGGCAACGTCAAAATACTTGAAAAACAAAACACAAGAAAATTGGGAGCGTAGGCGAGAGGCAAGAAATGAAGCGACAAAGCAGAGAAGGATTGCGATAAAGGACTATGGCGGAAGACCTCAAGACTAAGCCAAAAGACTTTTTCAAAACTTTCAAGCCTTTTCTAAGTGCAAAGGACTGCTCAAAAACTGCTGAGATTCAGCTAAGTGTTCATGGAACCGTTGTTAAAGATCAAAAACAAGTGGCCGAAGTTCTGGTAGACTACTTTGCCACAATAGCGGATGGGATTGGTGGAAACAGTGCACAGCTCAAATCAATGGACGATTTTAAAGACCATTTTAGTATCCAGAGAATTAAACAAGAAAGTGAGAACTGGTCACTGACCCCTACTGTGAAACCTGTTACGCAAGGACAAGTCCTAGCTGCTTTAGAGTCGCTCAACACTAACAAGGCTACTGGCTGCGACGATATCCCGCCAAAAGTCATGAAAATCGGCGCTAAAGAATTATCTCAACCACTTACTGATCTCTTTAATTCATGCATACACAACAGTGTATGGCCAAGTGACTGGAAGCGTGGGGATTGGACTCCTGTTTACAAAAAGGATGATAAGTGTTTTAAAGAAAATTACCGGCCCGTAACTGTTCTACCATGTGTGGATAAAGTATTTGAGCAGCTAGTTGGCACGCAACTCACTGCTGGCTTTGACAGTCACATGTATGAATACTCGTCCGCTTACCGTAAAGTACACAGCTGCGAAACAACTCTGATTAACTTAGTGGAGGGATGGAGAAAGGCGAGAGACAATAAATTGGCTGTGAGCATTCTATCGACCGACATGTCAAAGGCTTTCGACTCGCTACATCCGCCATTGCTTCTGAGCAAGCTCAAAGCATATGGTTTCCAGGAAAGCACAGTACAACTTCTAAACAGCTATCTGTCTAACCGGAAGTACCGTGTAAAATTAGGAAATCATGTTAGCTCACGCAGGACCGTCAGCCGTGGCTGCCCCCAGGGCTCTGCCCTAGGCCCGTTGCTATGGAACATCTTCCAGAACGACCTGTCATACTGTGTAACGACAAACTTATCAATGTACGCAGACGACCATCAAATCTACCATACTGGTTGTAACCAATCCAGTGTAACATCCAAGCTAAGGGACAGTGCGCGCACTGCTACCAAATGGTATGATCACAATCTTCTTGCTGGAAACCTCAAAAAATATCAAACTATGAACATTGGCTACAGTAAGGATAACAGCGAGGCACATGCAATTTGTGTGAACAATGAGGAAATCAAAACAGTAGAAAGTCTCAATCTCCTGGGTGTCACAATTGACTCCAAACTTAATTTCACTGATCATATAAGCTCAAGTTGTAAGAAGGCAAGTCAAAGGATCGGCGTTATCATGAGACTTAGAAACTTAATTCCAACAAAGGCTAAGCTAGTTCTATTTAAATCAGCAGTCTTACCGTACCTTACGTACTGTCATTTAGTTTGGCACTTTTGTAGATCTAGAGACGCGCGAAAGCTAGAAAGGCTGCAAGAAAGAGGATTGAGGGCGGTTTATAGAGACAAGCTTTCAAGCTATTCACAATTACTCAAAAGAGCTGAGTTACCAACACCCATGAACAGGCGCTTGAAGGATATTTGCATCTTAATGTACAGAGTGAGGCACAGGCTATGTCCTACTTATATTTGTAATATTTTTAATAATCATAACTCTTCTTACTTTTTAAGACGGTCAGATTTTTCCACCCCAAGTCTTAATACCGTTACATATGGTAAACATTCTTTACGATATCTTGGGCCTAAATTGTGGGGAAAATTATCCCCAGACGTAAGATCAGCTAAAACGTTAAATATTTTTTAGGAAACAGATACGTAAATACGATATTAGTCTGCTCATAGACGATGGCTGCAAGGGTTGTTCCCTGTGCTCCTCATAATTATTTTATACAGCTTTAAGTATTTTTAATTTCTTTTACATATTTTTAATATCTGATTATCATAAATATTTTATATAGGTCTAAGTATCTTTAACTCTCTTTTTACATATTATTATATTTGTTAATTGTGTCCCCAAATTAGTATGGGATTTTCCCAGGCTATGTGGCCTTGACACATTAATAGCGGGGCTCCCGCGCGCGAAGCGCGCGTGGAGCAGAGCCCTATACTCATGGAATATGGTCAACCTCTTGTCTTGTGGTTGTCACGTGACTGACCGAGCGTACGTACGTACGTACGTCCGTACGTACGCGTCTACAGATTGTTAGGGTAGGGTAGGGGAGACTATCAAAAGGAAGGGAGGGGTATCTCAGGCTTGTCTTGGCAAATCCACATCTTTTATATTGGACATTCACAATATGGTCAATTGACAGCTGTCAAAACGAGATAGCCACTGACCAGCATCACATGACCATATTGTGGGCTCATGTGTCAACTAATCGAGGTGACGTGATTTATTTGAAAGCTGTTCTGGTAGCCCGCATATTTTTGGCGGGAAATTGTGTTGACGACTGAAAAAGAAATTTTCAGTTCATTGTCTTTTTGAGACACAATATTACTACTCTACACTGTTAAAGTTTTACTAAAGGATAAACGAAACAATTTCTATTCCTATGTCAACAAACAATAGCAGAGAAAATATAATTTGCAGAACACAGGGTTCAGGTGAAGAGCAACGGGAAAGAGAGCAAGAATTAACTGAGGAAGAATGAGCGAAGTAGATCGCCAAAGAAGGCGCGCTCGGGAAATGGAAAGGAGACGAAATTATAGCGAAGAACGCCGACAAGCAGAAAGAGTCCGGGCTCGAGAAAATAGACAAAATGTTAACGAAGAACGCCGAGAAGCGGAAAGATTCCGTGCTGTGGAAAACAGACAAAATTTTAGCGAAGAATGCCGAGAAGCGGAAAGACTTCGTGCTGTGGAAAACAGACAAAATTTTAGCAAAGAAAGCCGAGAAGCGGAAAGACTCCGTGCTGTGGAAAACAGACAAAATTGTAGCGAAGAAAGCCGAGAAGCGGAAAGACTCCGTGCTGTGGAAAACAGACAAAATTGTAGCGAAGAAAGCCGAGAAGCGGAAAGACTCCGTGCTGTGGAAAACAGACAAAATTGTAGCGAAGAAAGCCGAGAAGTGGAAAGACTCCGTGCTATGGACCACAAATTTGCATAAGTTTCGTCTGCAAAATATTTGCTCACTGATGCGTGACTCAGCACTCGCACTTTCCACTTTCCCTTAAACTTGACACTTGACTTGGAAAACCGACTTCTAAACAAACCTTCTTCAGAAAAATGATCTTCTGAATGCACTACGTTTGAATGAGAAGCAAACTGATGAAGGATTTCAAATTTTTATGTCCTTTAATCATATAAACATCTCCCCTGTCGACGGCTAAGAAATACTCCCGCGGGAATTTTCTCTTGGCGGCAAATTGCAGAATGTACCGCTTTCACTGGCAGCTTTTCGCGTTGTCGACGTTGTCATTTAGTGTGTCGATTGAGAACTTTGGTTTCAACGCCGTTGTTTTCGTAAAAAATGTTCTCCTAAATTGTAAAATGTCTCAAATGTATGTTAGTCATTCACGTGTTGCGTTGGACCAGGTCTACTTATAGTTCACACTTTTACGGTTATTTATTTCTTTTAAGTAACTACAGCTGATTGTAGTGAATAAATGAAGGCAGTAATTTTTTAAACTTACAATGTAATTAAGAAAAGAATAATTAATTATTTTTTCATTCTCGTGAAAAATGTTTTTCGGGCTGGTAGATGTTGGTTACAGCTTGCCCGAAGGGCAATCTGTAAAATTAATTTTCTTTGCACCCTGCTTGGAGTAAACATTTATTTTACCGAGGTGTTCGTTTTAACACGAAAATGACAAGAGTTGTGTCCTGCATTTCCTAGTAGCGTGTACAAATCTTTTAAATACATTTACGCAAATAGAATGGTTAATTTCATCAGGAATAGAATACAGTACATTGATAATTTGTGTTTTTTGTAGAATATACTCCACAGGGGCGGATCCAGGATTTTACATGAGTGATTTGCAGCACCTTAACTAGCGGGGTTTGGGGGTTTGGGGGTTTGGGGGCATGCTCCCCCCCCCCCAAGAAAATTTGAAATTTAATGCTCCCAGAATGCAATTCGGTTGTGTAGCACTTTAAGCCATTCAGACACATTAATAGTACCTCCTCAGAAAGGCGTAATTCTGTACAAAAAAATCAATTCTGTGTATTTACACAGACAAACCAGAATAACATTAATTTTTTTTTGTCTAAGGAGTCTAGCATGTGAATTAAGATTGAGGGCTACTGTTGAAAATGTAGTAGATCTGCTGCCTGGATTGCTGTCTTGGATGCTTGTGGGGGTGCAAATAACTTTCCAATGGGAATCAGGTCAGTTAGTTCAAAGTGGGAATGGAAGATAAAAAATAAGGATTTATTAGTGAATATTAAGAAACATTGTTGTGGAAATGTATCAGCAAAACTGAAAAGTTGGAATCATACTTGCCTTTTTCAGCCTTTTAGATCAGTGTATAAATTGATGTGGTCCAATGAGCTCAGACTGAGAGAATATGTGAAAACCATTTAAGCTTATCAAATACCCAGTGTCAGTGGAAAAATAACTCTAAAAACTAATGAAGAATGACTTTTTTGTCCAGATATAAGTATTAATACAATTGTACCACAGACACCAGTTATGTATCTGTACTGTTCTCCATCAGTTTAATTAAGGATTACATCCAGATGGAACATAACTCACAAGTACTCTAGAAACACTAGTGACTCCCTGATACAAAATTATTCATTTAAAATATTTTCCATTTTCATTCTTCTAGGATGTAAATTAGCAAATAAATTTATAATTTGTTCAAGATCTAATTCCATTTCCCTATGGGCATGCATCAGTGCTAATCCATTCAGTCTATCCTGGACCATTGTACTCCTCAAATACGTCTTCAGATTTCGGTGGGTTGAAATGCACCTTTCGCAAGATGCCGATGAAATGGGAATAGTGATCAGGATTTGAAGTATAGTATATCCTCACAAAGGTAGAATCCTACAAACTCTTCTCTGACTGTTTTGGTCGAGTCGAGAAATCTGATCACCACTGAAAGGTTTTGTTTATTTGATATGTCAGCTGCTTCGTCAGACATAATAGAAAAATATTTGCTGTCCCTGATTTCCTGTGACAAATTATTCACTATGATAGCACCCACAGTTGTAATCATCTCATTTTGAATGGTTTTAGAAATATAAGTCACATTTCTGGGAGCGGTTTCCAGGTGATGTTTTAGTGTTTGGTCGCCGCTTCTAACCGGAAAGACTCCCATTTCCTCGATCATAATCTCGTGTTTTTTGTATTTAAGTGATCGGCCGGGCCCTGTTAAGGAGTGCAATGCCCGCCGGTCTACCGACTCATGTTAACCCACATGACAGTGGGCAACATCACTCAAACACGGGGGTGCACCAGCACGTCAACTGTCACCCAGGAATCGAACCTGGCCCACACATACACAAGAAACAATGAACAACTAACAAGGACGTACTAAATACGACGACCCCAGAACTTCTGGCGGAAAGAACTGCACAACAGTTAGACGGGACAACAGTCGCGATAAACAAACAAGGAAACTGCGCTCCTCACAAGGCGTCTGCCCCACCTAGGGAGACTAGGTTGAACTAGGAGGCTAGCCAAGGAGGGCGCAGTTAACACAGCAAACAAGGACAAACTTTGGAATTTAACTACATTTTATGTTTATAAACTTTTGTATTTGATTTTCATTTCATTTTTTGTTTAGATTTTGAGGACAAAGGTGCCTCCGACAACAATACCAATGATCCCGTTGGCACCCCACTGACGGTGGAACCAACGTCGACGGCGGTTTGAAGAAAAACGTTTGAAGAACAGGGGGAGGAAGAACCGAAGGCGCGCCTTGATCCCAGCAATGAGTCCAACCGCACCAGGAGGGACAGAACGGAAACGAAAATCGTTCCTCTGACTCCAAATAAGGAGTTTGCAAACGTTAAGCAAATAAACAAAAACAATGGGGACCACCCTAAGATCGTCCTCAGAAAAACCAAACAGCAAATGGCGTAGCTCAATAGAGGGGGCCAGTGGGGCCGCAGAGAACAGAAGAGACTGAATCCAAGAGATGCCACTCTGGGCCAACGGGCAAGAATAAAAAAGGTGCTCCATGGTCTCCAAGGGATGACCGCAGTAGCAGGCCAGAGGATGGTTGTAGCCAAAGGAGGCTAAACGGGCAGCGGTGTAAAGAACCCCATGAGCGACACGCCAGGAGAGGTCCACAACGGAACGATCCAACGGCATGCAGCTCAGAGAGTTCCAAGTCATAATCTCGTGTACCTCTGAGGGCTATGTTGTTTTTTCCGCAGAAAATTATTGTTTTAAAAAGGGATTCAGAATTTCGCGATTTCTATTGATTTGCTGTTGAAGTAAATTGTTGATCTGCTGATCAATTGGAACCGCTTCTCTTCTCATGTTTCTCAGAAAAGTCTCCACTGCGATCACTGCAAAATTATGCATCTCACATTTCCCGCTGGCGTGTTTGGTAAAACGTGAAGCGGCGGACGTCCAAAGTGTGAGTGGAGACTTGAACAATTTGTCTAGTTTATTCGTATTTCGCCCACACTGGACTCCAAAACAAACACACGGTAAACAAAATGCACCATCGACATATTTAGAGTATGCTAGCGAGGGAAATCTTTTCAGCCAGCTCCGCACAAAATGACGGCTACAGTTCGAACATTCCACTGACGCTGGGAAATCAAATAGCTCACGTGGTTTCCACACATTCTCTATGAACTTGTCCTGGTCCGAATATGAGTTGATTTCCTTGAAAACCAAACCAACATCATACTGTGAACAGTCCTCCTTCCGACAAACTGGATCGCCTCGAACCATCATTTATAATTAAAATTTCCCTTGTCTTCCTTCCGTAGCAAGTTACTTTAACAATTAACTCTGATCGGAGCAAGAACAAACGAGGGACTTTCGGGGAGAGGCTTCCCTTTATATACGATTGTCAGTAGTTTGCACGGTAGTTTGCGTCCTGGATAGCCAATCACAACCGAGTTTGAGTAGTTCGCAAGACAATGCGAGTGATTCTGGCCAATAGAGGAGGGTTTTGAGTGATTTGTGGAAAGATCGATAAACTAACCACTCCCACCCACTGCGTACAAATTTTGTCCGGTCGTGCCTACGAATTTTTTCGTGTTGTTCTCCGAAGTCTCGACAAAGGACGAAAGCGCGCGAACGGAGATTCGTCAAATTCGTTCGGAATGGGCTGGGTTTGCTGTGTAATCGACGGTAAAACGAGATTCGACGATTTTTTTCTTTGTTTTATTTCATGATAAACACTGCAACAAGAAGGATAATTGATTTCTTGAGCTTCAAGAAACAAGCTGAGAAATAACAAACCCAGATTTGGAAACATTTGAGTGATTTCTGGAAATCACTTGAACTACTCTGGATCCGCCCCTGCTCCATGACTTTGTAGGTAGAAAGACCGTACTTATGACAGACGAAAGTTTAGACAAAAATCATAGCAAGTTAACCGACCTCGACACTTAACTATGGTTAAAAACGTTTGTGAATTCCTTCGCAATATTTTAGAATGCTTTTACAGTTTAAAGTGAAATGAAAGTACTAACGGGAGCCCCGCTTTTAGGCTTGGCTAAATTTATATATTAAAGTTTATCTATCTATCTATCTAACATGGTGCAATTTTCCCTGTTACCATCCCTCCAGGCAATGCCCGGGACAAGTCCAGCTTTTCAGGCCCGGGGTGGGGAATTATCTAAGGCAAGCCTGTCCCGGAGGTAGGGGGCTGGGGCGAATTGAAAATAACTCTTCTTTGAATAAATAACTCCGAAAATGCGTTCTTCTTTCAAGCTTTCCAGGAGATATTTAAAGGTTGTCCAAAAAACATTCATTGAAAATACCGCCGGAAAAAAAAAAACTTGCAAAATCCCATTCCGTTATAGCGTGGACGTAAACTAAGTCTGTACCTGGTCTGTACTCAGACTATTCTAACAAGATTCTCTGTGTTGCAGCTCAGAACTGCAGACAATGTCTGTGAACGCTCAGGTTCAAAGACTAAAGAAGAGGCTGGAAGAAGCTGAAAGGAAACACGAAGAAAGAGCAAAGGTACGTTATGGTGTTCAAAGTATTTACGAATGTTAATTGCAGCTTGGTATAAATCACGGATGTCCAAAGTCCGGCCCGTGGTCAAATTTTATACGGCCCACAGCCGCCGTCACAATATTTATCATTTTTGACCTGCCAGCACTGTCGACCAGAGTATAGAGAGCTGTGCAAAATGCAATTCTGATTACTCGGGTCGGTGCGTCGGATTTTTTGATCCGGCGTCAGAAATTGGGAAAACTGCACTGTAGGATCTAACAGTTTAGTGTTTCAAAGAATGTTGGTCTCCGTGCATTTTCACATCATCAAATCTGCTCCACTTAGAAGGATGTTTGGACACCCATTATATATACACAGTGATGTGTTTCGCAGCCATACCACAACCTATGCTTATAAACGTAAGACCGAAAACTGACGAAAGCATAAAATAACCTACCAGACTACATTAAATTTTGATAAATTGAATCATGATTTGTTACTTTACTTGTCTAATTAGAAATTAGGACATCGCAATTGGTAAAAGGGAAAAAGCGACTCTTTCACAGTCCATCTTACATCGTGCCATGTACTTTATTATCGTTTTTACAGGAATACGACGCATACAAACGGCACATGACAACCTTATTAGGAAAAGAGAAAGAAATTAACAACAAGCTGCGTGTTCTTATTGGCTGATAACCTGAGATTGACAAGTCCACCTTAAAAAGGAAGCGTCATCTGACACCCATGCCTCAGGTTTTCAAAATATGGATTGTGAATCCAACAGATAAATTGCTTTCTAACGGTTACGATCCGCCAGAGTACTGATTAACAATAACCAGTTATCCAGTTAACACGAATCTATAGAGCTCTGGTTTATTTAAAATTTAGATGGTGTTCGTCAAGAGAAAATGAGGTAAGAGAATGCGCATTCCATACTGGGCTCTCTTACTATGATAAGTGGAGAAAATCTGTTTTTAGATCCGGAAACTATTTTAACTGACCAATGGCTGATGTCCTTCTCATCACGTGGTTGTAATTTCCATGCGCCCTGTGAAAACCGCGCAGACATGAAACGAGATATAAATAGATTCTGCGCTAAAAATAGATTCTGTCCCCTTATCATATCAGACGGGGTTATGTTCTCTTTCCTCATTTTCTCTTGTGTTTGTACAGTGTTTACCAAATCAGGGAAAAGTGTTGTTCGCGTCTTCTGAATTATTTTTCTTCAGAGCCTGACATTGTTTTATTATGTGGCTGGTTTCCCGAGCAGGCAGGATCTGGATGAGACGAATCGTTAGTTCTGATTGACTCCCTCAGTGGTGCAGGATGGAACTATCTGGCCAGCTCGGGTTTCCTGCTTTGTCCCGTGAAACAAAACGAAACATAATAGCCATATAATAAATCGATTGAGTGACCAAGCTGTAGTTTGGTTAAGATGGAGGGAGATTGGTCGCGTTCTTTGTTACGCAAAAGAGAAGTTGGCCAATATGCGCCCATATTGACCTCACGTTTGGTGAATATCGCATATCAGTATAGGGCCTCAAGAAAATTAAACTTAAGCGTTTAACAACATATTTTGTTTTGACATGGTGAAAGTTTTAAGAAGCTTGTATAGTTTATGGAAACGTTTATCAAGCTAGGTCATTCTACAACTTTTTTTCTTCACAACGCGATACTTCAGCCATTACAAATGGTAAATCATTCGCTGCCATGGTAAATCCTTCTCTAAAAGGTCTATTCAGATAAGAGAATGGGAATCATTTTGATTCTTGTGAGTTTTGTTCTTCCTTAGAGATTCGAGTATTCGTTGACAGAGCAAATAAAAGGTTTTCTCCTCATCGGAGAATGCACTGACTATACTATCCAAGGAATGAAACAACTCCGATTTCTTGGCTTCTAACTCGCTGAATCGTGATTCCCTCACAGCTTTGGTGTAACGCACAATTTTGTTCTTACGAGGATGCTTCGTTTTCTTCATAATTTTATAACCTTTACTCCTCCTTTTCATTCTGAAAAAAACGTCGCTGATCTTATCGAAGTAGGATTTTCTTCGCCTCTTTTGCTTTCTCGCAGCTTGAATGCCTTTGCTTATTGAGTCAAAATCAATGTGAGGTGTGTTTCCTGTATCAAAACTTTGTTTGTCTCCACCATCGAAGGACGTCAAAGGTGACGTCTCCTTAGCCTTTGACTGTTTCACCGCTTGGCTTATCGCATCGAAAAACTTTTTCCCACGCTTAGTGTTATGGTGGCCGTCTTCATCTACGAGCCGATAAAGCTCGCTGTGTACGACAGTATTTCTTGCCTTTGCAAGCGATTCATTCACTGTAGCGATTAAGAAATTCATGCCCATGATGGTAAGGCTTGCAAGAAGAAAACCGGCAAATATCCTGCCGAAAGTTTGGTTCGCTTCTGCTAAGTCGTTAATCGGCCTAGCCTTGACTCTTCCCAAGATCAATTCAAGTTGAAAGTACACCCCTCTGAGAAAAGACGAATAACGTTCAGTACCATTTCCAAAAATTAGAACCCCAAAGTGCAGGAAAGCCATGAACCCAATGGACAGAACTAAGGAAAACGAGACCAGAAGCCTGAATGATATACGCAACGTTGTTGAAAAAACGGCAACGTGATCATTAAAACGAATAAGACGTAACAGTTTTAGGGTAACTAGAAAAGTCAAAACTCCGAGTACAGCGTTCTCTGCCTCCGCCCAAGTTATTGCTTCTTGGAAACTCACGTTTGCGTAAACGTTTTCTTGTAACTTTCGAACCGTTGACGACGTTTTTTGTGATCTCATAACGTACAGGATTACAGCTAAAAACGACACGAGAGCTTGAAGAATCTCCAGCCAATTCCAAATGGATTTGAAATATCGCCTTCTTTGTCGAAACACTTTGTAACATTCTATACCAAAGTAAACAAGCACAAAGGCGGTGAATAAAAGAATGCAAATCAGGTAAAACTGATGGGTTCTCGTTTCCTTGGAATACAATGAAATTACTTCAATCCTCTGAAATGGTTGTCCAAATCCCGTTGGTTGAATTTCGTAGAAGTAGGTTCCGACTGCTAAGAGATTGACTGAGGGGTTGAATGCCGAGAATTCTACTAGGACTGCTCGAGATTGTCGGTCCAACCAGCGTTGGCTCGCTAAAGTCTCGGTAATCCCGAAGCCTATTGAATTTTCGTAACCAAAATTGGAAACAAATCCACCTCCTGGGTAGAGCGCAAATTTCCCCCACTTCGGTACACTGTCGGTTTCTCCCGACTCTTGGTACCTCCATGGCTTAGGGCAAAGTCGGAAAAGTTCGTCTGTATTCGTGACATTTTCGGTTGACATCCATCCTGGCTTACTGAAAGGCGTTGTATCTTCATTGTCGTTCGAATAGAAATCGTAGCACTCGGGGAAATACGGTTTCATGTAATCCAAAACTTCACAAGGCGCTGAAAATGTTATGAAAACTATTAGTACAAGTCTCTTTGGATAGGTGACTAAATTTCTCAAACCCGTAAATACGAACTTACATTAACACGCTATCTTATTTTACTACGAAAATATTAGGCTTTCCCGCTACCAAGGCCCCCTGCACCAAGATGCCGCCTAAATATTGTGAGAATACAACGCTCTCGAAAGCTAAAATGTCTCAGAAGTGTTGTTAGTATGTTTAATTGCAATTAAGGATTAATTTCACGCTTATTTTTAAAGTTTTCACAAAACTGCTTGAATCACGAAGTGAATACCATGAAAATATAAGTGCAATTGAACCTTAATGCACGAAAGAACAATTTGTGGTTACTCATTTGTCACATAAAAGGTAAAATTATTCAGGAAAGGTCGTTCTTTGCCGCGACACATTTAACAGACCAATTGGTTTAATGTCATTTTAACACGGTTCCTAGTCGTTGCTGCCAACAGAATATCAATAATAATGCTTCGTTACTGAGCAACTGTCAACCAATCAGGATGGAGTAATCACGCCCTCTTGATTATCAAAAGTGACCTTGTGACCACGAAAAAACGCCCTCTATCTCAGCCAGTCAGCATTTAGCAATGTTGCCCCGGCTGTAATAAGTATAAAGGCTTCCTAAGATGAAATGTCTGCTGAGTGTTGGCATAATAGTAAGCCCTGGCAAGCTAAGCTGTCCCTTAACTACTAAAAGCATAAACTAAGATGTGTCCTAAATGTAAGCATTGATAGAATCAGAAAACCATGGGACTTCAGTGAAACGTGTAATGCGCATTCTCAGCTTTTCCAGACTCGATATTTTCCGAGTACCATATTGGGAAACTGCTTGCCCCAGTCATTGAGCTTGTTGGTATTGTCCTATACTTACCTGACGCGCGCGGTGATGGTGAAACGAGCATTGCACCTACCGCTTGTAATCATCCCCGTTGGGCCGGTTACATCCCTAAGTGTCATCTGAGGGAGTTTTTGGCCGATAGCCTTGTGGCTTGGTCGTTCTCCTCCTTCGGAGTGTTCCGGGTTGAGTTCATTGCACTTCGGGCTCTTTTAAGTATCACCATGTCGCTCTGCCATTGCACTGGTCATGGCACTATTAGACCCGGGCAGAGGGCGCCGTAAAAAAAAAACGTTACCTGACGCGGTGATGGTGAAACGAGCACTGCACGTACCGCTTGTAATCGTCCCCGTTGGGCCGGTTTCATCCCTAAGTGTCATCTGCGGGGGTTTTTGGCCGATAGCCTTGTGGCTTGGTCGTTCTCCTCCTTCGGAGTGTTCCGGGTTGAGTTCATTGCACTTCGGGCTCTTTTAAGTATCACCATGTCGCTCTGCCATTGCACTTGTCATAGCACTATTAAACCCGGGCAGAGGGCGCCGTAAAAAAAAAAAACAAACTTCCCCAGCGCCTCGTGAACAACATGCATTTACGGCAACGACCATTCCGCCGGCTGTTGAGTACGTCATGCTACTAGGCCAATTTGATTGGTTCATTTCGTTTCTCTTGGTTTTTCAAATATGATACTTGGTAGATCGACTGTGGGAAGCTGTGGTTAAAGACATTCAAAGGCACTTACACGATTCAAGGCATATGGGTTTCTACTGAATACAAAGCCATCTTTTAAAACACTATCATGATTGTTGATACAACCCCTTATGGTAAACAAACAGAGCCATGCACGAGAAAATTACTATGTGTATGTCAGGTATACTCGGAGATCAAATTCGGGAAACTTTCCCTATTCTTGATGAAACACCATCTCTCGTATTTAAAATGTGTTATTAAGTCGCATTAGAACTCACATGGCTTGATTCTGATCTGCCTAGCCCGTGGCATTCCAACAAGGATCGAGTGTTTGTTACCGATGTAGACGCTTTGGTTCTCCGACTCTCCGTTGTACCACGCACCGACATACACACCCGGCAGGAATATCCTGTATAACCAGTCCCAAAGTTTTGAGGTGCTTGAAACCTGCGTAATGTAAAAAGAAAGTTACCATCGCATAAGGATTTTGTAGTGACAATAGAAAATGAGGTAAGAGAACACATCTTCCATACTGGGTTCTCTTACTACGATAAGGGGACAGAATCTATTTTTAGATCCGGAAACTATTTTAACTGACCAATGGCTGATGTCCTTTTCGTCACGTGGTTGTTATTACAATGCGCCACGTGGAAACCGCGCAGCCATGGAAGGAGATATAAAGAGATTCCATGCTTAATAATATACATGAAAAAATTACTCGATTCTGATTGGCTGAGAGCAGTGCAGTTCAAGTGTAACACCAGTGCAAAAAGTGTAATACCAGTGCAAAAAGTGTAACACCAGTGCAAATTACACATCGATTTTCTGGATTATGATATTCTTTATTCTTAAACGAATCGCTTTGAGTTCGTAGCGTTATCAGTAGATCTTCATCAGCCAATCAGTGAATAAAGTGTCAAATCCGCGTCAAATGCTTACTTCCTGTCCGCAATGAGTCTTCCGGTACTTCTTCCAGGCGAATTTTTTCATGTTTATATTATTAATAAGTAATCATACGGCTTTTCTCGTTCAATTTGGAATTAATTTGTACTTGTGAGTTTTTCAAAAAGCTGAAATTGCACTCGCCGAAGCGGCTCGTGCAATTTCAGCTTTTTGAAAAACTCACTCGTGCAAATTAATTCCAAATTGAACTCGAAACCGTATGATTACCTTTACAAAAATAGATTCTGTCCCCTTGTCATATCAGACTGGGTTATGTTACTCTTGACCAAATTGGATAGCAGATGCTACGTGCACTTTTAACGCATAAGTCAACTTGAACCTTTTTTGGCCGCGTATTTTAAAGGGTTAATATTGCTGTAGCCCTTCCAGAAAACAGGTTATTTCTATTTATGAGATTCCCTACCTTCTAATGCGAAGAAAGTAGGAAGAAATAGTATGATATGCACTTTAATCAAAATAAGGCGTGTAATCAGTGATAATTTTCTCAATTAGACCGCTTGCATTCTCTTTTTACTCCTGATTCTTTGTGCACGATACACAAACTATCACCGTAGAACCGGCGAGTGGTGAAGCCGCGAGGCTTGAGAAATGCGGGCGCTTTTAAGGCCTCTCAACGCCGTCTGCTGTTGCGTAGAATGCTGGAAATTACATCTCCGAGCTCTTAGGTTTCAAACGGAAAAAATGTCCACAGACCCTCCCCCGTCCCCAATAAGTAGGAAGCCTTACAGCTGCTTACACTTGCAAATGTTGGTAGACCATGTTCAATAGATCTTGTCATCGTATGTCGATGATCATTTCGATCTCCATACAACACCATCATCAGAAGAAAAATAAAAACCAAGTAGAGAAGGAGTTCCACGAAAAAGCGACAGGTGTTCTCTTTTTTCGCCTGACGTTTGCGCATTGTTTCCACCTCTGATAGTTTCAACGACCACAGTTTTCCTTGAGAAACAACGTATTTGTCTTCATCATTGTGCGTACACCATTTGCCTTTAGTTTTCTTGCTCCTTAAAATCGCTGCCACAAATAACGCCGTGAAAAATACTTTAAGAGGCTCCGTAACAGCAGTGTCTTGAGCGAACGATATAAACATTGAGGCTAGCCATTGCTCGCTTACGCTCCTGCCCCAAACGAGACTATAAAATATGGAAAACGTCGCGGACACGGCGCACGTACAGAAACAAAGAATCCAGGCGGCATACCCGAGCCATCTTCTTTTCGAGCAAGCAGGCGTCTGATCAGACGTTTTCTCCGCTACCTTTTGAAACAAGAACGCAATAAGTAAGTTAACAGGCGCAACGATAAGTGCGCTTTCGATCCCAACAACGACCTGTCTCCAAGAAAATTTCAGTGGACCGACTTGAAAAGTTTGTTCTGATTTCCCTTCGATGCGATAGAACATTGCGTTCGCCAGCATCGCTGAGAGCATCACTGAAAGACAACACGAAGCACGCTGCACTCTAGTGAACCGACTCCTGGATGGTTTGGCCACGACGGACACCCATATGTGTTTTTCTGTAAGTCCTTTCCACCACCTTCGCATAACGTCGTAATTAAAGTCTGTTTGATTTAATGACGACCCGAGAACACGCTCAATCCTCCCATCACCTCGTTCAAGAGCAAACCATTGACTGCTTATGAAGGTCCAAGACTGGTTGCCAGGCCGGTCCACCACCACAACATCCTCCAAAAACCAAGATGGGCTCTCCCCTGAATTGTCATGTCCGATCCGCACACCGTGCAGGACACCAAGACATTTGCTGACTTTGACGGTAAATTCGTCCGTATTACCTCTACTGAATAGTAACTGACGGTCGTAGGCCTCAGCGCTGAGTTGTAAAATCCCACTGCTTCTCTCTGATCCGTACATCTCCATCGCTATCCTTGCTGTGGAACCTGAATTCCTCCAAACACCCGTCGAGATGATGATTTTATATTCGTACAAGTTGGCAGACTGCGTTGAGAGTTCCACTGGCGGACAATTCTGAAAATAAAACCAAAATAGTTTTTTTGTTTTAGAAAACAGTCCTAAGAAAATACGCGCGCTGATTGGTTAGAATTCGTGTTTCTATTAAACAGTTAGATTATGAGCTCGAGATTTCTATCACGCATAGAAATCGACAGCGAATAATCTAATTGTTTCAGTATAAAATTACTAGTCGTTCAAAACTTTGTCTTTTCTGGAACAGCCTCGACTAGTAAAATTTCTAAATCTTCTTCACGGACACTTCGAAAACGTGAAGAAGCGGCCGCCATTACGCTACTCACTATCTATCACAGAATAGATAGTGGGTAGCGTAGCCAATCAGAGCGCGGCATTTGTGATAGAACACAAGTAGATTTATACGCGCGCGATAGAAATCTTGAGCTCATAATCTAATTGTTTAATAGAAACACAGAACTAGCACGAGCTGTTGACGTAATGATGACGCGTCAAAGAGAATTTACATTTTGGTAATCAAAGTTAACAAGTTGTTTTTCTTTTTTTCGTCGCGGTGTTTTCTAAAAGAAATAGAAAACATGTTCTTCGCGTTTCTATCGAGTTATAGAAACACTCGTGAAAGTTTGGGAGAACTCGAAAAAGCTGTGGAAACACTCGCCTGCGGCTCGTGTTCCCACAGCATTTCTCGTTCTCCCAAACTTCCACTCGTGTTTCTATAACTCGATAGAAACACGGTACATGTTTTCTATTTCTTAAATATGGCTGGTTCCGCGAGAGAGCAGGACGAGGCGAATCACTGAGTTCTGATTGGCTACACGTGTGGCAGGATGGACCTGTCTTGCACGATCAGAAAGCTACTCCAGCAATATTCACTGTGGTGCTAGATGCACTTCAGCCAATTCAAAAAAAGGTCTGAGTATTTGGTTTCGAGTTAACCATTTATTGAAACGATTTCTAAGAGGAATCTTCGACAAACAAACTATTACAGATATTCCTCGTAATCGACCAAAACCTCAACACACTAGTCCCGTGACCTAAGCAGTTTTTACGTAAAATACCAAGTCACGAAATGTCCTTCACATCAGTATTGAAGATTTCCATTTAGCAATTTTGGAAAGGATTCCGCTTCCCTTAAGAGCCATAAGTGACATTCTTGAGGATCGCCAGGAGCCCATGGGCTCATGGGACCGCTCTCTGTATTTAAAGGAAACAAATGTTTGCAAACGTTAACAATGTCCTAGAGATTCACTTGGTGATACAAGTAAAAATCCAAACATAGCAACTCACTTTTCTGTAATCGTCTTTGTCCATTCTTCTTGCAATGACCAATACACTACAATAGGCCAAGACAACCACGGCTACTGTAATGATAACAGCCACGTTTCCAGTGTCGGGAATTTTCTTAAACTCGATCAGGATTTGATCAAACTCAATGGGATTTGGTGCAACTAACAGGCCACCACCAAAGGAAGTGAGGTGGTTACAAGAGCAGTTCATGAATCCGTTTAATGTTGCCGACAAAACCTGAAGACAGGAAATTAATATATCAGAATTTACAGATTATAAATGAGTTACTTAAGCCGCAAGGAGAAGCGGTGACGTTTACGCCAATGAGTTGGATTTCGGACCCGTGTAGATTCAGAAACCAATTGCAATTAGGCTTAGTCCAGTATTAAATAGCGTATTACCCTTAATCAGTGCTTAACCCTGGATTAGCACCTTGGCCTTCAGAATCCCCGGGTGGATTTCGGCATCAATTTTCCACACTCTAGTTTTGGAACAAAGAGGTTTTTACGCATTAAAATGCTTGTTTGGAATTTGACTCACAAAAATTCTATTGCGTGTATTGTACTTATTGATATCAAGAATTGACCAATCACCTTGCTCAACTTACTCTGATTTTGAAAAAAAGGGTGTTCTGCCATTGATCGGGTTCGACCCGCTGGAAACTGTTACAGCTTTGTGGAATGAATGATTAACATTGGCTATACGGATCTCCTTTACGAGGATATGAGTGTTTTGAGCCGTTGTTGAGGTGAAGTGAGTTTGTTTATTATATAGGTAAAGACGCAAATGCATCATCGCTGACTTTGACAACCCTTTTCCCCGCCATTGCAGAATTGAGCGTGAAAGTCTAGGCCATGGCGCCATCGATATATTCGCGTGTTCATATAGCAAACTGGTCATTCAGTTTCCGGTTCTAGTTTTATATGAATATTACAAGTGGTGTATTTTCCAGTAAAAGAATCATGTGTAAATGATAAGTTAGGTTATTAACTTTTTTTACAGTTTGTTACGGTTACTTACTTCACAACCATCAGTTGTCCACGTGTTCCGTTTGTCAGACCAGTACACACAGCTTCCCTGTATCACCCTCAGGGTATATTTTTTTTCAGTGCTAGCATCGTATATGGGAATAATAGTTTCGTTTTTGCTCCTGGGTGGAGTGGGAGGGGGATCTTTCACTTCAACACAAGAACGCTTCTGCCGCGCTTGACCAAAGCAGGACCGCCTTACTCTAGTTGAAGGTGTGACGCTGCTGTTAGAGATTTTCACAGCCAGGAAATACTTGCCGGGCTTAATAGCAAGTGTCTGAATTGGCTTTCGGGAACCACCGGAAATGCACTCAGATCGGACTTTACTTCCATCATGCGCAATTCTCCACACGCATCTTTCGTTCCTTGTTACAGTACCGTTGAGTTCATAAATTTTGGACGTAGGCCGCTGGTTGTATCGCAGGTAAAAAATCAAATTGCCATTTTTGTCAGCTGGGTTCAGCTCAAGCTGTATTAAAGTGTTCTCGTATTTCACGTGAATTTCGTGAAACCGTGGGTTGTCGGATTTTGTGAAGAATTGAGGATTTTCGGCAGATTCTTTTGCCGGTTTCAGGGGTATGGATATGAGCAGGCCGGAGGGGAGATTTGAAGCCTCTATCAATCTGTGTGCGTCGTTTTTCAGCTCTAAAGACAGAACATCGGAGTTCACTCGTTCTCTGGTTTCGTTCCACGTAAAAGGGTTAAAAGGCATTGACAGCAACTGAAAAGCAAAAAAAGTGACAGGCATGGCTTTGAAATATCCGTGGTACGCTTTGCGATCGATGTAACTACAACGATGGACTATCTACTTTTAACTATAGCTCAATGTTTTTTACTGATTCAAACAGAACCGTAAAACTATGGGAAAATATAGGTAAATGCCTTTAGGAATAATGGTATCGTTTTACACTAAGAATCAATGCATACAAACAAATTCAAAGCAGAAATAAAGGCCAATACGGGAAAAGAAATGCATTTTGTACCAGCATCTTACAGGAGACCTGAAGAAAAAAACACGCTAAACCAATAATAAAAAGTAGATTTCATCCTTGGTTTAATTTTATTTTGATTTGATCTTATCAATTAGCATCAATTACTTGATGCTGTTCAGGAGAAAGCGAAAAAGAAGAGACTCTGGAAAGCTAAAATTGAGCCTTTTTAGATAAATAGTTTATGAAAGTGTGAGATAAGTTATGATAATTCAGGATAATGTATTTTAGTATAAATAGTCGGGTGATTATATAAAGTCGCGCGCTCTGATTGGTTCGCTATCTCGGATTATCAGCCGACAATCACCTCGACAAACAAAATGGCTGCCAGTCGTTCGCGCGCTTTTGATGAAATAAATTTTTTTCGTGTTGTACAATGCTTTTTCTTTTCTTTTTTTGAAATAACCACCTGTGTATTTATACTAAAACAATTATTCGCCTCAGGCTGATTGAT
>OX453279.1:6107377-6234877 GCA_949710005.1 Ricordea florida | reverse complement strand
GTCAATTCATGGGGCAGTACCTCACGGCCCGCTAGATTCAAAAGTTTGTTTTGAGATATAATAAATATCTTATAAACCGCGGTCCGTACTGTAAGTTACAGATCCTCGTTTTTTTCCGCTTGGATTTATGGTCCGCGCGCTTCACGCTTGGGCATTAAATTCGAGCGGAAAAAACTCGGTTAGTAAGAGGTATTTATTTCACTTCTTTCCGTACTAGAGTTCCAAAACGAGATCCAAAATCTCCCTTCGCGATGAATGATCCTGCCTTCAAGAGGTTGTGCAGACAATACCCTAAGTTTTTCGTGGACTGTGTGATCAGCAGTAGGACAGTCAGTTCTTTCCTATGGGCTGTGGCATTAAGCAGTGAGGTCATCTGGCCAATGGCGGAAAGTGACGAGAGCTGAAACAAAAAGTGAGGCATTGAAATGAATATATTATGTAAATGAGAAATAATTATACGTTTGGTAAGAACTTGAATTTCAACCTACCATTGACGTCACAGAGGCTGCATCGGGTTCTTGTGTAGCAGACCCAATCACAGATGAACTTTGCATGAGTTCTGAAATGTTCTTTGCAGGCTGTTGAACTATTTTTCCGATGATGAAGTCTCGAATCTAAAAATAAAATCAGATAAAGCGCTCAGATCGGTTCGGTTTTCCGTCAAAATTCTTTGCGTACCAACCACATTTTTACTTAATGCTTTTTTCTCTTTCTACCAGCAATGTTGCAGACAACGCCGAGCACAAAGAAAAAGTTTTGAATTCTGTCGGTTTTCTTGGTAACCGATGTTAGGTGAAACCAGAAATCCGAAAGACTTGAAACGTGTACGCGCGATATCAAATACCTCGAATTTCGCCGAAACAACTCTGGTGGATATCATATTTTTGTCTCCCTTCTTGATGTTTGGTATGTAGTGATGAAACCCTTAGTGTCGTGTTTGATGATATGTGATGAAACTCCGTATCTCGTGTTGATTGTATGTGAAGAAACACTACGCGTCGTGTTGACTGTGTGTGATGGAACTCTATATCTCGTGTTGATTGTATATGATGAAGCTCTGTATCTCGTGTTGATTGTATCTGATGGAACATTATGTGTCGTGTTTGATTATATGTGATGAAACTCTGTATCTCGTGTTGATTGTATGTTATGAAACAGTATGTGTCGTGTTTGATGATATTTGATGAAACTCTATATCTCGTGTTGTTTGTATGTGATGAAACACTATGTGTCGTGTTTGATGATATGTGATGAAACTCTGTATCTCGTGTTCATTGTATGTGATGAAACACTGTGTCGTGCTTGATGATATGTGATGTAACTGTATCTCGTGTTGATTGTATGTGATGAAACACTAAGCATCGTGTTTGATGATATATTATGAAACTCTATCTCGTGTTTGTTGTATGCGATGAAACTCTGTATCTGGTATTTAATGGTATGGAAGGATACAATGTATCTGGCGTTTGATGATATACGACCAAACTCTGTAGCTCGTGTTGATTGTATGCGATTTAGCATTGCTGATCGTGTTTCATGATACCTGATTAAACTCTATCTCATGTTTCATGGTATGCGACGAAACGCTGTGTCTCGTGATTGATGAAAAGTGATGAAACTTTGTATCTCGTGTTTCATGGTATGTGATGAAACAATGTGATTCGTGTTTGAATGTATGTGATGAAACACCGCATCTCTTGTCTAATCCACTGGAGCCGAAATAAATATGACGAGTACCAAGGTACAACACGCAAGAGAACGAAGCACTATGAGGCTACTTACGATACATTGGATTTAAATGGTACCTTTGACTTCTCTTCAGGGTCCATTTGAGAGTCACCTGCAAGCACGTCTAGCACTATGTTTGCTAATGTTGCTGCTTTGCTCAAATCGCCTTCATTAAATATTTGATTTAATAGACTGTCATTTGATGTTACAAAGTTGGTGATGTTTTCTGGACTTAAGAGTGCTGATGGCGTCACCTGAAAAAATTGGCAAATACAAAATTAACGCATTTCAAGGTCCTACTTATTACAACTCAGTGGAGAACAAAAGCATGCAATACGCAGGGTAACCTTTCTTTGAAAAGCTACTGAACTGTACTGTGGTACTGTTTGTTTCATTATACAGTGTGGTTCTAACTTTTCATCTGTGGATGAAACCATGCAGTGTGACCATTCTTTGGAAAGCTTCTGAACGGTACTGTGTAGTGGCGCCTTTAGGTTGGACTGTGTGGGTGGAACGTCTGTTTCTATTGCTATTTTTATTTTTATTTGTGTCCCAGTTATATTTCAATTTATATTTGCTATTTGTAAAGTCTACGCTCAGCATTACTCCAGAAAATCTCTTTGTTATAATTAGCATTTCTCATCATTCTTCTATCAACCTCAAGACTCTTCAGATCGTTAATTGAGAGAAACAGCCCTCTACCTGTACAGATAAGTGCAGATCTGGAGCCGAAGCACCATAACTATCTGTAATAACAATGACAAAATCAAGCAGATAGTTATTGGTGATATTTCCTGGAGGTAACCAAGATGTTACAGAGCTATTCGTCCCGTTCGATATCATGCTGTATAGACCGCTTCTTAGTTGATACTGGAACTCATATGTCAGGGGATGGCTGTCGCTAGTCCAGTTGCTACAGCTTAAGTTAAAGCTTGTGGTTAACGATATCCCGGTCGATGGTGTCACGGTACAATTCCCACCGTAGGGGGCTAGGGCCGTGACAATGTCTTCAGCTGTCATTCCTGGCAAACCGTCCGTTGTCTTCGCAACCACAGCCAAGCGATATAGCTTCCCTCCGTCAAGTTTGTTTTCTTTTATAACGATGTTACTTGAGTCGAGGGGCGTTTTTGTTAAGAGATGGAGATCGTTCCTTCGTTTCCACTCAGTCTCAGATTTTTCGTCCCGCTGTTTCGCTTCGTACAGTAACCACTCATATGACGTTATATTACACCACCCTGCGCACTGTGTAACGATGCTTAGTTTGACTGAGGGGCTGATCTTGCGGCGACAGTTAATCTGACAACTGAAACGAAAAAACGAATGAAATTGTTCGCTTTCTAAAACGTTTGAAATTTGTAGAACTAATGTCAAATAATCCCCACGGCATAATGAACGCTTCAAATTCATCTAATTCACTTCCATTTACACGCTACAATCTCTCCATCAATAACACAACTACAAATTTCCTATATACACTGTTCCCGCCCGAGAACTGTATTTTACTTGAAAATGTTTGATTGTTATTTTTTATGTATAGGGACATGGCGTACTAAGTTTTCCTCTTTCTTGTACTCGGTTTAGAGAGCGCAATTTTTTCGTTCTGTAACATTTTGGTTGGGCAAGGATTACAGAGGTTGGTTTAGAACCCAAAATTGTTGTCGTGTGAGACAGTCCGACTTGCTATGGAGTAGTTGGAATTGGGGCATTCTAGGACAATGGGTGTGGTCATTTGAAATTTTTGCCTCAAAACCGTTTTATGAAAATTAGGGTGCCAAATTGTATCTTGTGTGGGGTGGGGTGAGTAATATTTTTCCAAGATGGCTGCTTGGTATCAAAAATTGAAAGTTGGGTTCGGGTGAGGTAGTGATTGGTATATCTTGGAGAGGAAAGAGAGAACAAATATGACTGGTATTAATAAATTTAATAGTTCTGAGTTTCTTTATTACAATAAGAATCGTGTACGCATTTATGATTTTATAGAGGAAATTAAGTCAGATTTACTACAAATTCTTTTAAGATTTCGTGGGTATATTGAGGATATTCGTTTTGAGTTTAAGATTAATGGTTGGGCAAGTAGTCTATACTTTATATATGGAAAGGACTTTGAGATTGGTAAGTTGTCTACTGATGATATTGTTAAGAAGTTATGTGATCTTGCTGATGAGGAGCATAATCTGTATTTGTATCTATATTTAGATCAAGATGGCCCCGTTGAGAAATTTTATTCTCCTAATGATTTAGGAATCAATTACTTGGAAGTTATTATATGTAAAAACATTCACGATGAGCTATTGTATGAGTCTAATAGGAGAATACACAAGAGGTATTTCTACAATGATTTGTGGGAAGAGTTAATGCCTATAGCGTGGCATCCAACCAGGATACTTGAATGGTGCATTGATGTAGAAGAGTTGCAGTATTTGAAAGAGCGCTGGGGGATAGATTGGTGATAGTACAATATACATTTGTAACGCGACTCACGTTACAAAAGTGAAAAAATGTAATAGGGTTGTGAGTAGGATAGTGATTGATTTAAGGCTTAGTCAATATTAAGCTAATGGCATTATGGAGAACTTACCAGTGAAAGAGCTGAGAGCAATCGCTAAAAAAGCTGGAGTACAGGGTTATGGTAGATTCAGAAAGGCTGAATTACTCGAGGTGTTAGCTGATGTTCAGCCTGAGAACTTAACAGTGAGGGTACTAAGAATCATAGCCAAGAAACTTGGTACACAAGGTTACGCCAAGATGCGTAAAACAGAACTTATCAATGTTCTTGGATTCACACAAGCATCTGAGTCTAATATTCCAATTACTGGACCAATTATACCTACAACAGCAAAACCATCTCGTGCCTCACTTAGGAAAGCCATTGGTTTAGCTAGGAATGAAATTAAGAAGTTTACGGATTGGATCCTATCCTACATCCCAGATTCTACTAAGAGGGCTGTGAGCAAAAGACTAAGAGATCTTAAGAGGAAGGTAGCTAGTATCGCTGAAGAGCCACCTGATTACTTTATCCCTGAAAAACACGAAACGGCTCTGAAAGGCTTTTTGAAGACATATATAATAAAGGGGAGAAAGGGCTATGATCCGACTTCGTTTCTGAAGAAGGTTAGATCACAGTTCTATGTATTAATTCGAAAACAGAGGAAGCCACTCAAATTGAAGTGCATTTTATCATGTGGCTTCATAAGGAGGGATAATAAGACTAATCGTGTTATTGAGCGGAGTGAAGGGCACTTTCATTCATTGATGGAGACAGTAACAGCTTCAACAAACACATTTACTATGTTCGATAGCATCGCAGCTAGACTGATTAAATTGGTCCATAAATATGAGAACGAGCGCTCTGGATGGGTATTTGACCATGTGATAGACTTTCGTATCCACATAAACCCATTTCAACCGTTTTCTGGAAGTTTATATATCCCACTACCACACAAATTGGCTGCCAAGAAGGCAATCATAAATGTTAAGAACGAGAAAGACCAGGAGTGCTTCAAATGGGCAATAACATCTGCTGTGTTCCCCAGGGAGGATCATCCTGAAAGATTGAATAAGGAGATGAGGGAGAATTCTGAGAAGCTCAACTGGTCAGGAATAGAGTTCCCAGTGGCAGCACTTGGTACAACTCAGATTGATAAGTTCGAAAGGCAGAACCCTTATGGGATCAATATTCTTGGCTATGAGAATGACGAGCCAACCCTAATTAGGCGTAGTAATAAGTCAGGGGTACCAAAGATAAACCTGCTCTTCATATCAAAAGATGAGAAAAATCACTACTGCTGGATTAAGAGCATGTCAAGACTGATTAATTATAACAAACATCACGGCACTCGTTTTTATTGTGATAACTGTCTAAACTCATTTCGTTCAGGGGAATCATTAGGAGCGCATATGGAATATTGCCTGAACAACGAAGCAGTGAAAGTACAGATGCCTATGAACGAGGAAGGGAGCTCAAAGTACATCACTTTCAAAAATCGTAATAGAAAGATGAAAGTCCCATTTGTGGTCTACGCGGACTTCGAGTGTTTCACGGAGAAGATAGACACTTGTTCACCGGACGATAGGGAGAGCTTCACGAACCAATACCAGAAACACAAGCCATCAGGGTTCTGTTATCTTATT
This sequence comes from Ricordea florida, assembly GCA_949710005.1. Classification (NCBI taxonomy): domain Eukaryota; kingdom Metazoa; phylum Cnidaria; class Anthozoa; order Corallimorpharia; family Ricordeidae; genus Ricordea; species Ricordea florida. Next base: position 6,229,018 of record OX453279.1, on the reverse strand, counting down.
AAGTGTTTTGATGATGAGGTATTTAAACCCAAGCTAGTTATGCGTACAGCTAACTCACTGGAAGTAGTTGCAAAAGGCGGGTTCTGGCGCAGCGGCTTAAAGACAAACACACAAAAAGTTAGCACGCGTGCTAATTCCAAAATCGACCCTATCGTCTTAAAGAATTGTTAATATACATTCAAGAACTCATCATGCCAAATCAAAATGTCAAAGAGCTCCGCGCCATTGCCAAGGAACACAAGATACCAAAATATTACAAGATGCGTAGAAACGAGTTAGTAGAGGCGCTGGCAATGCCTGCAGAGGTACCTAGTGTTAGTAGTGAGGGAGCATCGCATATTCTCGATGAGCCTGTACCTGAAATAAATGTTCCGATTCTGAGGCCTACCAAATATATACCTCCAAGTGCACCTAGTCGGTGGAAAACACTTGTTTCGGATTATAATAAAAGAGTACAGAAAAAAATTAACAATTTTGCAAATTGGATTTTGAATTATGTACCAAAGAGGATCAAAAAGCCTGCTAATGAAAGAATCAGGAAGTTGAAGGAGGAAGTAAGAAGCATATGGGACATATTAGAGCCGTTCAAAGTGAAAGAAAGGGAACAGGCACTGAAAGGGTTCTTCAAGACCTATCGGATCGATGGGAAAAAGGGGTATGGTCCTCAAGACTTCATTAAGAAAATAAAACCAAAGGTTGTTGAGTTACTTTATACTAGAAATAAACCCATCAAGGTGAAGTTTGTATTAACTTGCACATTCATAAAAGAGAATCTTGCTACGGGTAAGATTGAAGAGAGTGAGGGGTACTTTCATACTAATATTGAAATAGTAACGGATTCAACTGATCTATCTGAGTTATTCGATGCGTTGACTGAATTGCAACTTGAAAAGGTTGCGAGATTTGAAGGTGAAAAGTCTGGATGGCAATTTGATCGAGTTGAGTACTTTGATATACACATTAATCCATTTGAGCCTCTCTCTGGGACTTCTTATATACCTCTACCAAAGGTTTTGGCTGAGAAGAAAGCTATAATAAATGTCAAGAACGAGAAGGACCATGAGTGTTTCAAATGGGCTGTGACATCTGCTGTATTTCCCAAAGAGAAAGATGATCAAAGACTGAATGGTGAAATGAGAGAGAACTCTGAGAAGTTTGACTGGTCTGGAATGGAGTTCCCTGTTACACTAAGGGATATCGCTAAGTTTGAGAGGCAAAACCCTTATGCTATTAACGTATATGGATACGAGTCTGAGGTAAATGTTTTGAGAATTAGTAAGCGGCTAGATGTGACAGTGATAAACTTGCTTTTATTATCCAACAGTAAAACGAACCACTACTGTTGGATTAAGAATTTGAGTAGATTATTAGCTTCACAAGTCAATAAACATAAATCCGTAGTACACTTCTGCCATAGATGTCTTAATCCATTCAAGTCACAATCCTCACTTGATAAGCATCTAGAGTATTGCAACAATCATGAAGCAGTTAAGATGGAAGTACCTATTAACGAAGATGGAAGCCCACAGTTCTTCGGTTTCAAAAATCGCAACAGAAAGATGGAGGTCCCGTTTGTTGTGTATGCGGATTTTGAGTGCTACACGGAAAAGATAGATACGTGTTACCAAGATGAGGGTAGAAGCTTTACCAATAAATACCAGAAGCATAAACCATCAGGTTTTTGTTACCTGATCAAGTGCTTTGATAACGCTATATTCGAACCCAAACTTGTAAGTCATACAGCTGAATCACCAGACGAAGATATACCAAAGATGTTTATGGAGAGTTTGGAGTCGGATATTAAAGAAATTTATGATAAGTTCAAGCTACCTAAGAATCCTCGTGTTAGTGAGGATGAAAAAATAGACTATGAAAATGCCACACACTGTCACATTTGTGGATTGATGATTGGCCATGATAAGGTATTAGACCATTGCCATCTTACTGGAAAGTATAGAGGCGCCGCGCATGAAGAGTGTAACTTGAATTATAAGGTGCCTAAATTTGTACCAGTTATATTCCATAACTTATCTGGATACGATGGTCATTTATTTGTGAGGAACTTAGGGGAATCGAAAGGTAAGGTAGATTGCATACCAATCAACGATGAAAAGTACATTTCGTTCACGAAGGAGATTGTTGTTGACTCTTATAAGAACAAGGAAGGGAACACGGTTAGCATTAAACGGGGGATTAGGTTCATTGATAGCTTTCGGTTTATGGCAGCAGGCCTCAGAAGGCTGGTTGACAATCTACCAAAATCTTCTCTGGTGAATGTAACGAGTTGGTATGAAAGGGTAATGTCACAAAAGGAGAAACTCAAGCATGAAGAGAGAATCATTCACAACATCTTAGGTAATGCTGATTTGGATGTTATAACAATGCGTATGGTAATGGAAGAGTTTTATCGTCGATTGGATCGCGATGCTATCATGAGTAGGAAGGAAATCAGGGCTTTTGTGGACGGGATCCTTCCAAGTTATCTTCAAAAAGAAATACCCGAGTGCCTGGAAGAAGAAGATGGTCCAGACCTGCAGTTACTAACTAGGAAGGGGGTATTTCCGTACGATTGGTTTGATGGGTTTGATAAGCTCAGTGAAACTCATCTACCACCAAAGGATGAGTTCTACTCGAAGCTCTACGATGCTGAAATATCGGAAGAGGATTATCAACATGTTCAAAATGTGTGGAAAGCCTTTGGGATTAAAAGCCTCAGGGAATATCACGATTTATACCTTGAGCTGGATGTGTTATTGTTGGCGGATGTCTTCGAGAACTTCAGAGGTGTTTGTAGGAAGAACTATGATTTGGATCCAGCTTGGTATTACACTGCACCTGGATTGGCGTGGGACGCGGCCCTGAAAATTACCAAGGTGAGTTTGGAACTTTTGAAGGACCCTGACATGCTTCTCATGATTGAGAAAGGTATTCGAGGGGGTATCTCTATGATTTCCACTAGGTATGGTAAAGCCAACAATCCATACATGAAGGATTATGACCCATCGTTACCAACAAAGTACATCACATACCTGGATGCAAACGGTTTGTACGGATATGCAATGAGTAAACATTTACCAACACATGACTTTCGATGGTTGACTGAAGAAGAGCTTGTATTGAAGTGGAAAGATATACCATGTATACTAGAGGTTAACCTCATGTACCCAAAGCACCTTCATAAACCGCATAATGACTATCCATTAGCACCAGAGAGAGTTACGGTGAATGGTGTGGATAAACTAATTCCAAACCTAAGACACAAAAGAAAATACATTGTTCACCACGAGACACTGAAACAATATTTAAGTCTCGGGCTGAAAGTCTTCAAGATACATAGGGGCATCACATTCAAAGAGTCCAAGTGGCTTAAACCCTATATCGACTTGAATACTGAACTAAGGACGAAAGCAACAAACGACTTTGAGAAGGATTTCTTCAAGTTGATGAACAACTCAGTCTTTGGTAAAACTATGGAGAACGTAAGGAACAGAGTGGATGTTCGTTTGGTCACTAATGTGTCAAAAGCTAAGAAGTTGGTATCGAAGCCGAATTACCACCACAGCACGATCTTTTGCGAGAATCTAGTTGCAGTACAAATGAAGAAGACAAAGTTGGTATTGGACAAACCAATTTACTTAGGCTTTTCAGTCCTTGAGATAAGCAAGACTATAATGTACGACTTCCACTATAACTACATCAAGCCCAAGTATGGTAGCAAGGCCAAGTTGTTATTTACAGACACTGATTCACTGGCATACGAGGTGGAGATGGATGATTTCTACAAAGACATTAGCCTAGATGTAAGAGACCGGTTTGACACCAGCAACTACCCTGAAAATCATCAATCTGGTATTGAGGTGGGTGTGAACAAGAAAGTTGGGGGTATGTTCAAGGATGAAGCGGGTGGTCAACAGATCATAGAATTCGTAGGTCTCCGGGCCAAACTATATTCATACATGATGGATGAGGGAAAGGAGGAAAAGAAGTGTAAGGGTGTAAAGAAGGCGGTTGTGAGAAAGAGCATAAGATTCAAAGACTACAAGGATTGCCTCTTCAATCAAAAACCACAGAGGAGGACAATGAATATTATCAGGAGTCATCTGCACGAAGTGTATACAGAGACTGTGAAAAGGGTGGCGCTATCATATGAAGATGACAAAAGGTTGATAAAAGAGGATGGGATACACACATATGCATATGGTCACTTTAGGACGCTAACTTCGGGTAAAAACTTAAGTATTTATTAATACATATATAACTAGACAAAGCTGATATGAATTATTATTATGACTCAGAGGAAACTTATCGCGGCCTTGCCGATCATTTTCAGTCTATGTTCAAGAAAGCTGATGAGGAAGACGAACAGGGTTCTTTTCAAATATGATGAATGGGGTAGAATCGTTGTTAAAATTACTGGTAGAGATCCAGGTAAAAATGTATGGCATCAATTATTCGATGCATATGGTGATGTGAATAAAGGATTACCAAAAACAATTACAAAAGGGTTAGGCCCAAGCGCAGAAGAAATGATGGAAGTCAATGATGATGAGATAACTAAGAAAAAAGGGTTCGTTAGTAAATTGAAAGAGACGGTAAGATTCCATCGAGATAAGGCATCGAAAACTCCAGAAGAAGTAAGTCAAATAGAGACTATAGAGAGACAAATTGGTGAACAAGAGCAAGAGATAGCTAACTTGGAGGGGGAGAATGAGCAAATCCAGGAGCGAATGTCATTACGAGACCGGGTGAAAGCGATTTTCAAGAAATATGGGTTCACAGTATTTGCCGTTGTGAGTGCCGTTAGTGTGGTAATTGGCATTATCGTGTCTAATCTTTCCAAAGGCCTATCCAAGTTGGGTAAAGGCGTGGGAGATGGACTGAGAACCATTGGTAAGAAACTCGGTGAGATATTACCCGGTATGGTGGGAGCGATCGTGAGTTTTCTGTTCAAGACTGCTGGTGAGGTCATTTCATTCCTGGGTAAGAACGCTTGGCTATTGATCCTAGCTGTTGTAGTGTACTTTGTAGAGCAATTAAAGAAGAGGCGTCGTTGAATGTAAATGCTGAGCGTTACCATGTACGAGTCTGAAACTAGGGTGTACTTGGATCCTCCCCTGGACAAGGTTCGAGAGATACAACTCCTGGATTGTAGTATACAAACCAAACGATTGGTGAATTTCAAGGATAGCCAGAGCGTAATGAAGAAGGAGGATAATCAACCCCTAATAACATTCCGAGCCGGTACATATTCGCTATGCAATATAAACGAGATATTTATCACCGATACGGATAGGGACAAGCTCAATATCATTGAGACTAATACTGGTGACTATCTTTACTCCCACAAGAGCTTCGACGTTAAACTTACGAGAGGGTTACAAATTGCTTTAGGTGTACCTGAAATCATAAGATCTCGTAAACTTCACCCCATAACTTTCAGGATCAAAGAGCCCTTAAGACTTTTGTGTAGTCTAGTGGATAACCGTTCATCCTATATGAATAATGCTCAATTTACAAACCCAGTGAAGATCTCACCCTCATACCTCCTTGCCAACATACCATCACAGGATTATCCAGTCATCCCGGTTCAGAAGTATAAAACTCCCATAAATCACTTCGATTTGAGCATCCTCGACAGTGAATGGAACAAATTAAATCTGAAGGGGTCTCCCATCACCTTCAGTTTGAGATTAAGATAACATTTTAAAAGTACATGAGAACCGTAACTAAACATGGGTGAGTACAAAGGAATCTACCCCAACTTACCTCCAACGGCGCCTCCTCCTGATGGCCATACTTTCAGACTACAGCAATGTTGTGATGCTATTAACAAGCTAAAAACTGAATTGAAGCACTACGAGACTGTACTCAAAAAGTACAACCGGTCCAAAGTCTCACTCATAAACGCAAGCTCAACCTGTGGTATACTTTCTTGTATTTTGGCGGCTGTTGGATTGGGTATATCTCTGAGTGGTGTGGGAATTGTGGTAGCTATACCCTTGAGAGTGTCGAGTGGTATACTTGTTTGCGCATCCATAGCGTGTGAACAAATCTCCAAGAGACTGGCAAAGAAAGCGGTCAAGCACCAAAGTACAGTTACGCTGGCCAAAGCCAAAATAAACACAATCGAGGACTTGGTATCCAAGGCGCTTCGTGATAATAAGATCTCTGATGAGGAGTTCTCAATGATAATCGAGGAGCTCAAGAAGTTTGAAAAGCTAAAGGCTGAGATACGACTCAAGGCTCAAAAAAATTCAGTGAAGGAGATCGATCCTGTGGCCCTGAAACAGAGAGTGCGAGAAGAATTTATCAAAGAACTAAAAGGAGGGTCCTAAACATAACTTATGATAAGGTATATTATTGAGTTAAACACTATAACCCTTCTACCCAAACACTGGATAGAAGATGGGCTTACTCAATGACTTCAGGAATAGGTATCCAAAGGCTGATTTGAGTCAATTCACATTTGTGAGTGATATCTATGGAGGTTACATTAGGTGGAAACATAATGGGACAACAATCATGTCTTATGATGACCCCACTGGTAAGACATGGACTGAAGGCCTCCCACCCAATTTGAAAATACTACTATGGTTAGATTTAGGATTGGGTGATAATGCATTGAGTTCATTCCCAAAGAGTTTGACTATGACCGATCGCTTGTACCCAATACCAGCCATTGACTTTGATGACTTCACCAGTGATACCACAAGCATGCTAACCTCATTGGATATATACGTGTCCAATACCAAAAAGTTCACCGCTAAGATGCGTAACGTATTTAAATCCCAAGTTGTGACTTTCAAGTTTGGAAAGCAAGGCCGAAAGTGGTTGAACGCACCTGATATGAATTATTGGCCTATACAACTTAATTTTGCAGTATGGTGTGCAACCTCTGGATGCGGTATTAGCCCCTTTGAAAGTTTGAACTACCCCAAAGTGGTGGCTGGCTTCATAAAGTTTCACACCTACTTCACCATAAGGCGAATACTGTATGAATTGAGTGTACCTCTTCCCGATGAACAACCATTCGACATAGCTAACAATCCTTATAGTAAGGTTGCTTACCAAAGATTGTGCGCTGAATTCGGGATCGCTAATGATTCTGATTTCAGATGGAAAGGCGGGAGAAACCATGGTCTGGGTGATATATTCCTTGATTATGGAGATGGTTACCATGGACGAGGTGGTGGATTTCAGAATGTTCACATTATTAGGAATTATGATGAAGATGCAAACCAATGGCCTGGCGCGGGTGGTAAATTCTCTGATGATGGGGGTAAAAAGAATAAGGGAGATCTCATCTCATTCATTCGTAATGATGACTTTGCTGGGTATAAATATGCTTGGTTCATTCCAACGAGTGGTCATGGACTCACCAAGGCTGGACTGGGTAGACTAAATCGATCTGCTGAGGCCTTCGTTTACTGTGTGTTGGGATCACAAGTTAATACCCGAAACTCGATTGTGGGCATGGGTGGTGGGGCAATTGAAACGCAGCAAGAGTTCTTGGCTCTATTTGAAAGTAGTGTAATAGAGAATGATATCTCAAACTCAGTACAAAGGTACCAACTCGCAACTCAGGAAGTGAAGTTAAGATTGGATCTGGCAATTGCACCTGGAGTTTGGCTAATGCCTAGTAATATGATCATAAACACAGAGAGTGTGGTTGGGTATAACAACAACCTAATGAAGGCCACGGGTGATATGAAGTTTGGAGTTAACTCAAATGTAAACCTAGAGACTAAGACTGTAGGGATAAGCCATAATTTAGGCTCTTCAAAAGTTAAGTTACCACATGCAGCTGCCAGAACTGAAGCTGTACAGGTGAAAACACCAATGATGGATGTTAAACCTGAAATCAAAGAGCCTGACCCAGATAACACCACACAACATGAAGATAATATGATAGCATTGACAATCACAGTTGGTGGATTGGTGGCTTGGGCTTTGTTTCGTTGATGGACTCGATATAATTTTTGTAACGTGGTTCGCGTTACAAAGATGCACACTATATTATTATAACTTAATAAAATCGCGGCAATCTTTACAACAATCTTTACGTTTATAATGTTCGCATATGCCATTTCCCCCACACTCTTTGCATCTATACCTATTTTTACCATGAGAACATACTTGGGACCCACCACAATCTTTGCAATAGTACTTATTCTTGCCATGAGTACATATACCCTTACCACCACACTCTTTGCAAAATGCTATCTGTCTTAGATGAGGGCATATTTGTGATCCCATACAATCCTTACACTGAACCTTACGTACACCATGTTGACATTTTCCCCCACTACTAACACTAGGTACCTCTGCAGGCATTCCCAGCGCCTCTAGTAACTCGTTTCTACGCATCTTGTAATATTTTGGTATCTTGCGTTCCTTGGCAATGGCGCGGAGCTCTTTGACATTTTGATTTGGCATGATGAGTTCTTGAATGTATATTAACAATTCTTTAAGACGATAGGGTCGATTTTGGAATTAGCACGCGTGCTAACTTTTTGTGTGTTTGTCTTTAAACCGCTGCGCCAGAACCCGCCTTTTGCAACTACTCTTGAGGATGATATCCCCCAAATGTTCCAGGAAAGCTTAGAGGAGGACATTAAGGAGATCTATAACCAATTCAAGTCTGAAAAGAGTCTTATAATGAGGATGAGTGATCATAGTAAACATAATAATGCGACTCATTGCCACATTTGCGAAGGTGAATTAGGGGATGACAAGGTGATCGACCACTGCCATCTTACAGGCAGGTACAGAGGAGCAGCCCATAGTAAATGCAATCTGGATTTCAAGGTCCCCAAGTTTTTCCCGGTCATATTCCACAATTTGTCTGGATATGACAGTCATTTGTTCATCAAGAAGCTGGGGGTATCAGAGGGTAAGATAGATTGCATTCCACTAAACGACGAGAAGTACATCTCATTTACAAAGGAGATTGTGGTTGGTTCTTTCAAGAAGGAGGATGGGAAGGAGGTGCAGATTAAACGCCTCATTAGATTCATAGACAGCTTTAGATTCATGTCAAGTGGTCTCGCCAGTTTGGTGGATAACCTACCACGAGAGTCTTTGGAAAATCTTGAGAGGTTCTATGAAGGAGAAAAGCTTGACTTATTGGCTAGAAAGGGTGTATTCCCGTATGATTGGTTCGATGGCTTTGATAAGCTACAAGTGGCTAATCTCCCGCCCAAGGAGGAATTCTACTCGAGGCTTTATGATTTTAGTATATCGGAGGAGGATTACCAACATGCTGAAACTGTGTGGGAAACCTTTGGTATGGAAACCTTTAGGGATTACCATGACCTATACCTAAAAACGGACGTACTTCTATTAGCTGATGTCTTCGAGAACTTCAGAGGCGTCTGTATGAGCAATTACAGGCTGGATCCTGTATGGTACTATACTGCACCTGGATTGGCATGGGATGCCACATTGAAAATAACTAAGGTGGAATTGGAACTATTGAGAGATCCAGACATGCTTATTATTATTGAGAATGGCATCAGAGGTGGGATCTCAATGATTTCCACTAGGCATGGGAAAGCCAACAACCCATACATGAAGGAGTATGATTCAGACACCCATGAAATACATCACATATTTGGACGCGAATGGCCTGTATGGCCACGCAATGACCAAGGCTTTACCAACTCACGGTTTTGAGTGGATGGATGACCAAGAATTATCAAACTGGAGGGACTATCCATGCATATTGGAAGTGGATTTGGAATATCCCCACCAACTACATGATTTACATAATGATTATCCCTTAGCTCCAGAGAGACTGGACGTAGAAGGGGTAGACAAGCTAATTCCGACCCTGATGGACAAAACAAAGTACATATTACACCATGAAGCACTGAAACAGTACCTGTCTGTAGGATTAAAACTAACCAAAGTACACAGAGAGATCACATTCGAAGAATCAGCGTGGCTATGGCCTTACATTGACTTGAACACCAGTCTGAGGGCTAAAGCGGAGAATGACTTTGAGAAGGACTTCTTCAAACTAATGAACAACTCAGTATTCGGGAAGACCATGGAGAACATCAGGAAGAGAGTGGACATTCAGTTGGTCACGAATGAGAAGCAAGCACGCAAGTTGATTGTCAAGCCAAACTTCCACCACAGGAACATCTTTTGCGAGAAATTGGCTGCGTTTCATATGAAGAAAACCAAACTGCTATTCGATAAACCCATTTACTTAGGCTTATCCATTCTGGACTTGAGCAAAACAACCATGTACGATTTCCATTACAACTACGTAAAGCCTAAGTATGGGGAGAAAGCCAAGTTGTTATTTACAGATACGGATTCCCTAGCCTATGAGATACAGACTGATGACTTCTACAAGGACATAAGCCCAGATGTGAGGGACAAGTTCGATACTAGCAACTATCCCAAGGATCACCCATCTGGCATTGAAACGGGAGTGAACAAGAAAGTTGGAGGCATGTTCAAGGATGAAGCTGGTGGTGAACAGATTACGGAATTTGTGGGTCTAAGGGCTAAGCTCTACGCCTTCAAAACGGATAAGCAGACTGAAGTGAAGAAGTGTAAGGGTGTGAATAAGGCAGTTGTGAGTAACAGTATAAGTTTTGAGGACTACAAAATGTGCCTTTTCAGGGGTGAATCCCAGAGAAGGAAGATGAATACCATAAGGAGCCATAAGCATGACATCTACACTGAAACTATTAATAAGATTGCATTATCACGCGAGGACGACAAACGTGTGATAATGGAGGATGGGGTACACACCTATGCACATGGTCACTTCAGAACGCTATCGGGTGGCAATTCAGTATCCTGAGGCACAAACTGAAGTTCCTCACGAACGAATCCTCGTCTTGGGCCTCCATCCAAATAGTACAAGACTGGTTGACCAGGTTCAACTATAGTTCGAGCTAAATCATAGACCTCAAGGCTCCATATGGGATCAGTAGCCCTTCGTTTGTCTCCACCTTCATCTTCACCAGGGGCATACAGATACCTGACTTCAACGTCTGGAGGTAATCTCTTCTCATCCAATCCCACAGGCCGCTTATACTCTGGAGTTTTAATATCAATTAAATCCATTTTCAAAGCCTATTCAGGCTCTTTACCAGTGATACGGGTTGGCTCACTATTCAGGGTTTTCATGATGGCAGACAATCTTTTCACCCAAACTGTGGATCGGTTACCACTAATCATCTCTTGAGCGTATTGATGGCTGAATAATTTCTCACCAAGAGTCCTATTGGCTCTCTCAACAAAAGCCTGAGCTCGATGATTCCCAGCTTCACTCCGCTGGATTGTCACTTGATGCTTATTCATCAAACTTGTCACATCACCCTTGAATTCTGTGCCCGGATCCACCATTAATGTCTGTGGCCATTTCAACTTACGGGCATAAATCCTCTCAAAGGCATTGGCAACTTCACCACTGTCCTTTGAAGTCAATGCTTCAGCATCCTTGTACCTGGAAGCAATATCAATCACAACCAGCGCATAGCGATATGTTTTTCCTCTCACTGTATCGTGAGGAAGAAACAACAAGTCCGCCTGATGAATCTGATTGGGCTCATCTACACTCCAATGCGGCCTGGGTATATACTTAGGGGCTGGGAGATATATTTGCCACAAGGCTTGCTTCTCCAACCACTTTTTGGCCACGTTTTCACTGACCTTGGCTGCTCTGGCCAATTTGGGTATGGCTGAGTATCCTTTCCAGTATCCATCAGTGGAGTAATACAACTGACTTAAAACATCAGAATCACTCATTTATAAACGAGAATACGGGCATTTAAAATGACTACCATACCAGAAATGCTAAACCCTGAACGCCTTCCTCGAGAGCCGAAGGGGTTGAAAGAGCATGCAGTATTGAATCGAGTCTCATCCAGTATCCGTAGTCCCAAATCAGACCCTATATGTCGATATCCCCAAACTGGCAGACAATGATGTGATAGTCCCAGGCAGCGTTTACCTCATATTTGACTTGAACGTTTCAGGTCATAAGGACAATACCTTAGTCAACAATATAGGGAGGAACCTGGTTTCTGATCTCAGAGTTACCTTTGCTGGGGGCACCATTCAGGACACTAAGAGGTTCGACTTGTTCCAGACTTACCATGATTTGTACTTACCAAAGGAGGAGCGTGAGGATAGGATTATACAGGGCATCTCATCTGAAAACATGCGGAAATTAAGGACGAACGCTGGCGATAAGGACACTTCGGATGCAAAGGCTGTCAGGATGGCAGCGATTCATAACACCAAATACGCGATACCCCTAGACCATCCAATTCTCCGAGATCATGGAGTCTTCTACCCAAGAGCACTGAATAAAACATTAAGATTTGAAATCACGCTTGCCCCTGTTGCTGATGTCGTAGTGTACTCAAGTGCTGAAGACCCCCCAAATTATACCCTAAACAACATTCATTTGGAGTATAAATCCATCATGAGTGATTATTTGGCAAGTAAGGCATTAACTCAATATAGGATTGGGAAGGGGTTCATGTATGAGAATATAATCATGGAAAAGGCCTTCACAGTCTCCAGGCCTAATGATGAAAAAATTAATCAACAGATAAATGTCTCAAGGAGGTCCATGACGGGGATATTATGCCTATTCATAGACGATCATGCACCGGGGACAAGGGATTCAGAGATATTCGTGAACCCGGACATTATCTCAGTAGATATAGTCATCGATGGGAAGCCAAATCGTCTCTATTCAGGTGGTATGGCCCCAAGAGACTTGTGGAAGTCCATAATCAAGCGTTTTGGGGTGAAAGATTCAGTTAGAGAGGAGGACTTCTATACAGACAAGTTCGCGCTGTGGATTGATTTGAGGACTCATCCCGATAATCACATCCATGGTAGTGGACTGGCCCTGAATGAAACTCGTGATGGGGTTAAACTTCTTATCAAACGCCGAAAATCTGGTAGTGGCACATTCAGCTGTTACATGTTCGTAGTAGCTGATGCAGTTATGGCCATTATGAATAATGATTTACAAGAGATATTATATTAGGCTATCAGATGTTTTCTTCTCACCTTGTCCTGAGAAGAAACTTTAATATAAAGGAGTTAGTGTATTGACTAAGGATGAATGAACTTAGACATAAGATCCCATTCAATTGCATCATCACTGGGCCCACTAATTGTGGAAAGACTCAATACCTGGTGGAACAACTTAGAGGGCATTATAGGGAAGCATTCGATTATATTGTCTTGATTTGCCCAACATATGCCCATAACAAGACTTATAGAGACTTTGCAAAGGGAGATAAACGATTCTTGGTACTATCACCAGACTCGAGTGATCAGGATGAAATCAACGAGTTGTTAACGCTTTGCTCCTCGTTCTTCTCAGGTGAGAATGCGCTCATAATCTTGGACGATTGCGCCGTTTCCAAAGACCTGAAGAAGAGATCCAACAAATTCATCGATTTAGCTTTCTCTGGCAGGCATATAGGGATATCAGTGTGGGTTCTCACCCAGCAGCTCACATCGATATCCAAACCATTCCGAGAGAATGTGGCTTGTGTGGTTTCATTCCATAACCCATCACAAATAGCAATGAAGATGCTTTTCGAGGAGTATGGTGGGGACCTGGATGCTGAAACTTGTAAAAATATATGAAGCATCTTAGGAAGGAAAAGTACGCTAGACTCTGCTTCTCCCTTCGATTTCCATTCAAAAATTATTTAGAGATACCAGGACTAACGATATAACATAATCATGACAACTCCTGAAGATATCTTGAACGATGAAACCTCAATGGGTAATGATGACTCATCAACCAATGATGATTTGCAATCGAAAAGGGAATCACTCTCAATATTGGCCTGTTTAGGTGCTACTAAGGAATATACTGGCACTGAAATGGATTTGAAGGCCATTACCAAACTATCAGAAAAGGATGTGGAAAAGTACTACAAAAGGTACCAAGTTGTATCTGGTAAGAAAATAGCTGATGGACTGGTTGACCCCGCTTTACAACTAATAGCTCATATAATTGCTATGTTTGTGAACTTAGATGATAAAGAAGCTCTAATACTAGACTGGAAGAATGACCAGTTGATTCGAAAAGAGATCTCAGAAATATCTGGGTTACTTGTACTTAGGGGTGGTAGACTCACGGCACTACTATCAGCAGCCATTCACATTGCCAAGCATTTCAAAACTAGAGAACCTGCTAAGCCCATTATTACAGAGAATGTTGGAGTTGATACTGTTCATTGATAGTACCCTCTTGAAAGCTTCCTAATAGAACACCTATTAGGAAAAATTTATGGGTCTGAAAAAAATTGAAAACTGAACAAGACCACACAAGCAATGAGTATACCCACTCAGAGCAAACAAAATGGCGCAGTCTAAATCACTCTTTGTTCCTATTGAAGAAACTGACTTTGACTGGAACTCCATAATTGTGGAGAAGCCTGTAATGAACAAGAGGTACAAGTGTTCCTTTTCGAAAGTCTTTGTAATGGACAAGGATGGTCAAAAGAAGGAAGTGTCTTTTGAGCTGGCAAAGCAAGATATATTGGGACTGTCCCATTCTTACAAGTATGAGAAGAGAAAAGACAGGAATATCGAGGATATCAATGGAATACAGGTTAACTATCCATTGACATCATTCGATACGATAGCCGAACCCACTGAGGAAGAGGAAGAAACTAGGGATAGGATTGACCAAATTATAAAGACTATAGGGTCTACTCTTCAGAAATTTTACCAAGATAAGGACACTCAAGAACTAATGCCAGAACTTAGTAAGGCCAAGAAGAAGTTACTCAAAGACGAGCCAGATGACTTGGTAAAGGTACCATATGTCTTTTCCAAAAACAAGGATACTGGTGAAGAAGACCAGTCAAAGCCACTGTGTATGTACCTTAATTTCAAGACCAGTGGATCTGGTAGTAAACTCAGATGTCATACTGTTTTCAAGGGTCGTAAAAGGAATGAGACTTTTAGAGACTACTTGTGGGATAAGGACCGTAATAACAGGGCATGTGCACGCATATCATTAAGATGGGAAAGTATATACTTTGGTGCGCATGGTACAAGTGATTTCATTGCATCAGCACGATTAGTGGTTCAACAAATTAAGCAAACTAAGCCCATTCTTGAATTTGAACCAGTACAAGACGAAGAAATTGTATTTAGCGATTCTGATTATGAAGATGATGACGAGGATGAAGCGGAATTCAAATTCAGAAGAGGTAGCATCAATGACGACCTAACTTAAGCTGGTAGTACCTGCTAATGTATTCATAGTTTCCTAGTATGACACTTACTAGGAGACTTAAAGGTTATAATAGGTTCACTTATAACATGTCTGAAGAAAACACTGAGCAAATCACTAAAGAACCTGATGTTAAAATAAAGGTCAAAGACCCCAAGAGAGTAAAGGCTGGTAAGGCGATACAAGCTAAAAGAAATGAGGCTATGGCTTATTATAAGCGCGAGCAGGAGAAAAAGGAGGCCAAGTCAAATAAAAAAGATGAAAGTGGTGTTAATGACTGGCTACCAAGTCTATCATTCCAGAATGTATTAACACTTGGATCCATTGGACTCGCTGCCTATGCCATATTCACAAACTATAGGGATAGAATACCTGATTTGCATATACCAGTTCACAATTTCAATCCCCCTCCACCCAAAATCATGGATAATAGTGCAAGTCAGCCACCCAAAGAAGAAAATAATTTAAAAGATGAGTGGATGTAATCCATAAATGGCTGAGAACAAGCTCGTAAAGACAATTACTACAGCTGCAGTTCTAATTGGTCTATCTGCAGTTATGAGTTATATTGGTAAAAAGACTCTGAGAGAAACACTCACTGGTGATCCATCATCCAGTATTATGAATTATGGTAAATGGGTAGGCGTATTGAGTTCAAGCATGTATCTCAAAAACTATTTAGAGGATCAGAAAATATTACCAGAAAGTGTTTGAAATGGAAGAATTGGATATCGCTGAGAAGAAATTCAAAATAGCTTTACTGAATCATATCAAAAAATCTTTTCTAGATGAAAGATTCTCCAAAGAGACAAAAGAGCCTGTTAAATACGATCATCTTATTGAAATACCTTCCATGGATAAAATGGTGAAATGGTATTATGAATACTACCCAAATCGTTACACTTATAATGAGCCAGAATTGAAAGATTTCATAGTTGAAGATAATAAACATGAATTCTACATAATCAAGGTTTTCACAACCACTGTATTACTGGCTATCACATCATACATGATATCAAAATTGTTTAAGAGAGACAAATGATTAGTGTATAAATGGCTAGTATAGCGATCATGCTTGGAGGAGCAGTCCTGAATGCAACAGCCTTCATTGGTGGGAATTATATAGCAAAGGCCCTTAGTGGTTCATCTTCCGCTGATCTCCAACTCGAAAGGGAGAGGCATGACAAAGCAATGGAGAAGTACCAGAAAGATTACGCTAAGTACCAAGAGAAGCGAATAGCCTATATTGACTTTATGAACAGAAGGAAAGGTGATGCGAATCAGGCCTCTGAGAATATATCAAAGACAGACGAAGCGCTCAAATTGTACAGTCAAATGGGTAATCCACCCAAGTTATCCGACTACTATAGACCTAATTCAGATCAAAAAATGGGAGAAATGGCTTATGTTTCTGGTGGTATGTTAGCCTTGGGATACATTACGAGCAAGTGGCTATAATGGCAGACCATGTGACAGATAATACAATTACTCCCAGTGAATATATTCGTATGGTAAGTTTAAGAGCCAAACATCTCAAACTTGGTAAGACACCTCTTATAGAATGGAAAGGAGCCCTTGATCCCATTGCCATTGCTAAGAGTGAAATCAAACAGCGTGTTTTGCCAATGGCCATAGTGAGAAAGATCCCAGACTGCACTTCAGAGACTGGTTTCCGTGATGAGATATGGAACATCAAAGATCTGAATATCCGAGACTTTTGAAATTAACTTAGAGGTTCCCATATTCGACATCAAATATGGCAACCGCTGATCCTGAGCTAGACCCTACTACACTAAATGAACCTGGGGCCACTGGTGGTGGTGATTATGATGGGGATGATACGATTTATATGAGCCCAATAACTACAAAGACATCCACCACTCGTGTTGACCCTGATATAGAAGAGACATCATCCATTGATGATACTAATGAGAAAAGGCGCTTGTTAGAAGAAAAAGAGGAAGACAGAGAATATGCAGAGACTGAAATTAAACGCTTTTTTCCCCGGGCCAAGACTTCCAATTTCATTGCTGGTGTTAGAAAGTCATTTGTAGAAGGAGTAGAACGAGTAGAACGAATATTTTTGAAATTGAAAAGGAAAGGTTCACGTGAATACACTTTATTAAAAGATGGTGAATTCGATGGTAAGCTACCCCAAACCCTAAAGGACAGCCTAGGTCCAAGAGCTGAAGTTATTGTGGAAGCCAATGATGACCAGATAGTAAAGAAAAAGGGTACCCTCGCTGAAATGAAGGAGGAGCTAGAATTCCATCAAAACAAGGCATTGAAAACCCCAGAGGAATTAAGCCGAATAGAGACACTCAAAAGACAAATTGGTGAAGAGGAGGGAGAGATAGGTAGCCTGGAGGAGGAGAATGAGCAAATCCAGGAACGAATGTCATTGCGAGACCGAGTGAAGGCTATATTCAAGAAATACGGATTTACAGTATTTGCCGTTATGAGTGCAGTTGGAGTGGTAATTGGTGTTATAGTCTCCAATCTCTCCAAAGGGCTCTCTAAATTGGGTAAAGGCGTTGGTGATGGACTAAAGACCATTGGTAAAAAGCTTGGTGAGTTATTGCCTGGAATAATTGGGGCGATCGTGAGCTTCTTATTCAAGACTGCTGGTGAGGTCATTTCATTCTTGGGTAAGAACGCTTGGCTGTTAACCCTCGCGGTCGTTGTGTACTTTGTAGAGCAATTAAAGAGAAGACATCGTTGATGTAAATGTTGAGCTATTGCGTCAAAGAGAGAAAACAAACTGAATGCGTACCTGGCAGTGAGACATACACCAAAACCTCCAAGGGTAGGCCTATGATGAAGTGCAAATGTGCCAGCTGTGGTATAACCAAGACTCGATTCCTATCAGAGGCTAAATATAGAAATTTAAAGGGGGCCAATGAGTAATACAAAAATGTTGAGCGTTACCATGTACGAGTCTGAAACTAGGGTGTACTTGGATCCTCCACTGGACAAGGTTCGGGAGATACAACTCCTGGATTGTAGGATGCCCAAACGATTGGTGAATTTCAAGGATCGCCAGAGCTTACTCAAGGAGGATAATCGCCCCTTAATAATAATCGAGCCTGGTACATACTCTCTGCGTGATATACAGGCGATATTTCTCAACGATACAGATAGGGCTAAGCTCTCGATCATTGAGACTGATACTGTTGACTATCTCTATTCCAATAAGATCTTCAACATTAAACTTACGAGAGGGCTACAAATTGGTTTAGGGGTGCCTGAAATCATAATTCCTGGCAAATTATACCCCATAAATCGCCAGATCAAGGAGCCTCTGAGACTTACGTGCAGTCTAGTGGATAACCTGTCATCATATATGAACAATGCTCGATTTGTAGGACCTGTGAAGATCTCCCCCTCATACCTACTTGCCAACATACCCTCACAGGATTATCCAGTCATCCCGGCTAAGAAATTGAAGAGTCCCATAAATCACTTCGATCTGAGCATTCTCGACAGTGAATGGAAAAAATTGGATCTGAAGGGGTCTCCCATCACTGTCAGCTTAAGGTTCAGATAACATTTTAAAAGGACCTAAGACAAGTATCCAAAGATGGAAGAACATAATCAAATCTATCCCGAGTTACCTCCAACGGCTCCTCCATCTGATGGGCCCTCATTCAGACTTCAGCAGTGTACTGACATTTTGAAAACGCTAAAGTCTGAATTGAATCGTTATGAGACTGTACTCAAAAAGTACAACCGGTCCAAAGGCGCGCTCATCAATGCAAGCTCCACCTGTGGTATCCTATCTTGTATTTTAGCGGCTGGTGGATTGGGCACCTCTTAGTGGAGTGGGAATTCTGGCAGCTATACCCTTGGGAATAGCAAGTGGAATACTCGTTTGTACCTCCATAGCGTGTGAACAAATCTCAAAGAGTCTGGACAAGAAATCGGTCAAGCACCAAAGTACAGTTACCCTGATCAGATCCAAAATAAACACAATCGAGGACTTGGTCTCCAAGTCGCTTATTGATAACAATATCTCTGATGAGGAGTTCTCCTTGATAATTGAAGAACTCAAGAAGTTTGAAAAGCTTAAGGCTGAGATCCGACTCAAGGCTCAAAAAAATCCAACGAAAGGAGGCGATCCTGTGGCTTTGAGGCAGAGGGTACGAGAAGAGCTCCTCAGAGAACTAAGAGGAGGGTCATAACCATAGCTTACGATAAGGTGACTTATTGAGTTAAAAGCTCAGAACCATTATATAATGGATTTCTTGAAGAAGTTTTATGATAGTTATCCAAAGGCTGATTTAAACAAATTCGAAATTTTAGAACACAATGGCGCACCACAGATTAAGTGGGAATACACTTTTGAAATTAAAAATTATGTAACAGCACCCATTGAACACACTGGCCAAATAGATACTAGTGAACTTCCATTAGATTTACAAATAAGAATTTGCACTGATCTAGGTTTGGATCATTACTCATACAACCATTATTGAGTTAAACACTAGAACCCTTCTATCCAAACACTGGTTAGAAGATGAGATTATTCAATGACTTCAGAAATAGGTACCCAAAGGCTGATTTGAACCAATTCAAATTTATAAATGATAGTTATGGTGGGTATATGAGATGGGTACGTCATGGTTTAACAGTCATGTCTTATGATGCCCTACCGGTAAGACATGGACTGATGGCCTTCCACCCAATTTGAAGATACTACTTTGGGCTGATCTGGGTTTGAATGGTAAGACAGTGAGCTCATTCCCAGATAGTCTAACCATGACAGATCATTCATACCCAATACCAGCCATTGACTTTGATGACTTTACCAGTGATACCACAGCCATGCTAACCTCATTAGACATATACGTGTCCAATACTAAGAAATTCACCGCTAAGATGCGTAATGTGTTTAAATCCCAAGTTGTGACTTTCAAGTTTGGTAAGCAAAGTCGAAAGTGGTTGAATGCTCCTGACATGAATTACTGGCCTCAGCAACTGAACTTTGCAGTGTGGTGCGCGACCTCTGGATGTGGTATCAGTCCCTTCGAAAGTATGAACTATCCCAAAGTCGTGGCTGGCTTCATGAAGTTTCACGTATACTTCACCATAAGGCGAATACTATACGAATTGAGTGTACCACTGCCTGATGAGCAACCATTTGTCATAAACAACAACCCTTACAGTAAGGTTGCTTATCAGAGATTATGCGCTGAATTCGGTATTTCTAATAATTCAGACTTCAGATGGAAAGGTGGACGAAATGGTGGTCTGGGCGATATTTTCCTGGATTATGGAGCTGGGTATCATGGACGAGGTGGAGGATTTCAAAATGTTCATTTAGTGCGAAACTATGATAAGGAGGCTGACCAGTGGCCTGGCGCGGGTGGTAAATTCTCAGATGATGGGGGTAAAAAGGAGAAGGGGGATCTAATCTCATTCATTCGTAATGACGACTTTGCTGATTACAAATATGCTTGGTTCATTCCAACTAGTGGTTATGGGCTTACCAAAGCTGGGTTGGGCAGAATTAATCGATCTGCTGAAGCCTTCGTTTACTGTATCCTTGGATCTCAAGTGAACACCCGAAATTCGATTGTAGGTACTGGTGGTGGAGCAATTGAAAAGCAACAAGAGTTCTTGGCTCTATTTGAAAGTAGTGTGATAGAGAACGATATCTCAAGCTCAGTCCAAAGATACCAACTGGCCACTCAAGAAGCCAAATTAAGACTGGATTTAGCCATTGCACCTGGAGTATGGCTAATGCCCAGTAATATGATTATAAACACAGAGAGTGTGGTTGGGTACAATAACAACCTTATGAAGGCTACTGATGATATGAAATTCGGTATTAACTCAAATGTGAACCTAGAGACCAAGCCTGTAGGGATAAGCCATAACTTAGGGTCTTCAAAAGTTAAGTTACCACAGTCAACTGTGAGATCCAAGCCACCAAAGATGGATTCTCAACCTATAATCAAAGAGTCCGCCCCAGAAAAAACCAATACCAATCATGAGGATATTCTAATAATCTTAACCATTGCAGCTGCAGCTATAGCTTGGGTTATTTTCCGATGAAAAATTGAAATAACCAATCCATAGACATGCCTATGTATAAATCATGGCATCAGTAGCTATCCTTGGTAGTAGGAACTTCTTTGACAGTGACTTCTTGGCAATTCAAATAAGGAAGGCTCTTAAGAAATGGAAGCTGGATCTCTCAGACATTGAATGTATCGTATCTGGAGGTGCAAGAGGGGTTGACACTATGGCTGAAGAGTTCGCAATTGAAAATGGGATACCCTTCAAGGAGTTTGCCCCTCAATGGGACTATTATGGTAAAGCAGCTGGTCCAATAAGAAATAGGGCAATCATGGAGTGTGTAACCCATGTATTAGCCTTACCCTCCTGCATTTACTCCATAGGTACAAAATCAGCTATCAAAATGGCTAGGAAGTACAAAAGAAAAGTTATAGTAGTGTACGTGTAAACATTGAGTATACTTTTGTAACGTGAAGCGCGTTACAAATGTATTTTTCATTCACAACTAGTTGTTTAACCTTCCTTTGATACCTTGGATTCCATTTCACATTCATTATGAACCGCTCCTATAAACTTATTCATAACATAATAACAAACCTTATCGTTACCTAATTCACCCCCACATAAATAGCAGTTAGTTGCATTCAGAAATTCTTTTTCTTTCACTCTAATCAATCTATAGGCATCTTCAAAATCAATGCAACCAACATCATGAACAGTGTTAATAGGTATAAAAGGTCTACTACACATATTGCAATGTTTTTTTCGCTTATGATGTATGCAGTCAACGCCCTTACAATATCCACAATATTGTTTAATTTTACCATGTAAACAAATGTTAGGCCCTCCACAATCCTTGCAATAGGATCCTCGCTTACCATGAATGCACTTCTTCTTAGGCATTTGTAAAACTGCTAACAAACCAAAATACAATTATCAATTTTTCCACTTCTCACTCAATCACCTGTACTACCAAAACCACCCATCCTTTCAGTTTCACACAGCTCTTCTTCAACTATATTTATGTGTTCCATAAATGACTTCCTAAGAATCAATTGAGCCACACGGGTACCTGGTTTTATTAATTCAGGTTTGGTGGAACCTATTGGGCGAACAGCCACAATCAACTCGCCGCGGTAATCTGGATCAATTATACCAACAGAGTTGGCTAACATCCACCCTTTCTTATGGAGTGAGCTTCTAGCATGAATCTCAAAATAGAAACCTGAAGGTGGTTGAACTGCCAAGCCTGTATTTAGATATATAATTGACCCAATAGACTTGTAATCTATAAAAGTCAAGTCTAACCCAACAGAACCCTTAGTAGCCCTCTTTGGGATAATTGCACGAGGATCAAGTTTCTTGAATGATATGCGCCCATTTATCTTGCCCCAAAATATACCAATCACTACCTCACCCGAACCCAACTTTCAATTTTTGATACCAAGCAGCCATCTTGGAAAAATATTACTCACCCCACCACACACAAGATACAATTTGGCACCCTAATTTTCATAAAACGGTTTTGAGGCAAAAGTTTCAAATGACCACACCCATTGTCTTAGAATGCCCCAATTCCAACTACTTATGGAGTAGCGGCAACATACACGACACGCACGTCACAATCGCTCTAGCAAAGGGCTAACGCTGGAAATATCGGAATACCCTTAATTCTACAACGCCGGTACGTCTTATTTTATCTATTCGATCGATAAACCATTTTGTCTTTCACTTTTCCACTGTGGTAACAACTCCTGTATTGTCAAAAATTGCCAACTCCGGAAGAAAGAGAAAACTAGAGCGTGTCAGAGAAAATTTGGTAAATTATTGAGGTTGGAAAGGAAACCAATAAGTTGAAAAATCAAAAAAAATTACTGATTTTGTCTTCAGGTTTGTTCTGCGGCATTTTGTAATAATGATGCATTTTGTAATAACTTACGCAGTTTGTAATAACCATTGTGGCATTTTGTAATGATGTGCGCATTTTGTAATGAAGGGTGCAGCATTTTGTAACAAACCAACGTACACATTTTGTAATAAGGGCTGCAGCATTTTGTAATAATCGTCGGTCTACGCAATTTGTAACAATGTGTGACGCAAATTGTAGCAATGTTATTTTTACCAGGAAAACATCCAAAGAACCAAGAAGAAAGACAAAATACTGTTATTCAATTAGCGGCTAGGACGCGTAAATGCAATAATAAAGCTCATTGTAAACTATAAGAGTACAAGTTTAAAGGGACTTTTGAGCACGGTGTTCCAGTGTTCAGTTACGAATTTTTGTGTTTTAAAACCTGGTTTAACTAAACATGTTTAGTTGGTGTGAATGAGACATTAGTGATCAGCTGTAACTCAAAAACGTGAGCCAGCAATCAATTGAGATACGCATTGGACAATGTGGAAGAACACACTTGATAACAGTCAGCAGTTACATTGTTTTAACAACTGTTCAAGGAATGTTGCTGAGTTAGGGCTTGACTTACCGTTGCGTTATTTCTGGAGGATTTCCTGTCACAATATGAATAACTTGAATGGCGGTGGAGTAGCGATAGTCTTTAGACACGAGCAGTCGGACAAGATGGGTCATGTTTATCACAAAAGAAGAAGCGTTCAACGTAACAATCCTGCCATAATGGGTCGAGGACGAATTCCACATATCCGCTTCAGGACTAAACGAAACATTTGTAGTTGACAGATTACCGGTGTAGTTTCCAAAGACTAGGATAGACCAAGTAAAATTCATCCCTTTGTATTCGTCTGCTCCAAAATCATACGAGAGAGACGCATTCAATGTTATGTTTTTGTTCAATCCTCGGACAATCTCGGCTCCATCGGAGATGATCGCCACAAGGTCGGGTTTCCTGGTGCAGTAATTCCCTGACGTAATGTAGGATAGGTTGGATTATTTTATTTAGTCTGAGCAATGTCTCGTACAACTACAGACAATATGTTATGGGGTCAAGGGTAATCATAAAGGCTGCATCTTTTCCCAATGTGAGTGGTTTCCAAACTGTGCTATCTTGGTCTGGCTATTCCGTAAGAGTGTAATTGCACAGCTTGAAGACCAAACTACATTCAAGGTATATAGCGAGGCCCTGCCAGGGTAAATTCCGACAAGCGACACGGGCCGAAAAGTAGCGACAGCGACCAAATGAAATAGCGACAAACGACTGCCATTCTATTAAAAAATGTCGACAGCGACATCAAAGCCGAGAATTAGTGACAAAGAACTGAAGTAGTTGTCCCTTAATTTCCGACAGCGACGTGAAACCTTGACAAAACGCCGACACGAGGCATTTTAAAATTCCGACAAGCGACCTGGGACCCCCCCCCCCCTGGCAGGGCCTCTATAGCCAGTAATATGAAACCAATCACGTCAAAGTAAGATTACAGACTCTACAAAATTCCCTACTTTACTTGATACAACCAGTGGAGATTTTTTTATGCTGTGTTTGGAAAACTGTGATCAGTTTATAAGAGGGGCTTGTGGTGTTGTATGTGTTGTTTCTGTTATGGCGCGATTTCATATTTTAAAATTTGCTTCCTCTGTTTTCAACTCATCATCGTGCATTACTATACCCCAAAACAATGGAAAATGTGATTTAGACCAAGGACAAAATTGAACTGCAAAATGTTTTACGTGCGATTGACCAATTGTGTTCCTAAAGGCACACGTTTGATTTCGTCCAAAATACTCCACTTTTCCTTATATTTTCAACAAGATATTTCGTCCGAACTAGTAATCGGAAAGTCAATGTTTCGACTCGTATTTGGAGACCTCGTATTTCCTTTTACCGAATTTGCCTGTGACAGCGCTTGAAAACACAGCTTTCAAAAATTCAACATGCATCTTCCCTCTTCATTATTTCATTAGTCTTTCACTTTAACATTTAAAACCTAGCAGTACGCAGTGTGTTTGTTCTATGAATCTAGTTTAATAGCCTTGCTCCCACGAGTCTCCTACAGCTCAGTGGTAGAGCGTCGGAACTAGCAATCGGAAGGTCGTATGTTCGACTCCTATTGAAAGAACTCGGATTTGCGTTATCCTAGTTGCCTGTGACAGTATGGAAAAATACATTTTTCACGATATTTTTTTCACGTTTTTTATATTTCACGTTTTCACGTTTTTCAGTTATATTTCAAAATATTTTTATATTTTATATTTCACGTTTTTTATATTTTTTTTTCAGGTCTGAGTTTTTTTTTTTCCTCAGGCTTTAACCTCACAGCTGCTTAAGTTGTGTACATAACTGCGATGATCAATCAATGTCATTACATATTACTCCGCTGTTCAAATATATGGTCTTTCATATATATTCACTTGCAATATTATTTCATGTTGATCCAAATTATGTCTCTACAATCTTGCTCTAGGCTCAAAATAGACGATATACATTATTTCACAACCTTCTAACTTTGACATTCAAATCCTTGCAGTATGCAGGATGTTTGTCCCAAAAACCTAGCGTAATGGTTTTGCTCCCATGAGTCGCCTATAGTTCAGTGTTAGAGTGTCCTCACTAGTAATCAGAAGCTCATAGCTTCGATCTTATTGGGAGAACTGGGACTTCTTTCAATATAATATTATTTCGTGTTTATCCATTTCTTTTATTTTCATTTGTTTTCATTTGTTTTATTATTTCTTATTTATTATTATTTCTACAATCTTGTTACGATCGAAAAACGTACCTTTTGCGACAGGATCGTTACAAAAATCCGAGCCACAACACTTAAGGTTGCAGCAAACTTCACCGACAGATTCCTTCATAATAAGTTCGCAAGCCTTTCTTCCCTCTTCGCAACTGGCAGCAGGGGTGCAGTTTAACCTTACGAATTCCCTTGTTTCATTGTACTTGAGATACCGCCATACACACACATCATCATTGTTCGGGCACACTATGTTAGATTTGCTCTTATTCAATGATTCTTTGGGGCACTGATCTGGTGTACCTTCACAAAGATAGCACTGCAGAGGACCTGCGGAAACAATAGCTTCAAAATGATTTTTATTCGACCTCTAAAGTTACGACCACAGTACAATACTGCTGATTTTGTCTCGCCACGGGAAACTGACAGCTTTCTTACGCTATATTAGTGTTCAGTCGCTTTCCAAAGAGTAGTCAGTTTACATGATTTCATACACAGACAAAGAAGAACCTGACGGTGCAACAGTACCAAAACAAACAGTACCACCACACAGTACTGTTCGCTTTCCAAAAAGAAGTCAGTCTGTATGGGTTGACCACATATGAAAAAGTTAAAACCACACACTCTATCCGTTGTAAAACAGAGAGTATTCCAAAGACTGTATAACTTTATTCCAAGATGAAAAAAATGAAAACAAATTGTATTGCAAAACCAAACAGTACTTAGTGTCACACAAGAAATGCAAAAGTAGAACCGTGTGCCGGCATTGAGTTGTCACAGTGAAAGAAACAATAATCTATATACCTGGAATTACCGTCGTCATAGGAATCGTGGACTGTACTTGGGAAGGATCAATATTCTCTGTTGATAGACTTCTTCGCGCTAAAGAATCCGCAGGTTGGGTCACTGTCATGCGCAATGGATGATGCGTGGTGTTTTCTGATTGGATGACTGGATGAGATGATAACGGGATGAGTGAAGTATTTGCTGGTTGGGCTTCTGATGTTGAGGTCATTTCAATCTGAGAGGTTGGGAACGGGGCGACAGATGAAAGAATTGAAGATGAACCTAACAAAGGATGAAATAATTTTGAAATTCTTTTAAGCTGCATAACGATATATATCTACGGCAACAGGAGCCTATTAATACGAGTGTCAGAGGCAGCAGAGCGTTTTTAATTTTGAGGGAGAGGGGTGGGGTGGGATAGGTGGGGAGGGGAGCTCATCTTTAACCCAGGCATGCGCATACGCCGACTCAAATCTTTCAAAATGCCGCTGGCGTTGTTCGTTGGCACAAGCAGACCTCTTTGCAATCTTTGTAGTTTCGATTACGGTATGACTGTAATCGGTTTGTGATAATACATCAGTAGGCAGTTGTTAAGGCGATCCTGCTCAATGGTGCTTCTTAAGCAATTCTTGAGTCGTCTGAGGGTAAAAGATGTGCGCTGTGAAGTCGCCGATGCTGTGCAAGCGATATTTTCGGCACCAAAGCGAGTGAGGGCTGCGCATCTTTTTTTTTTTGGTTGGGGGGGCTCTTTCTCCGCCCCCCCCCCCACCATTATCAACCCTGCTCCCCCCCCCATTATCAACCTTCCTCCGCCGTCAAAGCGAGCACAGAATTAGATGCGGATATTTTTAGGACTAATTTGAAACTGAAACTCAGTTCCAGAATAGATGACAAATTAACCTTGGACGAAACTCCCAAAATCTCATTAGAACCAACCAAAAATAGTTCGCATGCTTAATTAGGATGTCATCTGTTGCAGATTGAATCCCTGATGTAATCATTATCTTGTTATTATTGCCACTGAGCTGAGGTTAAGGTCTAATAGAGAAGGGGAACGCTCATTGTAATGGCCTCCCTACGATACCTAATATAAACTGTTTGTTTTTCTATGTTTCCTTGTCTGAAAGAAAACTTCGCCGCATACTGCTAAGCCTCTTTGTCGTACCAATGACGCTTCAAGAATTAATTTTTTTTCAGCGGTTGTGTTATCTTCGGCGTCGTCGTCGTTGTTTTCTTAAGCTCCCTACTGACGCTCCATTGGTATATACTAAAACAATTTTTCTCCTCAATTTCATTGAAAAGTGGTTTTAAGAACATTTACCTCTCTGCTTCGCAGCTCGGTAAATATTCTGCCGCTATTCACCTCGATTTCTGAGAATAATTTTTAAATATTCTCATTACTGGTGCTGTACGGAATGTTTGATGGCAGGTAAGAAGAATCTGGATTGTAAGACTGGGGCTAAAGGGTTAAGAAACATTTACTTACTTGGCGGTTTGTTACTGTCTTTCAAAGAATTCACTACGGTAATGCTAAGCAATGCATCCAAGATCCAAAGGTTTGTAAAACGCCCTTTGAAAAGGAATCCTAGCCACAACGGATACCTAGTCTGCAACTCGATACTTCCTATTGTATCACTTGCCACAACTAATCCGTTAACAAGAAGCATAACTACGCCTATATTGTTATCATACAGTCCGCTTATATGGTACCATCGATGAAGAGAAAGCCCGAAGGGGCATGATAAGGAGTACTTTGTAACCAGGTCGCGTGAATACACGTGGAACACTGGGCGAGAGTTTTCCAGCGAGATGCTAACACCGTAAACAGAGTTTTCCCAGTATGAGATGATTTCTCCACTTCTGCCTTCAGGGAACACCCAAATGAGTAAACTTATGGAAAACCTAAAAATAAGGAAAGACTGCTAAAAACATTTGGTAACATATGCATACGAACAGCTGTCCATATACTGATGCGTTCACATTAACATTTGAGCAAGTACCAGGGATTTATTTTACATATTGAGATTTACACATGAAAAAAAAGGCCGCGTAAAAATTTGTACGAAATATACACCAAACCAATCAGAAAAGCGAACGACTGTACGTAAAAATATATCGTTCGTCCAATTAGAGACACGAACGATAGCTAGTTCAGAGTGGAGGGCAACAAAAGCCCGGCTTTCTGTAAAAGCAAAATGGAAGAAGAATATAAGAGATTTACTCTCCTTGAAGGAACATTAGATGACTTCATAAATGAGCAAGAAAACAAAAACGAAAGAGCAAAGACCGAGAGAGACATAAACCTATTAAAAAAACCTTTCTTCAAAGGAAGGTAGAGTTCAAGGACTTTGCAGAAATACCTCCTGATCAACTCAATGAATTGCTGAGCAAGTTCGTACTCACTATCGGAACCAAAGAAGGGAATTACTACGAGCCCACTTTACGGCGAGGGATGATTGCCGGCTTTAAAAGATATCTCAAACGGAAAAACTAAGAAGCTTCTATTATCAACGATTTAGCGTTCGCGAAATCTCGCAAAACTTTGCAGTCCAAGCGAAAACAGCTCAAGGCGGTGTTTATTATAAAATTTGGTCTTGCATCGCAACTCGTGAATAAAAATAGTCTGTAAGCACTTTCCATGAAATAATCTTTATTTTCTGACCAGTTTTGATTAACTTTAAAGAAGGTACTGGACATTACTGTACAGTGAAAATGTTGATCAGACCTTTACTCTGTGATATCAGTGATATCAGTGATATACTGTGAAACTGTTTGTTTTACTATACAGTGTGGTTCTATCTTTTTCATCTGTGGATCAAACCATGTAGTGTGACCATTCTTTGGAAAACTACTGAACAGTACTGTACTGTGGTACTGTTTGTTTTACTATACAGTGTGGTTCTAACTTTTTCATCTGTGTATCAAACCATGCAGTGTGACCATTCTTTGAAAAGCTACTGAACAGTACTGTACTGTGGTACTGTTTGTTTTACTATACAGTGTGGTTCTATCTTTTTCATCTGTGGATTAAACCATGCAGTGTGACCATTCTTTGTAAAGCTACTGAACAGTACTGTACTGTGGTACTGTTTGTTTTACTATACAGTGTGGTTCTATCTTTTTCATCTGTGGATCAAACCATGCAGTGTGACCATTCTTTGTAAAGCTACTGAACAGTACTGTACTGTGGTACTGTTTGTTTTACTATACAGTGTGGTTCTATCTTTTTCATCTGTGGATCAAACCATGCAGTGTGACCATTCTTTGTAAAGCTACTGAACAGTACTGTACTGTGGTACTGTTTGTTTTACTATACAGTGTGGTTCTATCTTTTTCATCAGTGGATTAAACCATGCAGTGTGACCATTCTTTGTAAAGCTACTGAACAGTACTGTACTGTGGTACTGTTTGTTTTACTTTACAGTGTGGTTCTAACTTTTTCATTTTTGGATCAAATCATGCAGTGTGACCATTCTTTTGAAAGCTACTGAACAGTACTGTACTGTGGAACAGTGTTGTCTTCCCCAGTATCTGGAACTGCTCAATTTATGATCAACTGTTCAGGGGCGTAGCTCGGGGGGGGGGGTCCTGGGGTGCCCGTTACCCCCCTTTGTGAGACTCAATTAGAGTAATTTATATTACGTGGAACTTAATTCATATATGCAGCTATTTTGTAAGCTTGTCCCTCCCCCCCCCCCCACCCCCCACGCTCACTGAAAAAAAATTCACATTTAGTAAAACACTGCGTGGATGTCGACATAACAATCTGTTAAGTACCCTGGGCGTGACACAGTGTGACCCCCCCTTTGAAAGATCCTAGTTACGCCCCTGCTGTTCTACAATATTTCGCACCTTGTGTCCAGAGCCGATGACTTGGGGAGGTAAATGTAGCTGGGACGTATTCGATCACCTGACAGGGAGAAAGAACCGTCCGTCTCCCCATAAACCCCATAGGCGGGCGACCCGTGGGAAATGGTACCACTTGGATTTCGGAATGGGCTGTAGTCGTTAGCACCATTCCTTGAAGTCAGAGGATAGTACCCGACTAGGTAAACTTGTTTCTCTATAGATAGATAGAAAGAAAGCTTCGTCATTGTGGTGCACAATACAAACCTTTCAACCCAATATCACTAAAAGATTCGGCTTGAAAGCGGAAATAATGGAAACACAGCAGATGAAATTTATTTAATTATGGTACGCTCTAAATTTACAGGTTCCGCTGACATAATCATCTGGATACTACTACAGTTCAAGTTACGGTATATTAGTGTTCAGTCGCTTTCCAAAGAGTAGTCAGTTTACATGATTTCATACACAGACAAAGAAGAACCTGACGGTGCAACAGTACCAAAACAAACAGTACCACCACACAGTACTGTTCGCTTTCCAAAAAGAAGTCAGTCTGTATGGGTTGACCACAGATGAAAAAGTTAAAACCACACACTCTATCCGTTGTAAAACAGAGAGTATTCCAAAGACTGCATAATTTTATTCTAAGATGAAAAAACTGAAAACAAGTTGTATAGTAAAACCAAACAGTACTTAGTGTCACACAAGAAATGCGAAAGTAGAACCGTGTGCCGGCATTGAGTTGTCACAGTGAAAGAAACAATAATCTATATACCTGGAACTGGCGTCGTCATAGGAATCCTGGATTTTACTTGGGAAGGATCAATATTCTCTGTTGATAGACTTCTTCGCGCTAAAGAATCCGCAGGTTGGGTCACTGTCATGCGCAATGGAATCGTTTGAGTCATCGCCATGGAAACAAGTCGTGTTGACTGATTGACAGCTGAAAGAATTGAAGATGAACCTAACAAAGGATGAAAAAATTTTGAAATTCTTTTAAGCTGCATAACGATATATATCTACGGCAACAGGAGCCTATTAATACGAGTGTTCCTGTGTGTTGGGTGGCGTCCCCTGCCAGAGGCGGCAGAGCATTTTTATTCGTGAGGGAGGTGGTGGGAGAGGGATAGGAGGGGAGGGGAGCTCATCTTTAACCCAGGCATGCGCATACGCCGACTCAAATCTTCCAAAATGCCGCTGGCGTTGTTCGTTGGCACAAGCAGACCTCTTTGCAATCTTTGTAGTTTCGATTACGGTATGACTGTAATCGGTTTGTGATAATAAGGGCTAACGAATGGTCTTTGCGAGCATTCGCGAGCAATGCGATCAGGCGATTTTTTTGCGAGCACGAACAGAGGTAAAAAATTGCTTTGCGAGCATGCGAGCAACTGCAAAAATTTAGGTAGCACGAGCAAGCGAGGACTCGTTTAAATTTTGCGAGCAAATCGAGCAAAGGTAAAATTTTGCGCGCAGAATTTCACTGAATAGTGCTTTTAAGAAAATTTACC
Organism: Ricordea florida; assembly: GCA_949710005.1. Classification (NCBI taxonomy): domain Eukaryota; kingdom Metazoa; phylum Cnidaria; class Anthozoa; order Corallimorpharia; family Ricordeidae; genus Ricordea; species Ricordea florida. The sequence goes on along the minus strand of OX453279.1, from coordinate 6,196,960 downwards.
TCTTTGCTTCGCAGCTCGGTAGATATTCTGCCGCTATTCACCTCGATTTCTGAGAATAATTGTTTTTTAACAATCATTCTCAGAAATCGAGGTGAATATATTTAAAAATATTGTCCTTACTGGTGCTGTACGGAATGTTTGATGGCAGATTAGAAGAATTTGGATTTTAAGACTGGGGCTAAAGGGTTAAGCATCATTTACTTACTTGGCGGTTTGTTAAAGTCTTTGTAATAATTCACTTTGGTAATGCTGAGCGATACATTGAAGATCCAAAGCTGGGCAAAACGCCCTTTGAAAAGGGATCCTAGCCACAGCGGATACCTAGTCTGTAACTCGAGACTTTCTATTGTATCATTTGCCTCAACGGATCCGTTAACAAGAAGCATAACTGCGCCTGTATTGTTATCATACAGTCCGCTTATATGGTGCCACTGATGAAGAGAAAGCCCGAAGGGGCATGATAAGGAGTACTTTGTAACCAGGTCGCGTGAATACACGTGGAACACTGGGCGAGAGTTTTCCAGCGAGATGCTAACACCGTAAACAGAGTTTTCCCAGTATGAGATGATTTCTCCACTTCTGCCTTCAGGGAACACCCAAATGAGTAAACTTATGGAAAACCTAAAAATAAGGAAAGACTGCTAAAAACATTTGGTAACATATGCATACGAACAGCTGTCCATATACTGATGCGTTCACATTAACATTTGAGCAGGTACCAGGGATTTAGTTTACATACTGAGATTTACACATGAAAAAAAAAGGCCGCGTAAAAATTTGTACGAAATATACACCAAACCAATCAGAAAAGCGAACGACTGTACGTAAAAATATATCGTTCGTCCAATTAGAGACACGAACGATAGCTAGTTCAGAGTGGAGGGCAACAAAAGCCCGGCTTTCTGTAAAAGCAAAATGGAAGAAGAATATAAGAGATTTACTCTCCTTGAAGGAACATTAGATGACTTCATGAATGAGCAAGAAAACAAAAACGAAAGAGCAAAGACCGAGAGAGACATAAACCTATTAAAAAAACCTTTCTTCAAAGGAAGGTAGAGTTCAAGGACTTTGCAGAAATACCTCCTGATCAACTCAATGAATTGCTGAGCAAGTTCGTACTCACTATCGGAACCAAAGAAGGGAATTACTACGAGCCCACTTTACGGCGAGGGATGATTGCCGGCTTTAAAAGATATCTCAAACGGAAAAACTAAGAAGCTTCTATCAACGATTTAGCGTTCGCGAAATCTCGCAAAACTTTGCAGTCCAAGCGAAAACAGCTCAAGGCGGTGTTTATTATAAAATTTGGTCTTGCATCGCAACTCGTGAATAAAAATAGTCTGTAAGCACTTTCCATGAAATAATCTTTATTTTCTGACCAGTTTTGATTAACTTTAAAGAAGGTACTGGACATTACTGTACAGTGAAAATGTTGATCAGACCTTTACTCTGTGATATCAGTGATAGACAGTGATACTGTTTGTTTTACTATACTGAGTATGGTTCTAACTTTTTCATCTGTGGATCAAACCATGCAATGTGACTATTCTTTGGAAGGCTACTGAACAGTACTGTACTGTGGTACTGTTTGTTTTACTATACAGTGTGGTTCTAACTTTTTCATTTTTGGATCAAATCATGCAGTGTGACCATTCTTTTGAAAGCTACTGAACAGTACTGTGTTGTGGAACAGTGTTGATTTCCCCAGTATCTGGAACTGATCAATTTATGATCACCTGTTCAGGGGCGTAGCTAGGGGGGGTCCTGGAGTGCCCGTGACCCCCCCCCCTCTTTGTGAGACCAAATTAGAGTAATTTATGTTACGTGGAACTTAATTCATCTATGCAGCTATTTGTAAGCTTGTCCCTCTCCCCCCACCCCGCCCCCTCCCCCACGCTCACTGGAAAAAAATTCACATTTAGTAAAACACTGCGTGGATGTCGACATAACAATCTGTTAAGTACCCTGGGTGTGACACAGTGTGACCCCCTCTTTGACAGATCCTAGCTAAGCCCCTGCTGTTCTACAATATTTCGAACCTTGTGTCCAGAGCCGATGACTTGGGGAGGTAAATGTAGCTGGGACGTATTCGATCACCTGACAGGGAGAAAGAACCGTCCGTCTCCCCATAAACCCCATAGGCGGGCGACCCGTGGGAAATGGTACCACTTGGATTTCGGAATGGGCTGTAGTCGTTAGCACCATTCCTTGAAGTCAGAGGATAGTACCCGACTGGGCCATGTAGGGGTTCATGTATCTCTATAGATAGATAGAAAGAAAGCTTCGTCATTGTGGTGTACAATACAAACCTTTCAACCCAATATCACTAAAAGATTCGGCTTGAAAGCGGAAATAATAGAAACACAGCAGATGAAATTCATTTAATTATATTTGGTACGCTCTCACTTTAGAGGTTCCGCTGACATAATCATCTGGATACTACTTCAGTTCAATGTTTGTACCTGAAAGTTGCGCAGTCAGTATTTTGGGACAGCAGTGTCGAAGCGTCAAAACATTTTATGGCAGGGCCTGTGGACGTTGTCTGTTAAATAATTTTTAATTTATTATTTTCTCTCACCTTCAGCTTGACAAATTGGTAGCGTCTTGAAAATAAACAGCAACCATACTGTCGCCATCTGTTTAAAAGGAAGAATGCACATGAATCCGTTTATCGATTGTTGCTATCACAAATATATGTGTGAAGTATTACAAGGGCCTCGAGTGGTGAAAACATGCAGCAAAACTCAGTGACAGATATTTCTGCTGGTTTTCTGCCCGCCATGTTCCCGATTTTCCAGATTATGAACTTTATATATTCATCAATCTGTTTCTTAATTTATTCTTTATGGCTTGACAGTGAAAACCAGCAATCGTTAGCTAAAGGAAATAAAAAGCCTTTCATTGCGTTTGAAGCCTTTTTGACTGCAGAATGTCAAGCTGATTTTGTGTACAATAAAAATATTTTGCTTATGGTTTCCTGAATGTCCATAAAGGCTTTCTCAGTCTCATTTAAATGTTGCAGCTACTTTTTATCATTTTTCTTGTGCTAACGTGATTAGAAGGACAATTAACGTACATGCAAACGAACACATAAACATGACGTCATTAGAAAAATGGTTTATGCGTGCGTGGTTAATTACGCATTTCGTGACTCGTTCCTGCGCCGAGGCAGGTGGCCAAGATGAACCAAACTCGACGCGATTCAAACAGAATTTTTAAATCACCTTGATACAGCGTCATCCATAGACGATATTGCATGATTGCGGGCGGAGATACGAAATTTCTCGTCGAGCGTTGATCAACAGAAATGAAATACCAAGCCCTTGAACCTTACATTTCAGGGCACGATGGATGTTAATATGTTATTTTCACTTATGAAACAACATGTTATTTTCTCACGTGAAGAAAACGTATATTTTCGGGCGAAATTTCATCGGGTATTTCCCTGGTGCTTTTATAAATAATACTGATTACCTCAGTATTTGCCGCCATAACCCTTTCACGCTAACGTTAATTTACACTAACTATTGAACCCGCGTTATGTTTCATGCATTCATATAGACTAAACTTTTTGTGGTTACTCCGTCCTACGGAGTACCACTTTGTCATGGCGCTATGCGAGTCCGTCCGTAACAATAGAATGTGATGTCACAATAGGATGACGTCTCTGGCTTAAGGCCAAGGTCGGTGCGTACAAATAAATGCATTTGTATGTCCTTTTAGATCGTTATTTCTTAAAAACTTAATCGATTAAGGAAATCCTATTTCAGGTTTCTTCTGCCGGATAATTGAAGAGAAAAATTATTTTTCAGATTTTTACAGACACGTGAAAACAGTTCTGAAACCAAGAGATATTATATAAAAGATATTACAAAAGTCTGGCATAATCCCTACTTTTAGTAGGTAATCTAATAAAGATTCAATATATTAAATTATACCCGAGAATTTATTTCTTGAATTTTAGAGTTTAGAAAACAACAGAACGACGAACGCGAATAAAAAAAACATCGACATTCACTTCTACAAAAATTTGAAACGCATAATATGACTACTATATAAGCGTATTTATAAGTTGGTTTTTAGGTTATTTTTAGATTTGACCTAAAATTAACAGAGATTTTTTAGATTTGATTAAAAATCGAAAAAATTTGTCCAAGGCTTTGAAAGAAAAAATTTTTGAAAAGAGATTTAAATAAATAAAAAATATTATTAAGTATGGATCAATTAAATCATTTATATTTTTTCAAATTAAAATTAATTGCTAGTGAGCTAAAAATTAAAGGAAGATCAAAAATGCGTAAAAAAGATTTTATCAACGAATTTAAAAAATTTAAAGAGGAGGAAATTATTAATTTAATTGAAAACGTTTCTACAACTAGATCTTGTATTTGTGAACATGGTATGCTTAAAAGTTTTTGTAAAGATTGTGGGGGCTCAAAAATATGTATTCATGGAAAAGTAAAATATCAATGTAAAAATTGCAAAGGGTCTCAAATATGTGAGCATGATAGACAAAAAGCGCATTGTAAAGAATGTGGAATGGTTAAATTATGTATACATAATAAAAAGAAAGCATATTGTAAAGATTGTGGTGGAACTCAAATATGTATTCACGGAAGACAAAAATTTTTTTGTAAATTATGTGATGGTTCTCAAATATGTATTCATGGAAGAAATAAGCCATACTGTAAAGAATGTGGCGGTTCACAAATATGTGAACATGATAGACAGAAGGCTCATTGTAAAGAATGCGGTGGATCACAAATATGTGAACATAGAAATTATAAATCAATTTGTAAAAAATGTATTTAATAAAAAATATAAAATAAAAAAAAAATAAAAGATGGAAAAAAGATTTATTGAGTTTGAGTTAGAATATTTTAATAAAAAAAGACTTTGTTTAAATGATTTCTTAAATGAAATGAATAAAGAATTTTTATCATTTGTTTCAAAAAATCGGGGGTTTATTGATGAAGATGAAAATGAAGGAACTCCGTTAAGTGGAAATTATATTACACCTATTGATTTTATAATTAATTATTATACAATTAAGGATGATGATGAAATTCATTATTTTCATGATGATTGTTTAATAAATTTAGATAAAGGTATTTTATTAAATTATGGTGAAATTATAGACTACCCCGATTTTAATGATATTTGGGAAGAGGTAATTTGGTGGACGAACATACAATATGATGAAAATTATGAGTTTGAGGTTTATCACCCCCGCGATGAACTTAAAATTAATAATATTAATGAAATCATTATTGTTTCATTAAAAATTAAATTACATAAAAATATATTTAAATTAAATCATAAAAAGAAATTCTACAAAAGTTTGTATGATGATTTAATGAAAGTAGCATGGCATCCAAGTAGGTATTTAGATTGGTGTATTGATGTTGAGGAATTAAAGTTTTTAGAAGAGTTATGGGGTGATGAAGATTAGTTAAAAAATTATGTTATATAACCCAATAAATGGTTACATAACAAAAATTTATTTAAATCTTAAACTAAAAGTTACAGATTTTCCTTTTAGATCAAACTTTTTCCAATCAGAGTCTAAAATGGTTAAATCAAAGTGATTAATCAAGTTATCATATTTTCTAATTGGAATAGATGGATAATCTTTTGATGGAATGTTTGCTAGCAATTGGGATGGTTGTATTTTTACAAGGACTCCATTTTTACCTTTATTCGTGTATGACATTCTATTATCAACTATGCTGCATAAAAGTCTCAAAGGTTCTTTTATAGTTATATCTATTTGAAATATTTTAAATAAAACCTCTGGCAGCCCTAAAGAATTTTGCAAACCCTGGCTAAATTTAATGTTAAATGGTTTATTGTTGATTATGTAAGCAAAATTATCTCCGATAATCATTGTTATATTTTTACCCTTTTCGCTGAGATCAATTAATATTTTTATATCATTTATGGAATATATTCCTGGATTAAATATTACTAAAGGTTTATCTTGTTCATCAGTTATTTTTTCTTGATTCCTTAAAGTTATTAGTCTTTTTGTTTTAATATTACAATCTAAAAGTTGTAATTCACTAACGCATTTCATTGGAGGGTCTAAATAAACCCTAGTTTCTGAATTATACATTGTAATGCTAAACATTTTTCATTTAGAAGGTATATGTTTAGATTAATTTTTATCGAAATAAAAACCAAGATAATAATCCTCCAGCAAATATTAAAACAATAAGAGTATTTTGATGAGAAGATGTTTCTATATTACTAACTTCATCTGTTTTGTTTGATTCATCGCTATTTTTTAATTTAGGATTTATATTTTTCCTTGGTTGAGCATTAGTATTTAATAAAACCTTTGATGTTCCTAAACTATGAGTTATTCCAACATTTTTTGTTTCAATGTTTAATGAATTATTTACCCCAAATTTCATATCTTCTGTTGCTATTTTCAGATTATTATTGTATCCAATAACGCTTTCTGTATTTATAATTAAATTGCTTGGCATCAACAAAACATTAGGAGCTATAGCCAAATCAAGCCGTACTTTTGATTCTTGAACCGCCGTTTGATATCTTTGATTTGAATTTGCGATATCATTTTCAATCACAGAGCTTTCAAATAAATCTATAAATTCTTGCTGAGTTTCAAATGCTCTTCCTCCATTACCAATAATTGAATTCCTAGTATTAACTTGGGCCCCCAAAACGCAATAAACAAAAGCTTCAACCGATCTATTTATTCTTCCTAATCCAGCATTTGTTAATCCATATCCAGATTTAGGTATAAACCAAGCATATTGAAAATCAACAAAGTGATCATTTCGTAGCATAGATATTAAATTTCCATCTATTTTCTTCCCCCCATCATCTGAAAATTTAGCTGAATTGCTTGGCCAAATATTTGCATCAGGATCGTAGCTCCTTATAATTCTAACATTTTGATTTCCACCTCCTTGACCATGAACGCTTCCGGGAGGTACGTATCCTTTTCCATAATCAATGAACACATCTCCAACACCGTGATTTGCGCCTCCCTTCCATCTAAAATCAGCTAAAGGCTTATTTAATCCTTTATAATCTTGATTATTGCTTAAACCAAATTCAGCGCATAAACGATTATAAGCATTTTTGTTGTATGGATTATTTTTTAAAGAAAAAGTTTGTTCGCCGGGTAATGATGCATATAATTCATATAATATTCTTCTTATTGTAAAGTATATGTGAAATATAATAAAACTTCTAATAACTTTTGGGTAATTTAAACTATCATTTAAACTTACACCACATCCTGATGTTGCACACCAAACCGCCATGTTTAACTGTTGTGGCCAATGATTAATATTTGGTTTATTCAACCAAGCTCTAGCTTCTTTACCACTAGTAAGTCCTACAGTCTGATTTTTAAATACATTTTTCATTACCGCAGTGAAGTTATCTTTATCTGAAACATATATATCTAAAATAATTAACATTTCTGTTACATTTTTTGCAGATTCATTGAATTTAATACCAGGTATTGGATATGTTTTGTTTGCAGATGATAAACTTTCTGGAAAGGAACTAGACTTAACTTTATTTTCTAACCCTAAATCTTTCCATAATAATGTTTTCAAATTAGCAGGAAGATCATCGGTCCATGTTTTTCCAGAAGGATCATCATAAGACATAATTGTTGTTCCATTAACTTTCCATTTAATATATCCACCAAATGAATCATTAATAAATGTAAATTTATCAAGGTTAACATTTGGATAACGATTTTTGAAATCATTTAAAAGCATTTTATTCTTATGTTTACTTGATCTTTAGATCGAGAATAAAATGTTAATTAATTCCAGCAAAACAATTACAACCAACTTCAGTTTTCTCATATACAAGTTTTAATGTTCTTTCCCTCCGGTAAGTTCTTTTAATAGATCTTCGCGAACTTTCTTCCTTATAATTGACATGTTGAAGTTTTTTTCTGCGTCTTTTATAAATTTTTGTCGTATTTCTTGTTTTAGTTTTTGGAACTTTTCCAACTCTGCTAAAATTATAGAAAATTCTTGATCGGATATAACATTATCTTTCAAAGCTTTTGAAACTAAATCATTAATGGTGTTTAATTTTGCTTGCGCTGTTGATACAGTTCTTTCATGTTTACTAACTTTATTTGAAAGACTTTTTGATGCAGCCCCAAATCCGACGGATAAAGCTCCAAAAATTCCACCAACCACACCCAAGGGAATTCCAACAAAAACACCAAAGCCAGTAAGAGATGTACTCAAACCACTAGCTGATAGAATAATAGAAATAGTTCCACTTCCAACACTTATTTTTGTAAATATTGTTCTAGCTCTACTATATTTTTTTCTTACTTCTTCGTAATGCTTAATTTCTTTTTCAAGATTTTGTACTACTTCGCTTGATTTTTGTAATCTGAAGCTAACTACATTATCTCCGCTTTGTGTTTGAAAATTATTATTAGGTAGTTGAGGATAAATCTTGTTGTGATCTTCCATATGTTTTACTGAACGCAATGATATCTTTAGATCTACTTTCTCTTCTTTTTTATACTTTCCACAAAATATAGAACTACAGCCATTATCAAAAGCCAAGCATTTTCACCTAAAAATCCAATAACTTGGCCGGCTGTTTTGAATAGAAAGCTTACAATTGCACCAACCATTCCCGGTAATATTTCACCCAGTTTTTTACCAAGAGTTTTCAAACCATTCCCTACACCTTTTCCTAATGTTGATAAACCTTTAGAAAGATTAGAAACTATAACACCAATTGTGACACCTACTGCAATTAGAACAGAAAAAACTGTAAAACCATACTTTTTGAATATATACTTTAGTCGCTCTCGTAATGGCAAATTTTTAAGTATTTCATCTTTTTGTCTATCTATATTTGATAATTGTTCTTTAGTTGAGATTATTTTATTTCTAAGTTGTTCTTTTAATTTATCAACCTCAGATTTTAATCTCTCATTGCTTTGTTCTAACTTTGTTAAATTTGATTCGCCCTTCTTATATTTGTCTATTTCTTCTTTGCATAATTTTAGTTCTTTCAAAATTTTCTCTTGTTGTATTTTTAACTCTATATTCTGTTTAGCGGTTTGATCAAAAAGTCTTTTACCTTCAGAAGCGTCTCTTTCCATATTTTCTTTTTCTGCTTTTTGGCTTTCAATTACTAAAGCAAGCCTTCTTACTTTTTCTTCATATTGAGCAATTTCTTGTGGGTGTGTTTTTGAGGCAGCGTCCAATCCTTGCAATGCATTATATAAATCTATATTTTTTTCATTAGCTTTTCTCAATTCTGACTTAGAATTATTATATTTTTCCAGAATTGTTTCTTAATCAACACCCAGTTCTTTTCTCATTAATTTTGGTAAATCTTCAAGCTTAAGATTTTTATCTTTATCAAGTATTATATGTGGTGCAGAATTAGTCCTATTACTATATTCTCCAATTATACTTCCATCTTTTCCATATGTTACATTAAAAGTTGCATTATCTGGATTGAAGTCTGGTAAATAACGTTTGAGCTCTTGTACAGCCTCTCTCCTTCTGTCATATCTCTCATCTCTTTTTCTTAAAACATCGCCTATATTACTTCTTTCAGCTGGTTTATCCCACTCCGCCCTTCTATTTTCTTCATTATAATTAGGATATTCCAGTTGGTTTGTGGATGTAATCGTATCCATTTCAATACCATCATCTTGATTTTCATTATTTGTGTTATTTAAATCAGCTGGTTTTAAATCTTCACCCTCCATTAATTTTTACTAACTCTTAATAAATCTTTAGACTAAAACTTTTTATAATAAAAAGTAAAACTTGATTTAAATATTAAAAAAATATATATAAAAATAAAATGATGAACAAAACTACACAATTAATAGATGTTAATAGTTATATTCCTGAATTAAGAATGATTTTTTCTAAACCAATTGTTGGTGAAATTCCTGGAAGTAAACCAAAAGTTGAATTTAAACGAATTAAAATTTTTACGAAAAATGATGATGGAACAGAAGGAGAACTTGTTATTCCAACCGGTAATTTATATTCTTTTGGTGTTTCTACAAACACAAATCAACAAACAGGTGCAATTTCAGGATATGTGTTTCCATTATGTTTATGGAATGGAAGCAGTCCAACACCCGAAGAAGAAAAATGGATTGATTTATTCAATGAAATAGTTGACAATTGCATTGATCATTTGATTATTAATAGAGCAAAAATTGGTAAATTTGAGTTGGAAAGAAATGAGCTTGAAAAACAAAAAGGAGGTTTAAATCCTCTATATTGGAAGTTGGAAAAATCTTCAATGGCTAGAGTTCCAGATAGAGGTCCAACTTTATATGCAAAATTAATTTGGAATAAAAAACAAGACCAAATTTTAACTAAGTTTTATAACTCTAAAAATGATAAGTTAATTGATCCATTAAAATTATTAAATAAAGGTTGTCGAGTTGAAGAAAGTGTAATAAAAATTGAATCAATATTTATTGGTTCTTGTATTGCGCTTCAAGTAAAACTTTATGAAGCAGTTATAGAACCAAACAAAGAAATGAAAAGATTAACTAAACTTAGATGCTTAACTATTTCAGATAGTAAATCTTCTGCTGAAGAAATGGAAAAATCTGAATATGAATATGAAGAAGATTCTGATGTTGGGAGTCTCTTGTAAACCCAATAATAAATATACTTGTGTTATATAACCAAATTACTGGTTACATAACAAATAATAATTTAAAATAATTTACTGACCGCGTAACCTAAACCCAACATTCCAGCTCCAACATATACCATTTCTCCTGTTTTTTGTTCATCGCTTGGTTTGTAATAATCAGAAAATTTAGGTTCAGTCATTTGACCATACAATTCAAAAGCTTCATTTGTTTTTGAAATATTTTTTGATGCTTGATATTTTTCATCTTTTTTCTCATTTTCCCAATCAAGCATTATTTGTCTTTTTTTCTGATATTCTGCGTAATCTTTTTGATATTTTTCCATTGCTTTATCGTGGCGTATTTTTTCTGTATCTACATTACGCCCTGCAAAATGTTTTGCAAGATAATTTCCGCCAACAAATGCCGTTGAATTTAATATTGCCCCACCAACCATCATTGCTATTGATACAAATGCCATTATTTTGGTAAAATCTTTTGATCCTCTAAATATGTTTTTAGATACATACTACCAGACAATACAGCTACCCATTTTGCATAATTTGTAATACTTGAAGATGGGTCATTCAAAAATGATTCTTTCATCATCTTTTTAGCTACATATCCAACTCCAGCTCCTAATCCGATAAGTACAGCTGAATCAGTTACAGTTTTCACAAGTTTATTTTCGCTTGACATAATTTTTACTAAATCAAAGAGAAAGCTTTAGATGACTTTAGAGATTATTCCATTCCTAAAGATTTTGGAATTTTTGAAGGTTGTGTTAAATCAGGTATCCTATTTTTATATTCATCTCTAGCTTTTTCCCGGTATCTCATAAAAAGATCAAATGCTGTAAATCCTAATCCAACAACAGATAAAACAGTAGTAAAAGATAACTCTGGTATCCATGATTTTGATTCACTATATGTATTTTCATTTCGCCCTTCTTCTTGTTTATTTTTTTGCTCCGCAGCCTGTAGGGTCTCTTCACGTTTCATTTCCCTAGATAATGCTTCTTTTGCTTTTCTATTATATTCCGCTAATTTTTTACCGGCTGCTACTTTTTTAGGATCTTTCTCTTTCTTTTTAGTATCTTTATTTTCAGGTTTGGGATCCGCCGTAATTTCCTCAGTATTTTTTACTTCTACTTCAGATTGTTCAGACATTGTTATTTAGATACTACAAATAAGTTTTTAGATCTGTTTAATATACTGTATCGATACCTTCAGTAGATTGCTTAGTTTCCTGATCAGTTGTGTTAGAATTTACTGGTTCTTCTCTTGAAAATTGTTGATTTTTGTTGAATTTAACGTGTTTAGCTACTTGAAATAGCCCGCTAGCAAGTGCTGTCAGTCTTCCTGCTTTTAATGCTAATAGTCCAACAATGTTTGTTAGTTCACGATTAACTAAATCATCATTCTTTAAATCCTTACAAAGAGCATCAATATCATCCACAGGAACCATGTAAGAAATAATTTTAGAAATTAATTGAAGGGATGAATCAACTACTCCTCCACTAATTTTCTTACCCATTACAGCTTGATAACGATTAAAATATTTTTCAATATCTTTTACTGATAATTTTTTTACATCACCCAGACTCATATCAACCCCTAAATATTCCTTTGTTGTTCCCAGGGTTGCGAGAATGGCTAGTGATTCTTGTTTAACTTCAATTTCATTATCTTTTCCCTGCGATTGGTCATCTTTTACTTCTGTCTTTTCTTCAATGTAATCTTCAACGCTTGTCATCTTGTTTTAAATCACTTCGGGAATCTCTAAATAGCAATTAAATGGGTAACGCAAACTCAAACATAGTCTAGAATATTTTTTAGTTTTTAGGAGTTGTACAAACTTTTTACCTAATTCATAATCCAAATCACCGCCATAATCTTCAAAAAACATTTTCATACCTTTCTGCGATGGGTTATGGAAAGTAACAACGCAGGCTACATTTTCCCTGAATGGTTTTGCTATCGATGTTAATTGTTGAGTTAGAACCCACATTGATAAACCATGATGCCTTCCAGAAAATGCTAAATCTATAAATTTATTAGATCTTTTCTTCAGATCAGTGGATACAGCGCAATCATCTAAAATTATTAATGTATTTGTTCCAGAGAATAAAGTTTGACAATCATTTAACAATTCATTAATCTCATCTACATTACTTGCATCGGGTGATAATACAAAAAATCTCTTGTCCCCACGAGCAAAATTATGATAGGTTTTATTTTTAGAATAAGTTGGACAAATTAAAACAATATATTCAAAAACTTTTCGGAAAGGACCTCGGAGCTGTTCAATTAGGTACTTTGTTTTTCCACAATTTGTTGGTCCATTTATGATACAATGAAAAGGAATTTTATCTCGTAAATCTTCCATGATTTTTGTCTCATAACATTATGTTTTTAGATTCTTCCCTTCAGTCAGTACTTAATTGATTTCAAACTTGAATTCATTATTTCCATCATAGCATCAGCCACAACAAACATATGACATGTTATAGTTCCTGATCCGTCTTGTTTCCTTTTTATTTCTATTTTTACACCATCGTGTGTATTATTTAGAGCTAGTCCTCCACCGTGAATACTATTATCTGGGTGAGTTCTCGTATCAACCCAAAGAGCAAACTTGTCCGTGTAAAAATCCTTTTCTTTCAATGAAATTTGCAAACCATCATCTCTATGAAAGCGTTTTTTCACGGATTCCCAAAGATCGGATGGAATCATTCCTCTAGAGTATATTCTATTTGGCACACCATCAACATCAATTTCAACGGAAGATATACCCGGATTATAAAAATTTTCAGAATCCCTTGCTCCTGCAGCTTGAGGTAATAAAAACAAAAATAATACCCCAGTCATTGATCTTCTCGGTAAATTAATATGCTGATTAATAACACCATCACCACCAATGGAAAATGTAAAAGTTTTGTGTAAGGTAATATTTTCATAAAAGAATCCTTTACCAACTTGATATGTTGATTGTGCCTCACGGGCTAAGTATTCGCTTGAAATTGAAGAATATTCTAACTCTAAGTTTTTTATTGAATATGATGGCGTTTTAGTTGTATCAGAATAAAGAAGAATATTACTAATTGGGGCAAGTGTAATCTCAAATATTAGATGATTTTCCAATGCTTTTGGATAAAAAACCCCATGATCGTTTAAAATTGGGTGATTTATTGGTATTCTATACTTTGAACCATGAACATTAGCGAGAACTACTTCCTTTACTTCTTTTTGGGTTTTTTTTTGCATCGCCCGCATTTGTTCTAAGTTTTCTCATGTTTTCGGAAGAAATACCTTGTTTTAATTTATCTTCTCGCTCTTCTTCGGTTAAAAATAAATCACGATATGTTTGAAATAAATCATATCTTTGAGTATCTTGCAATGTTTCTCCTCCAAAAAGAACTTTTAGTCTGGTTACAAGATTGCTGGCTAAATTATTAACAACCGTATTATTTGCATGACCCTCAACATCTAAATCAAATAGAAGAGATACACTTCCTGGCACAATCACTAAATTCTCAGAAAGTTTTGGAATATTTATATATAATGTTTCTCCTGGACTGGCTGTGGATGGATTTAGAGTAATTCTATTTAATGTTGATTCTGCCTTCAAACCAAAAGGTTCTCTTGGAATTCTGTTTGGATTAATTTTTTCAGACGTCATACTTGATTTATAAGATACTTTGGCTAATCTTTAAATGAGTTCTACCTTTACAAAAATATATTATTCGGCTGAAGGGTATTGGAAAGGATATTCCGCGATTCCTAAATTAGCTGAAAAAGCAAAAGTAAGTGAAAATGAGGCAAAACAATGGTTGCAGAAACAGGCAATATGGCAAATCTATCTTCCAACCCCAAAATATATACCTAGACCCCATTGGACTGTAGATAAACCTAATCAGATTCACCAAGCAGATTTATTATTTTTACCGCATGATAAGGTTGGAAGAAAAACATATAAATATGCATTAGTTGTGGTTGATGTTGCCTCAAGATATAAAGATGCAGAACCATTAACCTCAAAAGAAAGTAGAGAAATTTCAAATGCTTTTGAAAAAATATATTCTAGAAAAATGAGATACCCTAAAACATTAATGGTTGATCCAGGAAAAGAATTTATGGGTGAGGTTACAAAACTTATGAATTATCATAATGTGAAAATACAGAGAAGTGAAGCTGGAAATCATAGAGCTCAAGCATTTGTAGAAAACGCAAATAAAATATTAGGTGAAAGATTATTTAGTCATCAATATGCGCAAGAAATGATAAGTGATACCCGATCTAGAGTATGGGTGAAAAGATTACCAAATATTCTAAAAACTTTGAATAATACACCAACTAGAATAACTGGTAAAGAACCTGATAAAGCTATAAAACTGAAAGAGGTAGATATTGAACCTAAAAATTATAAACGTGTGGTGGGGCTTGATGAGGTGAGACTACCAATTGAAGTTAGGGTTAGATACTTATTATCTCCAGGCGAACTTGAAGGTGGTGAAAGAAGAAGAGCCACAGATCCTATTTGGAGTATTAAAATTTATTATATTTCTGGAAGTAGGGTTTCTATTAATCAACCGGTTTTATATTATTTACAAGATGGACCAAGACGAAGTTTTGTAAGGGAAGAGTTACAGGTTATACCCGATGATACTCAGTTACCTCCAGATTATGTTTTGAAATAAACTAAAAGATTGGATATGTGTGAATTCCATCTTCTTCAACCCATCTTTTATCATAATATGCATTCAATCCTTTTTTATTTTGTTTATATGTCACAATTTGATTGTTATTTACTCTAAATCCTATATTTTGTGCTATATCAATTGCCCCTTTTAAAGATGAAAGGTACCTATCCCAGTTCATTTCATTTTGCCTATGAATTGTGCCTTTACAACTATACTTTGCTTTACCTTTCTCATCCTCCGCATAATAACATTTTGATGAAAGGGCAATCATTCTAATTCCATCAAACTCCAGCTTGAAAAGGCCTGGGGTCTTGTCGTGATATTTAGATGTTGATAGAAATTTTTCTTTTCCTCCATTAAAGTATTCTTTTTCCATTTCAGGTTTTATAATATTATCCAGCTTTTCAGACGAGATTGCCATGTACATAGAATCTGTATCCATTTGAATGAGCTCAAAATCCTTTCTATCAACATATTTATCAAGAAAATCGTAATAAAATTCCAACATCCGAAGTTTAGCTAGCTGATATACCGCGATTCCGCATTGGTAGGGGCGGTCTATTTTTATTTGTCTTTTTCGTTTTACTATTTCATATGTTTCATTTATTTCTGTAAGATCTTCAAAGAACGTAGATCTTAAGGCTTTTTCAACCTCTTCTTCATCCTGAGTATACCTTGTGTTCTTGTGTTTTTCTTTATCTTCTATCATTTTTCCATAGAATGAATTCCCTTTCAGTTTATTAGTATCGGCTAATTCTTTACAGCCTTTATACTTTGGTTTTAGTTTTTCAATCAATACTTTAATGTCTTTGTTATCTTCAATAATTTTAAATATAGCAGGAAATTGCTTTAATTCATTAGTAATTTTTACTACATCATCAATCTTGTTTTCATCAAAAGCTTTACTTAATTTTTCCAGAATAACCTCTATATCACCATCTCTTCTCGCGTTTGAAACCTCTTTTGGAAACCATTCAAAAGGCCTTCCTGATTCGTATTTCAAAATATGATGAATAGCTGTAATCTCCAAACCATGATTAAGATACCATTTTATTATAGGTGTATATAAAAATATCTTTTTTGCCTTGGTAACACCAAGCAATTTTTTATTATTTTTTAGATGTTTTCTTCCTGTCGATTTTTGATATTCTTTCATGTGCTCTGGTACCAAATCTTCAGTAACACTATCTACAACAAATAGAGGTGAGAACTCTTCAAACTTTTCCTTTATATTTTCAGGCACATTTATATCAACTTGTAAAAAGCCGAAAAGCTTGCCGATAAGAATCTCTTTACAAATATTCTTAATATTTTCTTTGTCTGATGGGTTTTTCACCTCAATACATTCTTCTTTTCCGCATGGCATTTCTTGTCCTGCACAGTATAAATATAAACCATTTGCGTCATAACCAGCAATTCGAGCACAATTTTTTGGAAATTTATATTTATGGGGGCGAATCTTTGTTTTTTCCTTTTCTGCGTAGCGCGTAAATATAATACTAGGCCCTCCAATCATACCAGTTTTCAATAGTTTATAAATCTTATTTTTATCGCATGTTTTACAATCTTTACTTATCTTTTTACATTTTTTACAAAACAAAGTAATACAAGATTTATTGCATCTATGAATACAGGCGTATTCCCCAGGAGCGAATAATTCTGGATCACTTTTCTTTTTCATTTTTTGATATTTATTTAGAACATACCTCATTGAGACTCCCGGGATAGAAACTGCGTCTTTTAATATATCTATTTCATCTGGATAATATAATAACCTGGTTTTTTCTAAAGCTTCTTTGAAAGGTATAACATCATTTAGGTTATACTCTCTCAACCAGTCCAGCATTGTAACACAACCCCTCTTTTCAAATTCAATCAAATATTCTTCATATTCTTCTAGGGAAATATTTTCCTGTTTCAAACTTGAGTAAAAATCTTCATGTTTTACTACCCCGACGTGAGAAAGCTTATCATAACTATCCAGCCATTCATAAGGAAGTACAAGTTTTTTTGCTTCACAATTGTTTGCTTTACACCACTTATCAAAAGAAAGTCCGGGGGCCAAGTAAGACATTACATCCAAGAATTTGAAATGAGGTGTTGATAAAAACATATACTTATTATCTTTCTTTGCAACAAAAATATCTTTAGTTTGATTTGTCATGTGTTTTACAAAATATCTTTTAATCAAATTGATATCATACTTTCCACTATTAAACCCTAAAACAGGGACTTGGTTACACCATTCTTCATACGCTTCTAAAACTTTCTTTGGGATAGAATCTTGGTCGGGTAGTGGATATTCTTTTTTAACTTTTTCAACAATGATTTTTCTTCGTTCTTCTAATTTTTCAATAAACTCTTTTATTAACGCATCCGGTTTTGAGTTGACAAGAAAAATAGGTTCGTTTGTTAAATTATCCAATATAGCTACACTAACCGGAATATGGGAATGAAAGAAACTTAAATCATCGGTAATCATTTCAGAAATCTTTTTTAATATTGACTCAAAATCGTAAATAATAAAATAGGGATATGGAATAAATTTCTTTTCAAACCTAATATTGGCTAATTTAGGGTTTTCACACTCCCAAACTGATACAATATTATACCCAAAACCTTTTATCATCTTTTCCTTTTCGATAGTTTTATTATATTTAGTTTTGTTGTCACTTGAACACGGACAACCGTGCCAAAAACACCCATAGAACTCAAAAACAGTATTTGTATCAGGCTCATAACCATCAAACAAAATCTCTTCTCCCTCTTGATCCTTTAGACACCTTTCACCGCCATGCCCACAAAGCGCGTGATGAATATGTTTACCTATAATCTTAGATTGTTCTTCTATCCACATACATGCTTTATAACCAAATTTTGTGTTACCCCCATAAAATACCTTTTCAGAGTTGCTCATTATGTGTTTTATCTTCTCTCCAGTGCATAATATTTTTGTAACACTTCCTGTACATGTTTCATCCTTAAAATGCCTTTTTAAATCACCGTGTCTAGTAAATTTTTGATTACATCCTTGACATACCCAATTTTCAGCTAAAATGTCTAAATTAATAATGAAAAAACCATGTCCATTATAAAGACCTAAATTTAGAGTAGGTAAATTATCTTTGAACTGATTTTTTCTAAACACTAGTTTCCAAACTTTAAAATTTTCTTTATCTTTTTGCTCATAAGCCCGAATGTTAATTGAAAAAAACTTGGCAATTTTCTCAAAATCAACTAGTTTTGTTGCTCTAACATCTGATTTTTTTAATTTTTTGTTTTTATAAAAATCTTTAGCTAGATTTAGAGCTTGTTTCTCTATGTACTTTTCAGGGTTGTTTTTACCAGCAAGAATATTCATTAGAATAGCTAAACACCTCCATATACATAGGTTATCCGGGGCATACATCCTTATCATCCACGGAATAAATACATCTTTTTTTGCGAAGCTCATCCGGTAATCTTCCACACCCAATTAAAGGCTGTCTAGTGTTAATAATTTTTATTTGTACTTCCCTAAAATCAACCCAACCCCCATGAACACCTGGTTTATATAATTTCTTCTCTGCCGGTAAATATACTCTACTCCAAGCTATACCCTCTAAACTCAATCTCTCACCATCGCATCTTTCTATATAATCTCTTATTTCTGCAAGTGATGTAAAAGTTCCTCCACTTCTAAATGTGTGTGCATGATAAACTATTTCCCCATTTCCTCTTTGAACCAAAGCAACAAAACTAAAAACAATTCTTACCCCCATTTCTATGTGGGGTTCTAATTCATTATAAATTGTTTCTGTCAAATTATTATTTAAATCTCTCCTAATTCTAATAATATTTTCGTTTATTCCATAGGTATCACGAATTGTTGGTTCATCTTCATGTTGATTTATTGAAAATATTTTAAGAGTTGTTGTTCTTTTCTTTTTATTTTTTTCCTTCAATTCCTCTCTTACACTATCAGTTATACTTATCTCTTCTTTTTTTGATTTAGTTTTCTTAATATTAGTAATTTTTATGATATTTTCGTTGGTTAAATTCTTAAGCTTTTTAGAAAACTCCTCTTTATTCATCACCTTATATGAATAATTTTCCCAATTAAAAGTTTTATTTGGTGTTAAAATTGGAACATTAATCTCAGGTATTGGCTCATCCATAATTAATCTTTGTATTTTATTATCTAAAGCCGCAGAAATTTCTGGAATTTTACGCAACTCCTTGAGAATTTCGTTTTCTGGTAATTTCTTACCTTTTTCTTTCATAATTTTCTTTAGCTGCTTTACTATCAATCTTTTTAAATCTTTACCATTTTCATCAATAGCTTTTTTTAGCTTTTCTATAAAAGTCGATCTTTTTTTCTGATCCATACTTAATAATATTTTTTATTTGTTTAAATCTCTTTTCAAAAATTTTTTCTTTCAAATCCTTGGACAAATTTTTTCGATTTTTAATCAAATCTAAAAAATCTCTGTTAATTTTAGGTCAAATCTAAAAATAACCTAAAAACCAACTTATAAATACGCTTATATAGTAGTATATGAATCAGGGTTCAAAATAAAATTTAGGATCTGGCCTAAATTTGTCGGCTTTTTATTTTCAAGGCTCATATTTTACCGGCTGTCAATACTAGTAATGTTTTCACACTTTCCGCGACTACCTGTTGCCTAGCACGTGACCAAAATCTTCCTGAATGAAATTTCGCTTTCTTCCGTGGGAAACCTTGGGATCGTAAACTGATTAAAACATACGGTGGCTTGTTAGGGCCATCAAAACTACCTCTTTATTTTTGTTCTCGACAGTTAGTAACTGTCGATGGACAGTTATTAACTGGCCATCGACACTTACAACTGTCGAAACGGATAACTTTCGATCGACACTTATAACTGTCGATCGACACTTATAACTGTCGATCGACACTTGTAACTGTCGATCGACACTTATAACTGTCGATCGACACTTGTAACTGTCGATCGACACTTATAACTGTCGATCGACACTTATAACAGTCGATCGACACTTATAACTGTCGATCGACACTTGTAACTGTCGATCGGGGCATACGAAAACTTTCACAGAAATAACCCTCCTATCCCCACGCAATATCTCAAAGAAATGCTAAGCCTGATACTTAAAGAGAATTCTTTCCAATTCAACGGTAAGAACTATCTACACTGAATCCACGGTACCGCAATGGGTACTAAAATGGCCGTTGCTTTTGCAAATATTTTTATGACCAATATTGAAACACACATTCTTAGCAATAGCGTCACAAAACCCACAATCTGGAAACAATATATTGACGATATTTTTTCTTTGTGGGATGTCAACAATTCTGATATATAGACAAGTTCATCGAACAAGCAAACTCACATTACCCTACAATCAAATTTACAGCTGAAATTTCAAATACAAAGGCAAACGTTTCAGAGACCATACCATCCTGGATATAAAAACACATTTTAAACCAACTGAAACCTTTCAATACACTCATTTTTCCTCCAGCCACCCATCGGGTGTCAAAAAGGGATTCGTGAAGGGCGAAGCTCTAAGACTTTTACGAACTAACTCTTCAAGAACAACATTTGAAGAGAACATTTACAACTTCAAATCACGTCTCCTTGCTTGAGGTTATCCAAAACATCTGATCGAGACACTCCTTTCAGATGTCAAATTCACAGAAAGGGAATCGGCGCTAAGACAGAAAAATGAATGGCAAGAAAGAACTCCTGCCTTTTATAACACAATATCAACCATCAGTGCCGAACCTCAGAAATGTTTTAATGGAGAAATGGCACTTGATACAAAATCAGCCTTCTCTACGGCAAATTTTCAAAGAGCCACCACTAATATCGTATAAAAGAGGAAAATCCCTAAAAGACATACTCGTAAGAGCAAAACTCTAAAGGGGTCACATATTACATGGTACAAAAGTTTCCATTGTTAGAAATCGTGCAGGCCTGTCACTCCTTGCTATTTCCTACTTCCGTGTTCGCCATCTTGAAAGCAGCAGCACGTGTTTGATGCAGAGCCTGGTGCGCAGTTATAAGTGTCGATCGACAGTTACAAGTGTCGATCGACAGTTACAAGTGTCGATCGACAGTTATAAGTGTCGATCGACAGTTATAAGTGTCGATCGACAGTTACAAGTGTCGATCGACAGTTATAAGTGTCGATCGACAGTTATCCGTTTCGACAGTTGTAAGTGTCGATGGCCAGTTAATAACTGTCCATCGACAGTTACTAACTGTCGAGAACAAAAATAAAGAGGTAGTTTTGATGGCCCTAACAAGCCACCGTAAAAACAAGATTTCGCAAATATCCCATGTTTTGGACTGCTAATAAAATTTAAGTGCCAAAATATTTTCACTTTAATTAACGTGTTTCGCTGCGACAGTTCACTTCCAAACAAATTTTGTGAACTATGCAACTTTGTCTAGACAAACTGTCGCGCTTCTTCACTCACAAGCACGGAAATCCGTGTTATCAAGCAATATGAATATATAGATGCTTAATTTTTCCACTGAACATTCGAAACATAAAAGAAAATAAGATCTGCATGCATTGCATATAGCCAATGTTCACCTGACTCTTGATGTTAAAGTAGTACCTGTATTTTTTCACTATGAAAAGGGCTTTTAAAAAACGAGTTTCCATTTATCCTTAACATTTTGGAGTAACCACACGCACTCACTGAGTGCCTTTAATTTATCTTGGAGTAACTGCAGAATACTCGAAGCAAAGATGTGAAAAATATCTCATCATCAGTCACGATCAATGGATACGCGTGCAGGCATATCCGCGGATACACAAGAGTTGGAACGAGAGTACGATAATTTCCATGAATGTGCGTGTACGACTCTAAGACGAATTTGGCCCCAACGTCCTTTGCGCGGTGAACAAAATGAGCTCATTTTAACCTATTTGTTTATAGCGCTTTACTTTCTATATCTTAATCCGACACCATCATAATTTGGCCTACCACACCAACTAAGATTCGATTCTTAAAGCGGTAAATCAAACCAACTAGCTGTCGCACAAGAAATTGGAATAATGAAACAAGTTGATAACGTCAGATCTGAACCACCGTAAGGTAAAACAGGGAGATGCTGACGTTCCGAGTGTTAGCCTCTCGTCAGAGCGAACTAACTAGCTGTTACATTTCATCTGCAGCCAGCTGTCACAAGTGCAAAGCGATTTCCAATTCAACCATGTATTTAAGATTTAAACCACGTTTACGAACACATTAGTCCTGTAACTAAGCAACGGGGAAAAGAAAGCAAATTCGGATAGTATATATTTCTACGTCATCTTGGTAACGCACTTTTTAACTTTTTACGCGAAATTTAAAGTTGCCTATTCTCAATACGGTAGTGCTACTGGTAATGCACT
This sequence comes from Ricordea florida, assembly GCA_949710005.1. Lineage (NCBI taxonomy): Eukaryota > Metazoa > Cnidaria > Anthozoa > Corallimorpharia > Ricordeidae > Ricordea > Ricordea florida. The sequence continues at coordinate 6,174,227 of OX453279.1, read as the reverse complement.
TACGCATTAAAAGGACAGCCATTTCGAAATACAGTGCATGGGTTTTAAATTAGTCGTCCTTGACACTAATTTAATCAGCCTTTTTCTCGTGTCTAGAATCTTATGCGACATTTATCTCAATTCATAGTCAAAGCAAAGAGTTCAAATTTCCAAACCACGTTGCTGTTGACATGATGATGACAATACTACTAAATTCGTTTTGGCAATTTGACCCGTACACTAAACACACGGGGAAACAATATCCCTGATTTTTATGTTTTGTTGCATCGTGTTCTAAATAATAGTTATCTAAGAAACGGCTTATCGCCCGATAGGGAAATATAGAGCGTTTTCACTCACGTGGCCAGCAGCCATGCAAATGTTTTGGAACAAAAGAAAGTTCAAATCCCAGAGGATTAGTTTGGAACACCAACATGGCCGCCGTTTCATTGCTTTGGAACACCAATATGGCTGCTGTGACGTCATGTGAAAACGCTCTATTGCTTTCTTCAATAAAATGACGCCACGAATTCCAAAGACAATTGATTTGTACATGAAATCCCTGTGATGGAAACAGAAAAATCATGAACCGGAGGAAGCTAGAGAAGAACGTTATCAATGTTTGCATTCATCGTTCGGTACAACTCGCTGAGGAAGCACTGAGAATTAAGAATCGAGGGTGTGGATAGGGCGAGAGTGAAAATTAAACTTCATCTAAACTTTGAGCTTTTAATGGTTGATCTGACGTTAAACGCTTTGAAATAACTCGAACCCTAGAAATTTAACAAAATATTATCGAATGCAATGGATTAACTGGATAAGTATATATTACGTAACTTGACTAGATCGGCGAAAAGGAGTTTTACGCTTCTTAGAGACATATGGGCTAAGATAATGCATTTTCTGCAGTTACCGAAGAACCATTCTCGATGTGGCATTAATAGCTATAGAGGTTATCGATGTTATAGATGTTCTATCGATTCAGTTATTCCATTGAGCCTAGCTGAAACTAAGACACTTGTCGTGAGAATTCCGAGGTGAGAGAGAATAAGACTGAGCTTTTGACCTTCCAGCACTGAGCAAAATGCAGTCAACATCAAACTATTTACTGTTTCTTGGAAGAATTTTATAGAATTCATAGAATAATGATATTTTTTTCTTAGGAATTTTTCAGTGACATTGCCTCATATCAAACTTTGGGTTAGGATTTTGGTTGACAAAAGAACTTTTTGTCGCTCCTTTTATGGCCTTTTTTATTGTTGTGAGGGGATTAGGCTTCATTGTTTGCAAAACAATAGATGCAAAAATCCGATGGCAGCTCGATTACCGACCGCGAAATTCAAAAATCTTCGTTAGTGATTAGAGTGACAAAACCAACTCTTTTGGAGTGGGGGTGAGACAATAGTTGTAAAGCTATTAATGAACTAACAGGTTGTGGGACGGGGAATTGTTAACAAGATGAGAGGTCTGAACAGTACACTATTATAAAATAAGCAACAGTCGGCAAGTGAATGCTGAACTTCGATTCCAACTGAAATCTGAGCTACAAAGGAAATGGTGCGTGAAAACCCAGGTGTATTTTCGATTCCAACTGAAATCGATATCTGCCCTAGAAAAAGGAAAAGGTGCGTGAAAACCCAGGCGTTAGTTTGAGAAATAGAGAGGGAATTTTTTTGTCATCAAAATGTGTAGCTATATACCACTGTTAATAAATTTCCTTGAGTAGAACCACAACAAACCCCTTGAATTCCACTGCTTTCAGTGACAATACTTGGTTTCCGCGCAATGAACGCCGAAAACCATTTTTGTTTGCATAATTAGCACACAATAGACCTTAAAGATGACTTTTATTGCACCTCGTCGGTTAAAAACCATTGATCTGTGATTTATAGAGTTTGCCTTGCAATCTTTTTCTTTTTTCAATTGACCATCAGAAAAAAGTTCTTATTACTGCCGTGGCGCGAACACTGTGAATCATTCTAAAACTGCGAATACTTAAGCTTCGAATGATCGTAAAACACTTTCTTGCTTTCAAATAGAGCAATCTCAACAGGCTTTCCGGGCTGAAATCGACAAGTCGTAGAGGTTTTGAAAGTGTTTAATGACCATCCAGATGGCATTATGTTGTCAAGCTCGTAAACGGGAACGGAAAACTTGATGTTCCCGTTAACTTGTGAGCGATTTGGTGCGGAAGGTAGTCTACCGAACAACTCCCTAACAGTTTCAGCATCCATCGGCAAATTATGCAAACAGAGACGCGTCTTACAATGCTTGTTTCAGGTGGCTTCTTCATTTTCAGTTTCCCAGCGATTAACACCGATAAAGTTTGCAGTAAGCCTGGGGATCCTATGGAAAAAACAGCACAGAAACATTCATTAATGTTAAATTAAACTAAGGACAGGCAAGCAGGAACAACTGATTTCAAACGGCGAGGTTATTCCGATTGCTTACCTTGATGGCGCGTTCTAAAGACTTGTTTAAGACGTTCGTTCGTGTCTTCTTCGTCGACCCAACTGTCGTGTTGATTTCCGTATCCACGCCAGCGGACGAGAAACTGAACGCGACCGCAAGGAACTGTGCGTTTATCGAGCACCTTTGACACTTCGTAAAACTTGCTCATTCTTCTTAGCTTTTGACTCAATCACAATAAAGCGAAACACAGTTGAGTGTAAAAGCAGCAACATGCCGAGAAACAAATAAAAAATTCACCCAGTGATGCTTCTTAAGGCTGGCGAAGTGCATCACTGTTTTGGACCCGTCACGTACGTCGGGTAGGGAAACGATAGTGATCGAGGGATTCGATGTCCGAATAATATCTGTGAAACTTGAATTCTGAAAAATTTATGAACTGTAAACTTAAGACTGAGTCCACGAGAGGACCAGGCAGATGTGACACAAGCTATCTCTCCAATTTGGATGAAACTTGGTCAGATTGAAGGTCCCACCAAATAACCCAAGAATACAAAGTGGGTGCAATTTTTAAATTTTCTCTTGGGAGTTAGACCACCCCCCCTGTATTTTTGCCCAAAATCCCCAAAATTTCACAAAAACAAACATCAAAAGTAGACATTGCTCCTGGTTATAAAATACAATAAATTTCAATCCCCTTTCACAGAAATAAAGGCCAACCCTATATCTGTTAATAGCAGTAGTTTCAAGTTATTTGGAATGGCAGGTGGCAATAAAGAGATGTCAGCGTCCACCCATGTAACGAAAAATTGTGCAATGATACAAATTAGGCCATTTTCCGATTCCAATATCTGTGAAATGCAACCTTCTTTTTTAGAGCTGTTTGCACCACGATTCAGACCCATCCTGGGGCTGCTGAAATAGAGAATAAAATGTTTGGCATCTACTATGTTTTGTTTTCAAAAGTCGTCTGAAACACGTGACCTGACCTGGTTCTGTCAATGACAGAAACATCAAATTTAAGAAATAAAATATTTCTTGATAAGTTTATGAACGTAATTTCCAAGATAATGTACTTAAGAATGTCTACAGTATTATTTGTAGCCTTTAAATCAGGCTGGACGCCACAGTATTCACAAGAGTATTCCTGAAAGTAATGAATTAAAAATAACAGCTGAATTTGACTCGTAGTATCAGTGTACGAGAAGGAACGGCCCAGTATTTTTAATTCTAGATGTACAATGAGCGCAAAATGAACGATCGTATTCTTGTGTTTTTAAATTACATTTGAATAGCGACTGGATGATTTCAGGTCACATACTTGACCTTTGATAAATACTAAAATAAAACGCTTACACCACGCTTTGCATGTCAGTACATCGTCACAGGATTTCTCCCCTCAGATTTATGTTTTTGGCCTTAGCAATGAAGTCCTGCGTTCGTAAAATGTATGACATTCCATTTAAGCCCAAATAAACTCTAAATTATCGCGGGGATATGGCTGCATCAAGTATGTGTTGTAACTAGAAATACGACTCCCGCAAAAACCTCGCGAAGCTAGTTTTTGAAGAAGTCACAATGCTTTTATATTTTATTTTATTGGTGCAAATTACATGATCAGTATACCGGTCAACACAGTGTTTAAAAATTGACCTTCATTTAGCTCTTTCACTGCCACTGAGATTGCACCAGAGGGAATAGAAGTAAAATTATTTATTATCTTGACAGGGAATACAGAGTCGATGAGGTATCACAATAATATTCACTTACCACAAATTGAAAATGATTGTAAATCTTTTGCAGGGGAAATCTTGAATAGTTGATATGAATGCTTGTGTTTACCACGGTGTAAAAACCTGTGTTTTTTTTAGTTTTATTTTCTTAGTCTGAGTCTACTGCTTTGTCTTCTTTGTTGTACATCCCTTTTAAACACAATATGTTCTTACACCGAGGATGAGTTGAATGCTCCAATTATTTTTTGTTTATGTTTTTTGCTTATAATTGCATGAGATTCATTGTAAGAAGAATCTTCTGATTAGATATATTATTGTCTACTGCAGTCATTATTTCATTCCTAGGTAACCACAATTGAGAGCATTATGAATAGTGCATGTTTCAATTTATGTACTCTCTTCAGTTGCAGTAGTACCCCCAGTGATGCCATATCAACAGAAGTGTGAGATACAATGTCATTACATAAAATAAAAATTGGGGGTAAAACAATTGGATTCTACAAAAAGTTTAAATAAAGGTTTAGTAATAGTGTGTGCCGACTGTATAGTATGTGGTCGTGCTATTTTTAGGTCATCTCATAAAATCAATACATGTAAGAAAGAGTTACTGAAATCTCAATATGTTGATAATTATTGCTGCACTACATAGTCCTGTAAAAAAATAATGTGAAATCAACATCAATCAGTCAAAACTGTATACCACATGAAAGTTTAATTGTGCTGTTACAGAAACAGGCAAAATATCCATAACCAAACAGAGAATAGTACATTATTTTGAATATATGAAAATTTCTATTATAAAAACTACAGAAGAAAGATTTAATATACGCATGGTATTTCATCGAAAAAGTCATGGCAGGCAAAGGTATTGAACTTGTAACCAATGACATATGGTAACGAGAAGCACTATCATTATATTATTATCATTATTATTATCATTACTGTTATTATTACTGGTATTGATATTATTATTGTTATATTTTTTACGTTAAACATAATATATTTTTATGGGGTGGGATGCATGTCCTAATCTTGGTAAAGATATTGTTACTCTACTACTACAAGCAATACAAAAATCTTCTTAATAGACTTTCCATCAGAGGTGGTAGTAATCAAAACAGCACCAAAGAATACCATTTCTTCTTTAAGGCTTAGAATCTAGTGCAGTCATTTGTCTATACAGTTTGTGTGGAAAATCATTGAAAGCATAGGGCATTTAGGAAACTTGAAACACTTGTTACTACATACAGCACACTTGCAATGAATATATGAGAAAGATCATAAACATTTTGGCATTACAAAATTTATTTTCTTCTTTATAAAGTTTTTCCAATGTAAAAGGTTAATTGCATGTTGTGGTTGTTATGAAATATTGATATTTGACATCATAAAAATAAAGTAAACAGCAGAAAGTAACAAAGTTAATATGTTATGTCTAACTTTTCAAATTAAGGCTTGAATTAACATTTCATTTGTGAAAAAAGGGCAGGGGTTCTAGATAGCAATATTATCAGGGGAGGGGGCTTCATTGCACTCTAAGGTAAAACTGACCCATTGTGAAAAGGCTATGAAACTTGTTGTCTCTACGCAATATTATTGAAACCTTTCAATCAGAGAATACATACATATATATAGAGCAAAGAGAAATACTACTCAGAATTCAGTAATCACATTTGCTTTATTTTGAAATGATCGCATTGATCACTGATAATATTGCAGAACCAGTACTTTATAGTGACACTGGGTATATATTCTGTTGAAAATGTTTAACAGAACTGCCAGATCAAGAAAATTTACAATATTTTCACTGTTGCAATGATATCAGATCACATCGTTATAAATGATTGCTATAACAACTGCAACTCTCTGTGTTGGGAATTACTTCAAACTGGAAACGCTATCGTTTTATTATGAAAAATACCTATTTACATTCTCTTGTAATCTGTTGGTCATCTTCCGATTCCGTTTTTAGACTAATAGAATTATTTTCCAGAGATATCTCCAATCGTTGAAGTCGTTCTTACTCGGTGTCCCTTCTAAGTCGTTTTGCTAAATGTACTACGCCAATATATTTCGTTATGTAATCGTTCACTCATGTCCTGTATTTCTATCAATAACACATTCAAATTCAAAACTAACTTGATTGAATTCCTAGTCCTTTTCCCTGCTGTTTCGTTTGCCTTTTTCTGGAGCGATCAGTTGTTGTCTTGGCTGTTGTTATTCTCCCTGCTGTCGTTTCTCTATCCCGGCTTTGAGTCGTGCTTTCCCCGTGTTGATTTTCACGGTATTCGAACTTACTCGGCGACGATCTTGTGCTCATATTTCTTGAATATCTCGGAGATCACCTTGCTGGGATGTACTTCCAGGACGAGTGAAATCGATTTCCACAAAATTTACATTACTTTCAAAAAGGCATCACCGAATAATGGCGGAAATTCAGCAGTTCTCAAGTGCGTTACTATTGCCAGGTAACCTGGCCTGCGAACGGACACCTTTAAAATATAGATATATATATATATACATATATAAAAACTCTCGACTCGATTTACTCGGGCTTGCGAGCCACGTGGTCTGACCGGAACCGACACGATTAGTAACCTCGCTACGCTCGGCCTTCGGCCTCGCTTCGCGAGGAATTAATTAAAAGTAAACATGTTTACTTAGTCTGAGAACATGAGCCCGGAGATTTAGCCATTTTCAGTCAGCGGTAAATTAAAAACGTACGTGGTCGCATACCGCGCAGTATGGGTCGCTGTAGGGAACTTTTGCATGTTTGATCGTATACATTTGAACATTACTATGTTTTAGTGCCTTTTATAAAATCCTTCAAGAGGTAAGCCACGGCTGTATGAGCGATACTTTGCTTGTGATGGCGATGCGATTTTTTGGTACAAATTATTGCGTAGCCGGCGCGCGGTCAAAATCGTACGTGTAGCCACTGTCACGCAAGTGATGTGATGGCATCAGCAGAAAATATCACAGAAAGAAATCGCGAGAAATTCAATGAGTTGGATTTTTCGCGACAAAATCACGAACTCTGTTACTCGTGTAGCCACCTCCGCGCGACGTGCAACTAAAGCACCACTGTTCATACCCTACAGTTCAAACTGTCTCCTTATTTCACGCCTCGTGCACATCTCTGCTGCCTCTGCAAAAAAGTCCTCCTCCTCATCCTGAACAGTACTCGGATCAGCCTGTTCTATGTCTAGTCGGCCACTCCTATACAACACAGACAATCTGCTGAAGTATCGGGCTATTTGCTCTGTAGAAAGCCATTCTTCTTTGTTAAATACTTTCTTGCCAGCTTCATCTCGAAGAGTTCTCATCTTACTGCACACATCCACTGCACCTGCCTTTCTTCCTGTCTCTTCACCTTCCAGGAAAATCCGTTTCAAATGTGCCTCTACTTTATCGGTAAAGCGTGTTGCCTTTCGGGATGTCTTTAATGCCCATCCCTTTGAGATCTGACAAGTGGCATCAGTAACAGCTGTTTGTGAGCTAGAAGCTGTTTCTTTGTGTAAGTAGCGCCTCGTAACCTCTTTGCACATACCAGCCCATTTCTTCTTTACGACGTCATAAATCGTTTCTCACTCTAATTTAACAAGATGTTTCCCCGCATCGAGGTGTTTCTGCAGATTTTTAAAAGACTGGTATGTCTTTGTACATCCTTCTTCAGGGCAGGTGAAATAGGTCTGCGTGGCTTCATCAGTGGATGAATCTTCAACAGACTGTTGAGTGCTTTGTTGGGGGTGCTCACACTCAACCCTCCCTGTCACGGACCTAAACACACCAACATCCTCTCGTGGTGTACTGAAGGGCTGCACGACGTGGAGACCGGTAGGTCCCTGGGGGGTCCCAAATCGCTTCACCTGCGTTGATGTGAACAACTTTCCAGGGCCCACATTATAAGCCCTCCACATTCGCAGACCTCCATCTTCAAAGCTAAAATTCGTCAGAGCCTGAATACCGGACATCGTGTGCTTCTTCATTGTTTGGTTAGACTCCTGTACCTTCACAACTGCTGCATGGCACCCTTTAACACCACCACAGGAATCAATCGCAGCCTTCATATCCCTAGCACTTGTGATGTCGTGACCTTCATTTATATAACGTCGCATATGGCCTTTTAATGCAGCGATTCTTCTATCACAGATGTCCTTTGCATATTTCCAGGTTCGCTCCTCTCTCCGGCTTACCTCTGTGATCCCCATGAAGCGGGTGGGCACATTTTCTTCCTGGTCGCCAAAATGTTCCAAGTTCAGCTCGGTGTCTTGAACATATTGTCATTTTATTACCATCTTCGTTAAAATGACCGGTTCGAGCGAGGATCAAATCTTTCTCTGTTAAAACACTAGTCTGAGACACTTTCACTGTTCTTAGATGAGCCTTGATATCTTTTTGACATGACGACAGGGGGAAAATTCGGTGACCCCTGGAAAGCGACGTGAAATGTCACACCTGTTTGTTGAAAAAGCTTCAAAAGAGCAAGAAAGTGAAGCCATAGTTCGCTTTGATATGTTGCACCAGAAAAGGTCTCATCAATAAGAAATGCAAAACGTAATCTGTTGTGAAATCTATGAAACGAGAAATCACGTGCATTCCAAAGTAACTACATCACGCTAGATCATCTTGTGTCTTACATTGCTGATGTATAAAAACAAGGCAATGTACAATGAAGTACAAATCTTATCTGAAGGTTGAATTATTAAGTTATTCAATAAACGTTTCCAGTTATCAAAAAATAAATTCAAGGTGGTATTTGCTACAAAAGACTTCAACTTAAGCTGAAGTACATTCACCGCTGACAAAGATCTCGGGCTGATGTTCCCACGATCAAACAGTCAATTTGTACCTGAGCAAGATGCAGCTTTAAACAACATGTTTAAATTCAATTTGATTTTTCGGTGAGAAATTGCAATAGATAAACCATTTTGTAAGTTTGGGGGACTTCGTCAGTTCATATAATAATTTCTGTTAAAGTTTACCGCCGAGGATCGACGTAGTCCAAAAGGCAGAGCGTGGACTACGTGCAAGACTGATGCAAGTTCTTGTTCATTTTACAAATTATATGAGGCAAAAATGTGGCCCTTGATCATTCAGTCGGCATTCAAATGTCATCTACTAAACACAAGATGTTCATCTTGGGTGCACTATTCACTTTAAATTAAAATATCTTGATCATTCGTTTTTGTATATGGTTAATTCGAGTCCAATTTACCTGCTAGTCACCATCAATCCAAGGGATATTTGGATGCATATTTCCTTCAGGTTGACTTAAATGCTGCAAATAATAACTGCAGGCAATATTTAATTTTCTTGGACTTAACGTTCATTTACTGATCATTTGATGTCTTTTTTTCATAGTTTTCTTGTTTCCACCTTTGCTGGAAACAGTTTTAAAACACATGGTTCAAACGGTTTTTGAGGCGAAAATATAACAGATGCCAAAAATGTTATTTTCAATTTTAGCAGTCCATGGACATGTGTGAACCGTGATGAAAAAATTTCTGAAAAAGAAGGTTGGACTTTATAGATATTGGGATCGCAAAACAACTTAATTTGTCTGACTGCATAATTGGTTGTGACATGGGTGGACGCTGACATCTCTTGATTGGCACCTGCCGTTCCAAATGACTTGAAACTACTGTTATCAATAGATATAGGGTTGGCCTTTATTTCTGTGAAAGGGGATTGAAATTCATTGTATTTTGTAACCAGGAGCAATGTCTACTTTTGATGTTTGTTTTGGTGAAATTGTGGGGATTTTGGGCAAAAATACAGGGGGGGTGGTTTAACTCCCAAGAGAAAATTTAAAAATCGCACCCACTTTGTATTCTTGGGTTATTTGGTGGGACCTTCAATCTGACCAAGTTTCATCCAAATTGGAGAGATAGCTTGTGTCACACCTGCCTGGTCCTCTCGTGGACACGGTCTTAAGTGACGTAGCTGCGCGAGAATGTGCCCGGTCGCTTTTATAACTTTCCGTTACATTTCACGCCTGTATTTTTCCCGCGAACTAAAATTTAAGCCCAGCTAAATCCCTCACATTTGGTAGGTGACTTTATTAGCCTAAGTTTGCAATTATTATTATTATTTTTGTCAGAGTTCAAGTTTTACAGAAATTATTTGTCATTAGATTTTCACACAGACACTGTTCTGAACCGTTTGGCGCGATGGGACCAAAAACGTAACGAGGCCTATTAACAAACCAACTCCCCACTCCTCGTTGGTCTATCTCTGTAACAGATATTTTGTCACCAGTGGACTACCACTGGGTACAAAATTGTCATCACCTACAATTTACCGACTCGGATCCGATCTAAGCCGAGCGTGATTTCGCTCTAAAGGACATTAAAGTCCCAAAGGAAAGGAAACAAAAGCTTCATTGTCTTCAAAAATCCTAACCACAACAATAGGCAAAGTTTGATATGACAAGATTATACACACAAAAACAAAAACAACCAATTATTGCATCGAGCCGGGTAAAAGAGAGTTCATAGATAACAGAAAATAAAAAGAGATTTTTAGCATCAAAATACAGTCATAATAACAGCATTTCACAGAATAATGATATTTAAGAATGTTTCTGTGACATTGCGTATGAGATAACATAAAAACAAAACTGCTTATTACTGCACCGATCTCGCGTTTTGCAGCATAGTTCAATTTTTGTAAGGGATTCGGAACCAAAGACACGCTATTCAGAGAAAAAGGAAATACAATGAAACAGAAAACTCGGCAGCACGAAACATACATTGGAAGGTAAGTACAGGTTAAACAAACTTCTATTGAGAGATAAAACTGGGGTTTAAAAACGAGCGAGATTATTATGGTTTTGAACAGTTAAGCCCGTTTTCGGAGAGAAACAGGAAAACGCAAAAAGAAAAAATCAAAATGGAACGTAAACATACCTTTGAAGGTAAGCTGGGTGAGCGGCTTTCTCAGTTTGGAGAAGAAAAGGTACCGAAAACTTGAAACGTGAATATTAAAAAACCCAAAACATATTAACCATAAAAGGTGAATTTTTGTGCGCCACAGTACGGCTGCGCTCGTGCTGACTCACCGTGCAGTTTAATAACCACACCCAGTCTTTTACCTAATGTTTATGAGACTAAATGACTTCCCCTCCAGCGCGATTAACACGAAACACGATACTTAATGAATTACGCACTAATCATATTTAAATTTCTACACGATTATTATTCAATATTCAGTTGCTTAGTTAAAGGCATGCCGCTATACAAATATTAATAATTCAAAAACATCTACTTCTATTTTCTGAGCAAACTCTGTTGGAATAATATGAAGAAATGGCTACCGATCTCCATTTTTTCTCTGTAACTCTTTCGATGCAGAATTCGAAAAGCAAACTCAAATTTGACGTAAATTTCTCTAATTTTCTCGCTGAATTATTGCTTCAAGCAAATATTTTAGGCTTTTTTTTAATACGTCCGAACTCAACAGATGTGTTTAAGCCAGTTTTAATTAAGTTGCGTTAGGGTACTGCAATTTTTTTTTTTTTTTTTTTGGGGGGGGGGGGGGGGGAGGAGGAGGAGAGGGTTTGAAATTCACAGATATTATCCTTCTAGTTTCCAGCCTTTGAAATAAATGCATCCGAAGTTTTGTTCGTAATTAGAGAAAATAATGCAATGGAGGCGAGAATATTTGTTCAATAATGACAGGGTGTATCCAACACCTGTTATATGCCCCAAATGGAATGGTACATATTTAGATTATCTAGATATTACGATCCAAGTTTGTATACGAAAATAGTTGTTTAGTCCTAGCTTTGAACGACACTGCCGAAAAGCCAGAAACTTTAATTTTCCGCAATAGACCCCATTTGTGTTTGTATGACCTTTCCTCACTCCTTCGGTTAAACATCTGCACATGTACAGCTTCTTTAAAATTAACAGCGTTAATGCCGTAATCTGCCGTTGAAAATCCAACAGGAATAATGTAAATGTTAAATAGACACAAGAGTGGTGTACACAACCGCAAAGGGAACAGTAGTTATCGACCGTTGTAATCAAGCATGAGTAAGAAACTTTCTCTTTATATATTTAAATTTTACTTATTTCTCACCATGCTAAGGCGATTGAGCTTATTATATTAAAAAGTGTTTTCACTCAAGTGACAGGGAAGACGTTTCCTTGGATACGCTTCTGTTTAGCAGTTTTCTAAGAGAGAGTCGCATTGCAAACAAATGATATGGATTACCACTATGTAGTAAAACAGTACCACAATACAGTACTGTTCAGTAGCTTTCCAAAGAATTGTCACACTGCCTGGTTTGATCCACAGATCGGAAAAAGTTAGAACCACGCTGTAAAGTAAAACAAACAGTACCACAATACAGCACTGTTCAGTAGCTTTCCAAAGAATTGTCACACTGCAAGATGAAAAAATCGCCACGGTTTTAGATCGCTTTTTTAACGGTTTAGTTTCGTCGTGATGCAGGACGTTTTGCGCGATGGTAACAGATACCCATTATGGGAAAGATAAGCTCAGCATATAAAAAATGATTTTAATGTTAATGAATTATAAAGCGGTCTATTTATTGTAAGGGATCCGATTATTGACAACTGACAAGGGTGATTGAGGCAGCAAGCATCGGTCACTTCCTTTTACCGTTATTGATAAGCAGTGTATAAACAAGGAGATAAATGAGCCATAAATTTAACATCTCATCTACTCAAATATCTAACCTAATTTTTCCGATTATTGACAACTGACAAGGGTGATTGAGGCAGCAAGCATCGACTTCCTTTTACCGTTATTGATAAGCAGTGTATAAACAAGGAGATAAATGAGCCATAAATTTAACATCTCATTTACTCAAATATCTAACCTAATTTTTCTCGAACCATTTAAAAATATCAGTAAAGACATTTTTTCCACAAGTGCTTGAGAATTGCAATGAAGTCTTTTCTTGCATTGGCCATCTGCTTAAGCACTTCACTCACGCTAGCGATCAGAATGCACTTCTCCTTCTAGTGTCAATACACTATCAAGACAGCAAATTATGAGAATCGAGAAAGACATCAACGTGATTATTAAGCATCGATGTAACATCAAGTTCTCCACATTGATAGCTAAGCAAATGCATGGCACCTACTAAGGAGAATTACTGCCCAAATCGTGGAAAGTGAAAGGGTAAACTGAAACCACTACAGGCCTTTTTAAATTAAATGAACCGAAGATGTTATTGCAAATGATCGATTTTTATGCATACGATACAAGTAACGTTTAATAATTTAGAGGAATGTTAAACTCCTACCCTTCAATCAACACCGATTCGAGCCTTTCAAAATAGAGTGGAATTTTAAAACGTCAACGATGTCGTCCCACATTCATTTGCTGTCAATTTTTAGTCCTCAGTTACATGCTACTGCCAAAATTCACAGTGGGCTGTGACCTTGGCAAACCATCTGCCTTTATGGTTTGTTTGTCGCCTTGTTTGATCAGTTAGACAAGGCATGGAATTTTCATCATCATGTTATTAGGGGCCAAAGTTTGAATATGGCATAAAGTAATGACAATAAGCCTCTCCACTTCGAGCATTAAATTTATGAAAAACTTTACATTTATTTTACCATAGAGCTGAAATAAGTGCTTATTCATAAATAATTCGTCCGACCTGCGCTTTATGTATTTGGTTGTTATACTAATTGCTGAACAATGACGTCTAGAGAGTCATGTACTGTGTGTTGCTTAGCAACAGGTTGCCTGGCAACATCTTACGTTTAAGGAGATGAGCTAAGTTCCTCTTCAGAGATGGGAGACATGCTCGGCTAGTTAAAACAAATTGTGTGAAAACAACCATGTGCAATGGTAATATTTGGGAACTGATTTACTGAGTTCAGGTAACTAAGCCATTACATCAAGCACGCCCGGACACCAGACTCAATTTAAAATATAGCTTTAAATTACGCCCTTAAAGTGCTAATACGACGAAATTTTCATGTCATACTTATTAAAAAAAAACATTTAAATCTACTTATTAATAAAGACTGTAAGTTACTATTTCACTGAAATTAAGGTTTACCACGCACAAACTGGAAAAATCTAGCTCCGAAAAGTTTGTTTTTTACGTCCGCCATTGCAAATTTATGTTCCAGTGAGCCTGCGATATGGGCTGCAGTTATACCCATTTGATCTATTGTCTTGTTCTCGTGACGTCATTTTCTTAACTCCGGTTAGCGTCCTCTCGGTGTATTTTGCTTTTTTCTCGCCACAAAATGTCTCGTTCGCCTTCACCTTCGTCTTCACGCGAAAGTAATCATACTTTTAGTGACGAAAGTGAGGCCGAGAGCCTCTCTGAAACATCGTCCACCGAAATAGCTGGGTACGATGACTGTAGAGGCGGGTTCCGACCGAAGAAGAAGTTTCGCAGTATCTTCAGCAGCTGGCTTTGGAGGAGGAAGATGAGCAGATGTTGTTGGGAATTCAAGCCATTTTTTTGTAATACGCAAACTCCTCCTTTTAAAGAAATGTAAAAAGGAATTGGCGAAAAATCACACATATCGTGCACGACAATGCTGGAAGATTAAGCTAACCTTTTGACGCTCCTTGTCCTTCATGCGACGCTGTCTCGGGGAGTCGGTGTCTGTTGATGGCTCCTCTTCTTTAGTAGTATAGCCGGAATGAATTAAATACCACCTCCCCTTGAACCCATTTTTCAGGGGCTGGGGATCCTCCTCACGGTTCCTAATTAGAGGGCAGGAGTTTGCCCAAAATCAAATACCACCTCGCCCTGGGGATCCTGCATTAGGGTTTTTAGTTCTAGGGGTGACCAAACCACTCTCCCTCGAACTAGGAACCCCGACCAGGCCCCAGTCCCTGAAAAATGGGTTCCGGGGAGGTTGTATTTAATCCATTCCGGCTATACTACTTGGCGCCCTATTAGAGACTGGCACCCTATTGGTATTTCCATTTAGAGAGTGGCACACAAAAGGTAATTCCAATTAGAGAGTGGCACACAAAAGGTACTTCCAATTAGAGAGTGGCACACAAAAGGTACTTCCAATTAGAGAGTGGCACACAAAAGGTACTTCCAATTAGAGAGTGGCACTCAGTTGGTATCTTCCATTCAGCATGTTCACCGTCAAAGATTTACGCTCTTTGGCAACACAATATAGAATCCCCGGTAGATCTAGGATGAGGAAAGACCAACTTCTCCATGCTCTTTTAGATGTACCCCGTGCTCGCGAAGAGATTTTATACGCCGATATGCGGGCAAAGTTCTCGCTGTCGTCGCGCGACATCGCCCTAGTATGGACTAGCGGAGATGAGCGCTTGAAGGAGCAGATTTGCGATGGCAGTTTCTACTCCTTAGACGACCAGCTCAGGAGGGAGCTACAGGGTCGTGGAGTCATGCAAATGTTAGCCCTAATCCTGGACGAGGGCCGAGAAGAAGATCAATTTAATGACTTAATATCGAGTACTCGTTACTTCTACTACACAAATCTCAGAACACCGGAGGCGAGACTCATCTTTCGCGAGTGCAAACTCGCACATAACAGATGGCTAGAGAATAGGGGAGGTCGCCTTCTAACAGACGAAGAAATGCAGCAATGTTTCAAAGAACTCGTTTTAGACGCGTTCAATAGATTTGAAACAGATCAAAACGCCCCATTCGAATTTGGTGCGCCCGAGTTCGGGGCCGTCATGAGTTGGCTAAGCTCGTTGTGGACCAACTAGGCAGTTGCACTGCATCCTTTTTTCCGTTTTACGAAGACCGACACCAAATTAGAGAGTAGCAACCAATAGGTCGGAAATATGGTTGAAAGGGTTGTTGAAAGCTTGGAAAAGGAAAAATATTCCACTACGTTTCTGAAGCAGTTAAAATACTTAGCAGCCACTTTCTTAGAAGACTTTCCAGACCCGTTCGGTCTTCTCGGAGTGGGCAACCGAAAAAGCCTCGATGGTTGGCTAGAAGAAAACCCCATGCTTTGCCAGCGCGTGGTCTCAGGTGAGTTTGATCATCTTACATGGAACCTCCCAACCGAGAGGCAATACGTGGGGTATAGACCAATACCAAGATCAAAAACTAGAAGGCCTGCGTTGAACAAATTGTTGATGAAAGAGTTAGGGCTGGATTTACTCGAAAGAAAATCGATAATAAACCTGATCAATCAAATTGAGGACAACTTGGGGCTTGTCTCAGATTGCCGGCGTCTTCCCAAGCAGATATGGCTGCTTAAAATGATCTTCGAATTTCGAGGGGACCCCAAAAGAGCAGCCATGTGCGACATCTCAAACATTCGCCAGACAACTCTTCGAAAATACGAGGCTCTATGGCCTAAGCTGAAGGAATGGATATCCCTAAAAACTTCGCGGGCAACACAGACGGATGAATCATCGTTCAACATGTAAGTAAAAACCTAGATTCAAGCTAGTTTTTCGCGCATCTCTGCGACCAGTTCGCCGCGAATCTTGGTCCGCAGCTTTGCCATATCGAGGCCCTCGTTTTTTGTCAAAGCTTTTTGTTTAATCTCACGCTTGAGTGTTTCATATTTTTCAACCTCGGTTAGAATGAGTTGAAACTCCGTAGCGCTGATCTGGTTATCCTTCAAAGCTTTCGAAACAAGGTCATTGATGGTACTTAACTTCGCCTCACCAATCGCGACGGTTTGCTCATGCTTGGAGATCTTTCCAGCGATCCGTTTACTGACCCGGACCATCGAGGCTGACACGATTCCGAAGATGCCCCCAATAGCACCCAGCGGAACCCCAACGACAATCCCAAGACCGGTCAAAGAGGTAGCTAGGCCCGAAGCTGAGAGTATAACGCTCAGACTCCCAGAGGCCAAAGCCACTGCGCTTAGAATTGCCCGAGAGCGGGTATATTTCTTCCGAACCCCCTCATAATGGGCGATACTGTTTTTTAGGGTGGTCTGAATGTCACAAATCTTTTGAAGCCGAAACGACTGCCCCCCATCGTCGCTTGGTGCGGTGGGAACTTTTGGGTACAAACAATCAGATTCCATGGCCTATATAATTAGCTCCAACAAAACTTCTATCTTGGTCGTCGGCATCGTCCAAACTCGAAAGAGACTTCTTTTTGTGGGGTTAAGGGGGAGATATAATGGCCGCAAATGCCACACCGAAGGGCCTTGAAGCTTCAGGGGCTCGACCCTCGCCAGCAGATAGGAGGGCTCGCCCCCTCCATACGATCTCATAGGGTCCACCAAATCGCAGTAGACTGAAACAGAGGGCGGAGGTGGAGGTGGAGGTTGTACTCGCCTTTTGGAATGGAGGCCAGAACGGGCCCTTGTGCTTTCTTGATCGTGGCCAAATCGGCGGTTCCTTCGCGAATGCGGGCCAGTTGCAATGAGTTGAGCGCGAAGCTATATATATCCATCGTTTTAAGTACTGTGAGCGTTACTTCGGGGATCTTCACGGTTCGAGCCGCGACACTCGAGAGCTCACCACCGACCGGAGGCCGAAGTTCATTCACACCCTCGCTTGCCGCTATGCTGAGGGACATTTTTATTAACTCGCGTATATATACACCATGGATCAATCTCACGAAATAGATCTTTGGTCTGTTATAAAAACGGCGTTTCCAAAAAAGGCCGCAGAATTCGGTAAAACCTTAGAAAAAATTAGCGGTTTTCCTGATGCCTTCCTTCTCCGCACCGGAAAATACCCCGCGCCGGCCTTTCCGTTCTCTGAAACGGGCTCTGATATCGCACCGCTGCTTCGAGAGCTCGAGATCTTTGTTGACCCCAAAATCTCTTTCAAAGCAGGTGTCCGAGACTTCTGGAAGGAAATGACCATCACACATCGCTCGGCAAAGGAGGCTCACCAATGGCTTTCTTCTTCGACGAACGAATATTGGTCTCAACAGCTGAACTTCGCCACATGGTGTGCAACTTCGGGGTGTGGAGTGTCCATTACCGACCCGGTCAATAAAACCTTCCCGCCTATAGTTCAGGGGCTGCTTCGCTTCCACGTATACTTCAACGTATACTTCCGTCGTATCCTATTCGAGCTCGGCTGCCCCCTCCCCGGAGACAGGGCGTTCCAGCAAACAAACAACCCATACCGCAAGACCGCCTTTGAAAGCCTCTGCATCGAATTCGGGCTGCCTAAAGCCCCAGACTTTCGCTGGAAGGGCGGTCGAAACCACGGTCTTGGAGATGTCTTCCGGGATTACGGGGCCGGCTATGGACCCAAGCACATCGGCGGGGGTTATCAGAACGAGTACGTGATTCGCCGCTATGACA
Organism: Ricordea florida; assembly: GCA_949710005.1. Classification (NCBI taxonomy): domain Eukaryota; kingdom Metazoa; phylum Cnidaria; class Anthozoa; order Corallimorpharia; family Ricordeidae; genus Ricordea; species Ricordea florida. Next base: position 6,155,872 of record OX453279.1, on the reverse strand, counting down.
CCGAGGCCAACACATGGCCTGATAGCTTGAATCTCTTCTCAGACGAGGGTGGGAAAAAGAATCAAGGTAGTCTGTTGGCCTTCATCCGAAACGATGCCCATGGCGGAGCGCAATACAATTGGTTTTCACCAAAAAAGGGTGAAGGTCTGACGGAGGCTGGCAGGGGTCGTCTCAATCGTAGTATCGAGGCTTTAGTATATTGTGTTCTTGGCTCGCAAGTGAAGACCCGATCCACTATCGTGGGGGCGAGCGGCAGTGCTGTTGAGACTCGCCAAATGTTCAGACAACTTCTAGAGGAGATAATCGTCGTGAATGATATCGCCTCCGGAATCCAAAAATATCAGAAAGGGCCTTATCCGACGCCCGAGCGCAGCTGAATCTGGCCGTCGCCCCAGGGCTCTGGTTGCTCCCCAGCCGCCTGGTTATCAATTCAGGCAGCGTGCTCGGGTACAACAACGAGCTCCAGAAAGCGACCAGCGATATGAAGTTCGGGGTCAATCCGCATGTGAACGAGCGGGCACATAAACGCACACCCGTTGCGTAGAAAACAAAAGCCCCCGTTACACCGTCCCCCGTTGCGCCGAAAACAAAAGCCCCCGTTGCGCCGACCGCGCATGAGCGAAATCTAGCTGCAGTCACTGTTGTGGCCGCAGGCGCGACTTGGTGGTTGTTTAGGTAGACTATTCTTTATAGCGCTCAACGAGAAACACGACCACAGCTACGATGAGGAGCCAGGGGTTTTTGGCTAAGAAACCAACAACTTCTCCAGCCGTGCGGAAGAGGAACGAGACAATGGCGCCTATAGCCCCAGGTAGGAGGTCCCCGATCTTTTTTCCGATGGTCTTCAGCCCCCGCCCTACCCCCTGCGCTAGGCCAGCGAGTCCCCGCTGTAAAGCACCCAAGATCACACCAATGACCGTCCCAGCCGCTACGAGAACCCCCAAGACCCCTATACCGTACTTCTTGAAAATGGCTTTTACGCGGTCCCGCAGAGACATTCGCTCCTCAACGGCTTCGCTTTCCCGCTCGAGCTCGAGAATCTCTTCCTCGCGCGCCGCAATCCGCATCTCCGCGGCACGCCTATCTTCCGGTGAAGTATCAGGGGCGTCTCTTATCCCCTCGTCCCGTCGGTTTTGCCGCTCGAGCTCCTGAGTTCTGGCGTTATTCTCTTCCAAGATCTGTTCCGCGGATGGCCCGAGAGCTTCTTTTAATTCGCTAGAGAAGTTCTACGTTACAGTACCCTTCTTGGTGAGCTGTGGTCGCCACCTACGGTTTTCTCCCTCCGACGGGCAAATCATAATATTCATCTCCTCGTCTAGACCGATGTCGACTCCGTTAAGGCGGGGAAACTTGCTCTTCACATCCGCCCACACGCTCTCCAGCACTCTTGTATTGATTGGCCTCCCAGTAAAAGAGTTGGTCGACATCGACGTTTCTGCTGTTGTTGCGCCAGGCTCGCGCGGTTCTCGCGATGTTAAGTCACGCAGCCCGATGCGCTCGCCTTCAGCGCCACCAGGCACCGCAGGGACCGCAGGAAGTGGGTTACTAGTCTCCCCACCATCAGGGGCACGATTGTCGTCGTGGGGTATCAAACGTGTCCTATCATCAATGTCGACATCCATTTTTTGTTTCTGCCTATACATAGTTTAAGCTAAAAATGGCGTACATCTCCAAGAAGCTTGACCCAAGGGAGGAGCCACGCACTCTCATGGCCGCAAAAAGAAAACGCGTAACCCACCGCCTGACCTTTAACCCAAGCTCGGCGAACCCCAAAGAGACCCTCTACGTTGACATTCCCAGGCTTCCAGACGACACCGTCCTAGTCCCAGACACCCTTGCCCTTGTGGCCGAGGTGGAACTAGGTGGAGCGACGAAGCACGCCAACAACCGCGTCGTCGACAACCTGGGGCGCTGCTTGATTCGGAGACGGGTCGTCAAGATGGGTGATAAAACCCTAGAGGACCTGGAGCGGGCTGATCTTGTTGGGGTGTTCTCCGACCTACGGCTGACCTAGTTGGAGCGTGCTAAACGACTCGAGCAGGGGATCCAGACAACCGAGGTCAATAAGATCCGCTCAGAGGCTGGAGACAAGGGCGATGTGGCGGGTGACCTGGCGATTGCCGCGGCCTTCCCAAAGTATCGACTCCCACTCGATTTTGAGCTCCTTCGAACCCACGGTGCTCTCCATACAACGAGTCTTCCGCCGATTCGGTTGGAGCTCACACTCCCCGCCCCTGAAGATGTCATCACAAGCTCGGATCCGACCAAGGTTGCAATTGGCACCTACGCGCTCAAAAACATCGAAATGGTGTATCAGGTGATTGAGTCGCCCACTCACGCGCAGCACGTCCCGAGCGTGGTTCTTTACAACCACATCTCGCACCACAAAGTGCTGACGTTCGCAAAGGCCACCGCGTCAATTCTAACGGACAACATCCCCGTGCAACTCAAGAGCTTTGTGGGTGTCCTGTTCCTGTTCGTCGACCGGCACGCCGCGGGAGCACGAGTCAGCGAATCCTTCCCGAATCCAGCTGTGACAAAGGTTGAGTTCGACCTCAACGGTGTCCCCAACACGCTGTACCCCAGCGGCATGCTCCCCGCAGACATTTGGGAGACCGCGCGAGCCTGTGCAGAATGGTTGGTGCACCCCCCAGCCCACACCCCGGTGGTTCAGCCTACGGGGTTCTTCAAGAACAAATACGGGATATTCATCGATCTCCGCACGGCACGCGATCACCTCGTGCACGGCGACGGACAAGCAGCCCTCGGTCCGGGAAAGAACCTTCAGTTCCGGATCTATCGAAAGACTGGCGGCTCGGGTAATAGCAACTGCCATATATTTCTCTTAGGCGACGCAGCATTCGACCTGCAGGCCCAAGTCGCCTACTATTAATCGCCCTCCTATATAGGCGAGATGGACTTTCTTACCGATTTGATACCCGGCCACCTGCTTATCGCCAACGGCTTCCGGGAAGTCGAGACTGGTCGTCGAAGCTCTCTGCGGCCCTTTTCGTGGGAAGTTCCACGTCGTGTGTTTGATTTGCCCGACGTACGTTCACAACAAAACATATCGGGGATTTGCCCACAAGGACCCCGGCTTCGTAGCCCTGGCACCGGGGAACTCGGGTGGTGAAATTGAGAAGTGCCTTCGGCTGTGCAGCGCGGTCTTTGAAGATCGTGGCCAGGTGTTGCTTATTCTGGACGACTGCGCCGCCAGTGAAGACGTAAAAAGACATAGCAGCGCTTTGATCGAGCTGGCTTTCTCTGGCAGGCATAAGAATTTTTCAGTATGGCTCCTTACCCAACAGTACACGAGCGTGGCAAAGGCGTTTAGGAAGAATGTAGCCGCGACGCTCACGTTTTACAGCCCTAGCGAGCTCGATGGGAAAACACTTTGGGAGAACTATGGGATGGGACATCTCAAGGAGGAGCGCCAACAAATGCTATCCGCACTCAAGGAGCATCCGTACGCCAGACTTTGCTTTCGTCTCCGTCACCCATTCGATATCGTGTTGGAAATCCCAGCCCCCAGCAAAATTGTTTCGGCAGATATATAGTCATGTGTGAAAACGTACTGGATGAAATTCTCCGTGAGAAAGGAATCGAAGGGATCACTAACGAAAGCGAGCCAGCTGTAGACCCCATCGAAGAGGGACGGGAGGCACTGGCTATTCTTGCGGCTGCAGGCAATACCAAGGAGTACTTGGGGAAGGAGCTGTCGCTGGGGGACGTCCACAAGCTCTCGAGAAATGAGGTTGCTTCGCTCCATCTTCGTTACCAGGTGACCCTCGGAAAGCAGGTCGAGCACAGCCTCTCCAGCGGATTCTTAAAGGTCGCGTGCAAGGTAGTGTCACGTGTGTTGGGAGCAGTAGGGAAGCGGTTGGATTCCGAACAGGCGCTGTTAACAGACCTCCAGCAGGATGCTTTTATCCGACGTGAGTTGAGCTATGGGGCGGGCTGGATCGCTGTCAACGGCGGTCGGTTGGTGGCGCTAGTGGCTGCGCTGGCACATGTAGGTAGCCACACAGAAGACGCAAGCGCGCCTGTGGACCTGCCAGCACCTACTCCCTAGGCGCTCGCTAGCAATTGTTGGTGTTTGTATAGTACATAACTACCCCTGATGGAAGAAGATCGTATTACAGCGCCGGCCGAGCTGAACGCTCCGACTAACCAGAAGGATCCTAAAAAGGTCGCAGCCGGTCGGATAGGAACAAAGCAGCTCGTGAGGCTCTGGCTCGAGAGCAGGCCCGGGACGATGAAATACCCACCACATCTGCGAGTGGGTGGATCTCTGTCAACTGGGGCCTCCTACTTGCCGCAGGGAGCTTTACGATCGATCAGTCTGTATAGCCTGTATCTCAAGCACACGACGCAGCCACAAGCGTGTCCTCCCCCTCCAACCGAGCCTGTGCGGCCTGCATGTCCTCGTGTAATTCCTCGCGAAGCGAGGCCGAAGGCCGAGCGTAGCGAGGTTACTAATCGTGTCGCTTTCGGTCAGACCACGTGGCTCGCAAGCCCGAGTAAATCGAGCCGAGAGTTTTTATATATGTATATATATATATATATATCTATATTTTAAAGGTGTCCGTTCGCAGGCCAGGTTACCTGGCAATAGTAGCGTATTTGAGAACTCCTGAATTTCCGCCATTTCGAATGCGGTGATGCCTTTTTGAAAGAAATGTAAATTTTGTGGAAACGGATTTCACTCGTCCTGGAAGTGTATCCCAGCAAGATGATCTCCGAGATATTCAAGAAAGAGTAGCCCGAGATCGTCGCCGAGTAAGTTCGAACACCGTGAAAATCAACACAAGGAAAGCACGACTCAAAGCAGGGAAAGAGTACGACAGCAGGGCGAATAACAACAGACATCCGTCATCGCAGCAAAGACAAAAACTGCTCGCTCTAGAAAAAGGCAAACGAAACAGCAGGGAAAAGGACCAGGAATTCAACCAAGTTAGTTTTGAATTTGAATGTGTTATTGATAGAAATACAGAACAGGAGTGAACGATTACATAACGAAATATATTAGCGTACTAAATTTAGCAAAACGGCTTAGAAGGGAAACCGAGTAGAAACAACTACAACGATTGGAGATGTCTCTGGAAAATAATTATATTAGTCTAAAAACGGAATAGGAAGACGACCAACAGATTACAAGAGAATGTAAGTAGGTATTTTTCATAATAAAACGATAGCGTTTCCATTTTGAAGAAATTCCCAACACAGAGAGTTACAGTTGTTATAACAATCATTTACAACGATGTGATCTGATATCATTGCAACAGTGAAAATATTGTAAATTGTCTTGATCTAGCAGCTATGTTTAGCATTTTCAACAGAATATATACCCAGTGTCACTATAAAGTACTGGTTCTGCAATATCATCAGTGATCAATGCGATCATTTGAAAATAAAGCAAATGTTATAACTTACTTCTGAGTAGTATTTCTCTTTGCTATATATATGTATGTATTCTCTGATTGAAAGGTTTCAATAATATTACGTATAGACAACAAGTTTCATAGCCTTTTCACAATGGGTCAGTTTTACCTTAGAGTTCAATGACCCCCCCCCCCCCCTGATAATATTGCAATCTAGAAACCTGGCCATTTCCCACAAATAAAATGTTAATTCAAGCCTTAATTAACATATTAACCTTGTTACTTTCTGTTGTTTACTTCATTTTTATGATGTCAAATATCAATATTTAATAACAACCACAACATACAGTTAACATTTTACATCGGAAAAACTATATAAAGAAGAAAATAAATTTTGTAATGCCAAAATGTTTATGATCTTTCTCATATATTCATTGCAAGTGTGCTGTATGTAGTAACAAGTGTTTCAAGTTTTCTAAATGCCCTATCCTTTCAATAATGATTTTCCACACAAACTTTATAGACAAATGACCGCACTAGATTTCAAGCCTTTAAGAAGAAATGGTATTGTTTGGAGCTGTTTTGATTACTACCACCTCTGATGGAAAGCCTATTAAGAAGATTTTTGTGTTGCTTGCAGTAATAGAGTAACAATACCTTTACAAAGGTTAGGGCATGCATCCCACCCCATAAAAATATATTATGTTAAACGTAAAAAATATAACAATAGTAATAATAATAATATCAATACCAGTAATAATAATACTAATGATAATAATAATGATAATAATATAATGATAGTGCTTCTCATTACTATATGTCATTGGTTACAGTTCAATACCTCTGCACCCATACGCTTTTACCCAATCATCATAGCTCTTACCAGGGCCGATGTAGTTGATAACATCCAGGAATTTGAAGTCCGGAGTCGTGATGAACATTATCTGGTTCGCCTTACACCCAACTTTGATCGGCGTGTCGGACGTCTTGCAGAGTTCCCCGACGAAGTGGTTCCAGATAAGGTTGAGATCGTACTTCCCCGAATTGAACCCGAGCACGGGGACTTGGTCGCACCACTCTTCGATCGCTAGCCGATGCTTTTTCGCCAAGAGCTCGATGCTGTCGGGTAAGAACTGGCGGCGGACATCTTCTCGAATCCGGGCGGCTCGCCGTTGAAGGGCTCGAATGAAATCCTCGATCAACAACTTCGGGTCTCGATTACATAGATGCTCAGGAACAGGGTCGAGGGTGTCACTAAGCGAGACGGAGATAGGAATGTGGGCTCCCTCTAGTGTCAAATCTTCTGTAGGGTGCTGGTTACGAGTCTTGTCGAGGTAACTCTCGAAATCGTACACGATCGCGTGTGGATAGGTTGCCGTCTTTGGATCGGGGATGCGGTCTTTGCTCCAAGGTTTAGGCTCGTGCTGCCACCTGACTACAAGCCGATACCCGGCATCGCGGATCTTAGCTTCACGCTCGAGCGTCTTTTGGTATGCCATTTCGCGTGTGACAGGGCTGCCCTTTTTCTTGGAGAGATTCTGAAGTGGCTCCAGCCGTTGCTCCACCGTTGGGAAACAAACTTTGCACACATGCCAGAGGCACCCATTGAATTGGAAGACAGTCTTTGTCGCTGGATCATAACCGTCTACGTGGCTACCTTCTATCATTTGCTCCCCTCCATGGCCACATAGCTGGTGATGGATGTGTATGCCTCTGGTGCGTGCTTCATGCTCGTTTTTGTGGATAGAAGGCCTTCTCATAGGCTGATGATGGAGCTTCCACTTTCTCTCCACGGCAGACAACTTTCGTCTCACCTTGGGTGCAACGGTCGGCGTGGCGATGGAGGTTGTTGGTCTGTGTGAGCCGGGCATTGCACTCTCCGCACACGAACTCATGCGCGAGTTTCTTTATGTCGCGAATGAGAAACGCGTGCCCCTCATAGACACCGATCGTCATTGGTGGAGTGCCTACTTTTTCATAGTGAGCTGGTTGCCTCCGAAGCAGCCAGTCTCCACCCGCTGTTGGTTCATATACCCGTATCCCGAGTTTTAAGTGAGCCTCTACTTTCCGCAGGTTATCCAGAGATGTACCCGGGATGTCTGGCGTTTTGAATAACTCTGTAGCAAGAGCTCGGGCTTGGATAGTGCAACGATCTGTGCGCGCACTTCGATGGACCGCGATACAGCGAAAGAGGCAGAGGTTATCTCTGTAGATGTCCAGGGAGTACATCCCCCGCTTTCGCCTCAGCCAGTCAGGTAGTGGACCTGTACCCAACAGAGGTTGGCGATCTACTACAACCTTGACTTCCACGGAGATAAAGCGGATGAAGACCCACTTTGTGCTCGGGCGCTCGATTTGATTGATGCTCAAGCGCTTCTCGTCTTCCCCCTTCAGCCAGTCTCTAGCTTGCGTCTCGAGATGCTGGATCCAAGGACTGCCTTTTGCGGTTTTGCGAAACAGGATAATATCACCCGTTTCGAGATTCTTAACCCGATATGTGTAGCTGTAACGGAGATAGAAGCTGGAGTCGACCCGCTCGTGGAGCTTATCCATTATCCGATCCACGAGAGGTCCAGCAACGCCTCGGTAGAAAGACCATTTCCAGAAGCGCCGACCACCCTCCTCACCCTCTCTTTCCCCATCTAATTCTTCGAGTATACTTGCTCCTTCTCTGACGATAGAGCGCGCAAGGGGCTCATTCCTCCAAGGAAATCGTCGTTTTCCAATCCTTCGGAGGGCCTCTAGCCTCTTTATAGGAGTAGTCCTTTTTCGGTTACCCTCTGCGAGGAGAGCGGTGTCGACCTCTCCTTCGAGTTGACGGAGTTCGCGTGCCCGCTGCCACTTCTTGTGAGGGTTCTCTATATCCCCTCTGACGGCCGGGTATCTCCCCGTCTGTTGCGCTCGTCGGAGTCGTTTGACCCACTCCGCGGCGCGAGCCTCCCCGATCGCACGGAGGAGGTCATCTTTTCTCTTGAACTTCGAGCGCCCGGCCAGCCCGTAGCTTCGTGCTAAAGAGCGTAATACTTTAACAGTAAGCATGTTTATATATTCTTCTCTAAATAAATGACCTATAGGGTGCCACTCTCTAATTGGAAATACCAATTGGGTACCACTTCTCTAAATGGAAATACCTTTTGTGTGCCACTCTCTAATTGATTGGGAAGACAGCGGTACGTCCTGATACCAATAGGGTGCCACTCTCTAATTGGAAATACCAATAGGGCCCCAAGTAGTATAGCCGGAATGGATTAAATACAACCTCCCCGGAACCCATTTTTCAGGGGCTGGGGCCTGGTCGGGGTTCCTAGTTCGAGGGAGAGTGGTTTGGTCACAATAAACCCCGCCCTAGAACTAAGAACCCTAATGCAGGATCCCCAGTCCCTGAAAAATGGGTTCAGGGCGAGGTGGTATTTGATTTTGGGCAAACTCCTGCCCTCTAATTAGGAACCGTGGGGAGGATCCCCAGCCCCTGAAAAATGGGTTCAAGGGGAGGTGGTATTTAATTCATTCCGGCTATACTACTTTTTTCCATATGCTCGGCAAAGAACCAGGTTTAATTTGCCGACGCTGCTCCGGGTCAAAGGCGCGAGTAAAACAGTGTTCCTCGAAGTGTGCCGAGCAAATAACAAAGCGAGCCCGAGGTTGAGGGCAAAAATTATTTCTTTTAGTCCTTACAAATCGAACCCAGATATCTCTCGTCTTATCGGTCGGACTTGCATGCAGAGCAATGCCTAACGCTCTGTTTGTGCGGTTGCTGCATCCCTGAACAACACAACGACTTCCTACCATATTGAAAAGATAACAGTCTGCGAAAGCAGAAACTCGCCAGAATCGTATGAGAAATTAGCCATGTGTTAAGAAAATGACGTCACGAAGGTTTTATTGCGACCTGGCCTGTGGCCATTGGTAACCAGGTCGCAAGAACATGGCGTTTTAATGGCGGGCGAAAATTCGAAATAATAAAATAATACAGTTCTTGCCATCTTACAAAAACGAAAATTGGAAGTAAAGTTCTCAAGGATGTTACCTAGCTATTGAAGTGAAAAAAAAGTAATGTGAAAATTTCGTCGTAGTAGCACTTTAAAAGATTCGATGGAATAGTGAAGGTCCAAACATTTTCCCGTCAATAAAGTGTCGATTACACTTAAATCCGTATGATTATCATCCACGATCAGAGTTTACCAATTTCATTTTAGAGTATAGAGAAACCGTTGAATGTCAGGAGCCCATTACCCGGAGCGCGCAACTGCTATAGGTTCATGCAACGGCGTTTTCACAAGTAAGTTTATTTTTAGCCGGCGGCCTCTCCCGCGAAATAAGTCGTTTCCGCTGTCTCAGTTATCTCATCGGAGCTACTATTTTCTGTGTAAATACCTTGATTATCGTCAGAAATGCTATCATGATACAAATGAATCATGCACTAGCCTGTGATTGGCTCTCCTAAACCAATTTGTGGGAAAGACGATCTAAAAATAACCTCACTTGTGAAAACGCCGTTTCACAGACCTAGTATGGGAGTTGCACCCTCCAGGGCTTTCTCGACAATAAAATTCCAGGTAATTTGCTTGGTATCGCCAAACTTTTTCTGCTCGGGTTATCCTTCGTCTTCTTGAGAGGATGATCGGAACGTCTTGGCGTTGTCTGAAGTGATGGTAACAGGCAATCCCCTTCGACTAGTGAACCTTCGTAAAGCAAGTAAGAATGGTTGAACACTAAGTCCTCGTGTGAGTTCCAAGTGTACAGCTCTAGTGGAGGCGCAAGTGAAGAGACACACATAGACTTTCTGTGATTCTTTACTTTCGTGTTCTGAATTCTTAGTGTCGACGTACAACGGTCCGGCGAAGTCGAGACCTTTATGCGTAAACGGTGGATCATCTGAGACTCTGTTACTCGGCAGGTCGTCGGGAGGTAAAGGGCTGTACTGTTCCTTCGTGTTTACAACAAATAACACAACTTCGAATAAACCTTTTCACCGCTTCCCGTCCACGCAGTACCCAGTAGCATTCTCGTAGTGTCGTTAAAGTGTCCCTTATACCACTGTGTTTAACAGACTCGTGCGTCTGCCTGATCAATAAACGGGTGAATTCGTGTTTCGCTGGAAGTAGAATGGGGTTCCTCGTCTGCACTGGTAACGGTGCATTGTTGAGTCTCCCCTTACACTTGATAACTCCTTCGTCTAAGAACAGTCCAAACTGTGTAACGTACGTTGTAGGGGTAGAGCTGCGATCTTTACTCAGAAGAAATGCGATCTCCTTGGAGAAGGACAACCTTTGAACTGATGTGATCCACAGGCGTTCAGCTTCCTTTACATCTGTTGCACTTAATCTCATTAGCTCTCTCTCGGTACCCTTCACATGAGTAACTTGATTCTTGAAACACTTGACAGCCTTAATAACGAGAGCAGTTATACGAAGTAATTTTGTTAGATCGTGAAATCGATTGATATCGACTATCTGGTCAATCTTCTTCTCTGGCATGCTGGCTGATGTATTCACAAGTGAGTGAACAGTAGTTGGCGGCGTCTTAACAACTTCCTGAAGCGCAACTTCATCTTCGGACTGAGTCGTTCGATCCTCGGGCCATCCAGATTCAGGAAGGTACAGGAATTTCGGTCCTTTCCACCACGTTTCACACGTTGCGAGGGTTGTGGACGTCGAACAACGAGAGGGCAAATCAGCAGGATTTAGAGAACCAGGGCAATGTCGCCAGGAATCCTTTGTAGTTAAGCTGCGAATTTCTTCGACTCGGTTTTGTACATACTGCTTCCAAACTCTCCGATTCGTAATCCAACAGAGTGTCGTCTCGGAGTCGCACCAGTAAACGATTCTGTGATTTCCTTCAATGGCTGAATTGAACTTGTTCACCAATCGGGCTAGGGATAAAGCGCCTAGAAGCTCTAAACGAGGCGTTGATTGTTCGGTGGTCGGTGCTACCTTTGCCTTGGACGTGGCTAACCTCACCTCGACTCTACCGTCATCGTAACGAGATCGTAAGTAAACCACTGCGGAGTAGGCGCGATCGAAAGCGTCACTGAAGGCATGAATTTGAACTTCAACAGGAGTGGTGCTGAAGTAGCATCGAGGGATTCGTACGGTCTCAAAACATCTTATTTCTTCTAAGACGGATTTCCACCTTCGAAGTAAGGATCCTTGTAGTTCCTCATCCCAGTTGGTCTTGGTCAAACAAAGTTCTTGAAATAGAATCTTCAAGCAAATTGTAAATGGCGATAAGAACCCCATCGGATCGAAAATCTTTGATGAAACCTTTAGAACTTACCTCTTGTTAAGCGGGAGCGATTTGGCGTATTCATATAAACTGGAAAAATGGAAGAAAAGTTCGTCGCTGAGAGTATTCCAGTTTAGTCCTAACACTTTAACGACATTGTTCTCAGTTGTTGAAGGACTATCCAATCCAGTAGTTGTTTTAGCGTAAGATTGATCATCTTCAATTGTGTCATGATCATCCGACGTTGAGTTGCTTTGCGTAACTAAATCTTCTTGAGGCCTTTCAGAATTTGAAATCTCAGACATCACTTTGAGCGAGTTACAGTTCCATTTTCGTAGGTTGAATCCTCCGTCTGCCATGATTCTCTTCGATTTGCGATAAATCTCCAGAGCCTTCTCTTCGTTTCCTAGCTCCAGAAAGCAGATCGTCAACGTAAAATGATTTCTCGAGTAGCGCTGCCATTTCTGGTTCACTTTCTTTATACAAGCGCAAATGATGAACAATTGTTGCTCCAAGTATCGAAGGCGATGGCCGCAATCCAAACAAAAGACGGTTGAATCGAAATGGCATGATTTTAGGTCTGTCTTGCTCTGGGTTATCGAATCACAGGAATCGTAGCATGTTTCGGTCTTCTTCTTTGATGCTCACCATCAGAAAGGCCTTTTCGATGTCTGCAGTAAGACCAATGAGATTACTTCGAAATCTTGATAGCATGTCAAATATATGCGGAATGTAATTATCGCCGGTCTCTAAACAATCGTTTAGTGACAGTTCTTCCTTGGATGATTTCGCTGACCCGTCGTATACTATGCGTACTTTAGTTGTTTCGCGATCCTTTCTGATCACCGCATGGTGTGGCGAATAATGAACCCAGCTCTTGTTAATGCTTGTTTCTTCTTCAGGAACCCTTTCGACGATTCCGGCCTGCTCTTGGTCTCGAATAATCTTGTCATAGTCCCTCAATAAATCTGGATCCCTTTTCAACTTGAAATGCAGTGATCGCAATCGGTTTTCACTCAACTGATAGCCATTCTTGGAAGGTTGAAAATCTTCTTTCCATGGAAATCCAATCTCGTAATTGCGGCCGTTGTGGTAGATTTCTGGCATTCGCTTGTCGGTAGATATTTGCTGTTCTTCGATTCCAACACTCTCAGACTCCCAGAACTTCTTCAAACTCTCAGTCAATTCGTTATCTTGCCCTTCCAACATCGAGTTCCTTTCTCCAGAAATAATCAAGTTGGAAGAAACAACACTGCTAGATGATTGATCGTAAGTTGGTCCAGACAACACCATCCAAATTTGCTGTAAACTGCGGTTGGCCCATGATCGCCCTTGATGAAATCTCCAGTCACAAAGTCCCAGTAGTAATCAGAGCCAATCAAGACATCGATAGATTCGGTGCTGTCAAAGTTGTCTGCAAAATCTAGACCTTCTAAATGGACATAGTCAACTACACTGATTTTGTTTGGCAAAGGAGAACAGATTACTGGGTAATTCAGTGCATAAAGTTCCAATTCCTCGTGACTTCGTGTTTGTAAACACAGCTTTACAACATTGCATTTCTGTTTCCGGTAATTTGTGACCCCGAAGGTGTTGATGTGTAGATTTTCGGAACTGACAGGCTTCAATTTAAGGCGTGAAGTTACGCTCGATGAAACATACGAACGCTGACTTCCGTTGTCGAAGACCACGCGTACAGGAATTGAATTGGATCCGTTGAACGCCATGCAACTTGCAGTTTGAAGCAGCACAGTTCCCTTGGTCATAGAATTCGCAGTTGTCGTCGTAGTTACTTTGGTGCTTTCGTTGTGCGTTTGTCTTAAGTTGTCGTTTCGATTCGGGTTTCTTTGATCTTCCGCTGGCGTGTCAATTCTTGCGCAAATCGATTGATGATGTTTTCCATCGCAGTGTCGACATTTCTTTTTTTTAAAACAGCTGTTCGCTCCATGGCCGGTTTTGAGACAAATAAAACAGCGATTATTCATCCGAAGGATTTCTCTTCGATCTTTCGATTGTCGAACCTTCATGCAAGAGGCTGAATAATGCTCCCCATTGCAATAAACGCATCGAATTTGAAACATTTTGTCTTCCGTTGAAACCAGTGTACTCGCGGTTGGGTTCAATTTTCCCGAATTAGGGTTGTGTTTCCGTCCTGGCACTTCTTGAGCTTTGATTGCTTCGCTCGCTTCTCTCGCTTCGATTTCCCCTTTGATTGTTTCCAACAATTCATCGATCCGCCATACGTCAGAAGTCGAATTTCGCGCGATTTCAAGCCGTATTTCGTTTGGCAGCTTGGACATGATAATCGGTATTAAAAAACTCCCATACTCATGTGACGAAACTCCAAGTGAAGATAATCCTCGCACATGTACGCTGAACTTGTCGTAGAGAAACCGAAGAGACGATGGATGATCACTGGTGCAAGGTTGGAGTTTGAGAATCTCGTCCATGTGCGCTGCAATTATCTGCTGCGGTCTTCCAAATCGTTCTTCGAGAATTTCCACCGCAGAATCGTAATAGATCGTTTTCACTCACGTGACCAAATCCCTGACAACTGTTGCTATGCCGCCATGTTTGTGTACAGACATTGCAAACAAATCGACTGCGTCCATCAAACGAAGATGGTTTTGTGTTTTAGTGTGGGCTGTAGGAATAGAAGTGGACGGGATAAAGGATTGCATTTTGCCAAAGTACCTTCCATAATTGGAAATCAAGGGAAAGAAGCCAGAGAATTATCAGAAGAAAGAAGATCGCGCTGGATTTCGGCGATTAGCAGGGACGACCTCACTGATACCATTTTGGAGAATGATCGGGTGTGTGAGAAGCACTTTGTTTCTGGAAGTGCCGCAAAACCATGGATAAATTCAACGTTGACTTGGTCCAAACTTTGAATTTAGGGCATAATAAGAAGACCAGCCTTAAAGACCGAGAAAAAGCGGCGAAAAGATGCGAGAGGGCGAGGGAACGCGAACTTGTAAAGAAGCCGGCGTTTGCTAAAAGGAAGAAGGAACTTGAGTCTGAGAGGGAAGCGAAGAGGTCAAAACTTACCGAACCAGGGCAGCAAATTTTAGACGTGAACTTCGAGGTCAGCGAAGGAGAAAGTTTAGCGACGTCGACAACCACAGAGAAAGGAACACAAACTGACGCAAAAGTAGTTGTTGACACCGGCACACAATCAGAGGAGCGCGTAAAAGTCGTTCATCTCTTCTTCTGTGCGAACTGGAATTGTCTTTGCAGTACTACCATGGATTGTGGAATAAGCGACAGGAGGATCAGAATTTGGAACTCTCGGTTGAAGATTAGATATTTTCGAATCTAGGTCAGCTTTCATTTTTTTAGCCGATGTAAAATTTATATCCCGGGCCATCGCGTACTCCACGTGGTCTACGTAAGCGGGACAAAGCCACGAGCATAAAACTTGTCCACGCTTCTAAGTAAAACAAAACGCTTGCGATGTGTGAGCAAGATTCCGCTAGCCCAGCCTTACAACCTAGGCAATGAGCAGACATGACTGTTCGTTCTCTTTCTGTGATGATCCAGATAGAAATAAAGAGTCATTCATCCTCTGTGAATGTCTCACTTTGGCTAACACAACAAACTTGTTTGAGATTATGTGGCCTTTCACGCTAGTAATAAACCCCGAAAAGCTTTAAACTGTTGTTGTGTGTAGAAACTCGTCTCTAACACTAGATAGAATAGAAGATCTGTGGATTCTACGGGAGGCAAGCAGTCCGGTTCGAAACGCTTAGCCTCGATGAGAACAGGATCGACTCCAATCGCCGAAATTTTTTCTAAATAACGCTGCTTCACTCGTGGTTCAAGCTTCTTGGCATAATCAGAAAGAGGAGGGCTTTTGACATCGGGATTGCCGCCTAAATTTGCTTCAGCTACTGAATTATTCATTTCTAAAGGCAAAAATTATAGAGGTGACTCACATCTGCATTTGTTATGCAATTCAAAGCTGTACACAAATATGGCAACCGGAAATAGTGTGACGTCACTTGAAAACGATCTATTGGAGGTCGATAGAGTAAGGCCTTGAATGGCTCGGCTTGCGGCACCTTCCAAAAGCGATCTGGATCATGTGTATTTTGTGCACCCCTCGACCGACATATGGATCGACATATCGACCGACACTCGACCGGTGTATCGACCGACTCTCGACCGACACTCGACCGGGATATGGCGGTCGACATATTGGCCGATATATCGGTCGAGTGTTGGTCGATATGTCGACCGATACATCGGTCGAGTGTCGGTCGATATGTCGATCGAGAGTGGTTTTCTGATTGTCGACCGACATGTCAATCGATAGGCCACCGACATTCCGCCGATACTTAGCTGATACTTAGCTACTGGTGACTGTAGCCCGCGTCGCACACGTAATTTAACCTAGGTTAGTAACGTCTGCTGAGCATCGCAGATATCCCTGTTCTACTTCCCGCTTCTCAGAGGCTTCTTTGTATATACAAATCCAGCGTAGTCCGAATGGAACAAAACCGAACCTAAAATCATTCGAACTCAATCGAACCCGATTGGTCGGATTATTTTTTGATTGGTTCGGTAATCGAACAGTATCGAAGTGGAACTTTTCGGCGAGTTCGATTAATCGAACTAGTGAGTTCGATTAGCGAACTCAATTGAACCAATCAAACTCAATCGATGCGATTACTTTGATTTTGTTTGGCTGAAAGACAAAACGCATCCAGTTTCAAGTGAATTGGATAGATCTCCCTCCAGCATGTCTTTGAAGCAGTTTGACAACAGAAATCTTGCAATTAACCCGGAATTGACTAAAATCTTTATCGTTGAAGTGATTTAAAATCGCTAAATTCACGATTCAGTAATACCGGGAAACATGCAAGCACAGGCACTACTTCACGTTGCAAATGTCCTAGTTGGTCGCGGCCATAGTCTGTTACCTTCAGAGCTGGATCTCCCCTTTTCTTCTTAATAAGAAACTTTTCACCGACACTGACGGCGAAGGCGGGCACTAGTGGTAGTCTTTAACTATCGTTTCTAGAATTGTTCACGTTTTCCGCCCTAATTTATTCCTAAATAATTTAGCGTAATTAATCCCTACTCAGTTGGCTTCTTCATTTTTCTAAGACAACGTTATTGCAATTAGGTGCATGGCTCGCCCTGCATTACAGAAAGGGTGTATTCATTTGCAAAATACGGGTTTACCTGTCGCATTTGCCTGTTGGATTTTTTTGTTGTTTTTACGCTTTGAAACAATGAAAAATTCCAATAGGCAACTGCGACAGCTAAACGCGTACCTTGAAAATGATTCAGCCTTTGGAATTCTTTTTTAAAGAGGATATTGTTCAGCAATGTCTTGTAGAAGTCGTTTAAAGCATCCGTTTGGGTGAGTATCACCATACCATCTTCTCCACATGAATTCTTGCAGGTACTCCAACAAAAAATTAAGGTTGCTATTAGCCTTCATAACTTTGAATTTGTTTTTCGCTGAGCTCCAGTTACTTTCGGCATGTTGTGTGTGTAACGGGAATGGAGTGACCAATCCAACCATCACTATACCTCATGGTATGACGTAAAATCATAGGGACTACGCCAGTAAAGGCCATACACCACGACAGCTATGGCGGTGTGAAAAAGTTGCTTAAACGTGAACTCGCGTTTTTTGATTTTTTTATCTTGGTTGTTTTGTCAAATGCTTGCCTAACTCTCCCAAAGTTTAAGTCGTGCAGTAAAAAATCATTAGTGCGATGCATGGGCAAATTCAAGATTTGCTTGTGTTTCATCAGTTCTATTCCAACACCTTGTTATCCTTCATCGTCCTTATCCTCTTTCCTGTCAACTGTATTTTGTGTATTTGGCAGTATTTCACTTGGGTGTCTTACTTGACAACGGCTGAATGATCCGAACATGAAGCCTTCAGAAATTTTAAGGTTGACCACAAAAGGATGAAATGCGCATAACTTATACATCTGACACTGGCAGTCAAGATATTTTGTAAAGGCTTACATGATTCACTACCCCTCGGGATATTTTGTAAAGGCTTACATGATTCACTACCCAGCAGTGGGTAGTGAAGGCAGTCAAAGTTTTTGACTTACATTATACGCAGACAGTCGACCGATATACCACCGACAGTCGACCGATATTCCACCGACAGTCAATGGTCAACGTATCAGCCGTGTCGGCCGCTATATCGACCGACACTCGAACGATATATCGGTCGAGTGTCGGTCGATATGTCGACCGATACATCGGTCGAGTGTCGGTCGATATGTCGACCGATACATCGGTCGAGGGGTGCACAAAATACACATGATCCGCCTAGGCTTGGACCCAAGTCTCTCAGTCTTTACCATGACCGCTAGCAGGAAGGACTTCTACGCATTTTGGGGGCACAGGACACTGTAAGTATTATTGATTGGGTTGCCATGGAAATCCAAGAAAAAAATAATGTAAGTATTTAAGTAAAAATACTGTATTTTACCGCCTCTTATTGATTGGGTTGCCATGGAAATCTGTGAGACCGATTCCAGGTCCTCTGTCGAGGCTGGTGGGCTGTTTTCCAACATGGCTGACTTTTATTTGCATAAGCGCCGCCATTTTGAATCCTTAATTCGACTCCTGATTGGTTGACATTTGTGGTAGCCATTCTCGATTGAAAACAATAGAACCCCATTGAAAAATACCTCCGCCATCTTGGATTTGGAAAACAATAGCATCCATTGTTCTCCAAACAGTAGCCTATTGTCTTTCTCGGCTCCTGATTGGTTACTGGTCATATAAGCCACGTATACTGCTAGTCTTACACATGTTGACATTGAGACGGTTTTCGTACTTGCACGTGCTTGTACCACACACTTGCCCTTAATCGATTGAACACAGCAGTTAAATGTTTTCGCCTTTTTACCCATGCACACAACATGGTGCAACATGGTGCAATTTTCCCTGTTACCATCCCCCCCGGGGCAATCCCCGGGACAAGTCCAGCCTTTCAGGCCCGGGGGTGGGGAATTATCTAAGGCAGGCCTGTCCCGGAGGTAGGGGGCTGGGGCGAATTGAAAATAACTCTTCTTTGAATAAATAACTCCAAAAATGCGTTCCTCGTTTCAAGCCTTCCAGGAGATATTTAAAGGTTGTCGAAAAAACATTCAGTGAATATACCGCCAGAAATAAAAAGAAATAAACATTCCGTTATAGCGTGGACGTAAACTAAGTCTGTACCGGGTCTGTACTCGGACTATTTTAACTAGGTTCTCTGTGTTGCAGCTCAGAACTGCAGACAATGTCTGTGAACGCTCAGGTTCAAAGACTAAAGAAGAGGCTGGAAGAAGCTGAAAGGAAACACGAAGAAAGAGCAAAGGTACGTTATGGTGTTCAAAGGATTTACGAATCTCAATTGCAGCTTGATATATATCACGGATGTCCAAAGTCCGGCTCGTGGTCAAATTTTATACGGGCCACAGCCTCCGTCACAATATTTATCATTTTTGACCTGCCAGCACTGTCGACCAGAGTGTATGAAATACACAGAGCTGTGCAAAATGTAATTTTGTATTACTCGGGTCGGTGCGTCGGATTTTTTGATCCGGCGTCAGAAATTGGGAAAATTGCGCTGTAGGATCTAATAGTTTAGTGTTTCAAAGAATGTCAGGCAGAATTATTGGTCTCTGTGCATTTTCACGTCATCAAATCTGGTCCACTTAGAAGGATGTTTGGAACCATTATATATACACAGTGATGTGTTTCGCAGCCATACCACAAGCTATGCTTACTATAAACGTAAGACCGAAAACTGACGAAAGCATAAAATAACCTACCAGACTACATTAAATTTTGATAAATTGAATCATGATTTGTTACTTTACTTGTCTAATTAGAAATTAGGACATCGCAATTGGTAAAAGGTAAAAAGCGACTCTTTCACAGTCCATCTTACATCGTGCCATGTACTTTATTATCGTTTTTACAGGAATACGACGCATACAAACGGCACATGACAACCTTATTAGGAAAAGAGAAAGAAATTAACAACAAGCTGCGTGTTCTTATTGGCTGATAACCTGAGATTGACAAGTCCACCTTAAAAAGGAAGCGTTATCTGGCATCCATGCCTCAGGTTTTCAAAATATGGATTGTGAATCCAACAGATAAATTGCTTTCTAACGGTTAAGATCCGCCAGAGTACTGATTAACAATAACCAGTTATCCAGTTAACAGGAATCTATAGAGCTCTGGTTTATTTAAAATTTAGATGGTGTTCGTCAAGAGAAAATGAGGTAAGAGAATGCGCATTCCATACTGGGCTCTCTTACTATGATAAGTGGAGAAAATCTGTTTTTAGATCCGGAAATTATTTTAACTGACCAATGGCTGATGTCCTTCTCATCACGTGGTTGTAATTTCCATGCGCCATGTGAAAACCGCGCAGCCATGGAACGAGATATAAATAGATTCTACGCTAAAAATAGATTCTGTTCCCTTATCATATCAGACGGGGTTATGTTCTCTTTCCTCATTTTCTCTTGTGTTTGTACAGTGTTTACCAAATCAAGGAAAAGTGTTGTTCGCGTCTTCTGAATTATTTTTCTTCAGAGCCTGACATTGTTTTATTATGTGGCTGGTTTCCCGAGCAGGCAGGATCTGGATGAGACTAATCGTTATTTCTGATTGACTCCCTCAGTGGGCAGGATGGAACTATCTGGCCAGCTCGGGTTTCCTGATTTGTCCCGTGAAACAAAACAAAACATAATAGCCATATAATAAATCGATTGAGTGACCAAGCTGTAGTTTGGTTAAGATGGAGGGAGATTGGCGCGTTCTTTGTTGCGCAAAAGACAAGTTGGCCAATATGCGCCCATATTGACCTCACGTTTGGTGAATATCGCATATCAGTATAGGGCCTCAAGAAAATTAAACTTACGCGTTTAACAACATATTTTGTTTTGACATGGTGAAAGTTTTAAGAAGCTTGTATTGTATATATCAAGCTAGGTCATTCTACAACTTTTTTTCTTCACAACGCGATACTTCAGCCATTACAAATGGTAAATCATTCGCTGCCATGGTAAATCCTTCTCTAAAAGGTCTATTCAGATAAGAGAATGGGAATCATTTTGATTCTTGTGAGTTTTGTTGTTCCTTAGAGGTCTCGAGTATTCGTTGACAGAGCAAATAAAACGTTTTCTCCTCATCGGAGAATGCACTGACTATACTATCCAAGGAATGAAACAACTCCGATTTCTTGGCTTCTAACTCGCTGAATCGTGATTCCCTCACAGCTTTGGTGTAACGCACAATTTTGTTCTTACGAGGATGCTTCGTTTTCTTCATAATTTTATAACCTTTACTCCTCCTTTTCATTCTGAAAAAAACGTCGCTGATCTTATCGAAGTAGGATTTTCTTCGTCTCTTTTGCTTTCTCGCAGCTTGAATGCCTTTGCTTATTGAGTCAAAATCAATGTGATGTGTGTTTCCTGTATCAAAACTTTGTTTGTCTCCACCATCGAAGGACGTCAAAGGTGACCTCTCCTTAGCCTTTGACTGTTTCACCGCTTGGCTTATCGCATCGAAAAACTTTTTCCCACGCTTAGTGTTATGGTGGTCGTCTTCATCTACGAGCCGATAAAGCTCGCTGTGTACGACGGTATTTCTTGCCTTTGCAAGCGATTCATTCACTGTAGCGATTAAGAAATTCATGCCCATGATGGTAAGGCTTGCAAGAAGAAAACCGGCAAATATCCTGCCGAAAGTTTGGTTCGCTTCTGCTAAGTCGTTAATCGGCCTAGCCTTGACTCTTCCCAAGATCAATTCAAGTTGAAAGTACACCCCTTTGAGAAAAGACGAATAACGTTCAGTACCATTTCCAAAAATTAGAACCCCAAAGTGCAGGAAAGCCATGAACCCAATGGATAGAACTATGGAAAACGAGACCAGAAGCCTGAATGATATACGCAACGTTGTTGAAAAAACGGCAACGTGATCATTAAAACGAATAAGACGTAACAGTTTTAGGGTAACTAGAAAAGTCAAAACTCCGAGTACAGCGTTCTCTGCCTCCGCCCAAGTTATTGCTTCTTGGAAACTCACGTTTGCGTAAACGTTTTCTTGTAACTTTCGAACCGTTGACGACGTTTTTTGTGATCTCATAACGTACAGGATTACAGCTAAAAACGACACGAGAGCTTGAAGAATCTCCAGCCAATTCCAAATGGATTTGAAATATCGCCTTCTTTGTCGAAACACTTTGTAACATTCTATACCAAAGTAAACAAGCACAAAGGCGGTGAATAAAAGAATGCAAATCAGGTAAAACTGATGGGTTCTCGTTTCCTTGGAATACAATGAAATTACTTCAATCCTCTGAAATGGTTGTCCAAATCCCGTTGGTTGAATTTCGTAGAAGTAGGTTCCGACTGCTAAGAGATTGACTGAGGGGTTGAATGCCGAGAATTCTACTAGGACTGCTCGAGATTGTCGGTCCAACCAGCGTTGGCTCGCTAAAGTCTCGGTAATCCCGAAGCCTATTGAATTTTCGTAACCAAAATCGGAAACAAATCCACCTCCTGGGTAGAGCGCAAATTTCCCCCACTTCGGTACACTGTCGGTTTCTCCCGATTCTTGGTACCTCCATGGCTTAGGGCAAAGTCGGAAAAGTTCGTCTGTATTCGTGACATTTTCGGTTGACATCCATCCTGGCTTACTGAAAGGCGTTGTATCTTCATTGTCGTTCGAATAGAAATCGTAGCACTCGGGGAAATACGGTTTCATGTAATCCAAAACTTCACAAGGCGCTGAAAATGTTATGAAAACTATTAGTACAAGTCTCTTTGGATAGGTGACTAAATTTCTCAAACCCGTAAATACGAGCTTACATTAACACGCTATTTTATTTTACTACGAAAATATTAGGCTTTCCCGCTACCAAGGGCCCCTGTACCAAGATGCCTAAATATTGTGAGAATACAACGCTCTCGAGAGCTAAAATGTCTCAGAAGTGTTGTTAGTATATTTAATTGCAATTAAGGATTAATTTCACGCTTATTTTCAAAGTTTTCACAAAGCTGCTTGAATCACGAAGTGAATACCATGAAAATGTAAGTGCAATTGAATCCTTAATGCACGAAAGAACAATTTGTGATTACTCATTTGTCACCTAAAAAGTAAAATTATTGAGGAAAGGTCGTTCTTTGCCGCGACACATAAAAACCAATTTAACTGACCACTTGGTTTAATGTCATTTTATTCTTAAAACTACGACAAACACGGTTCCTAGTCGTTGCTGCCAACAGAATATCAATAATAACGCTTCGTTACTGAGCAACTGTCAACCAATCAGGATAGAGTAATCATGCCCTCTTGATTATCAAAAGTGACCTTGTGACCACGAAAAAACGCCCTCTATCTCAGCCAGTCAGCATTTAGCAATGTTGCCCCGGCTGTAATAAGTATAAAGGCTTCCTAAGATGAGATGTCTGCTGAGTGTTGGCATAATAGTAAGCCCTGGCAAGCTAAGTTGTCCCTTAACTACTAAAAGCATAAACTAAGATGTGTCCTAAATGTAAGCATTGATAGAATCAGAAAACCATGGGACTTCAGTGAAACGTGTAATGCGCATTCTCAGCTTTTCCAGACTCGATATTTTCCAAGTACCATATTGGGAAACTGCTTGCCCCAGTCATTGAGCTTGTTGGTATTGTCCTATACTTACCTGACGCGCGCGGTGATGGTGAAACGAGCATTGCACCTACCGCTTGTAATCATCCCCGTTGGGCCGGTTACATCCCTAAGTGTCATCTGAGGGAGTTTTTGGCCGATAGCCTTGTGGCTTGGTCGTTCTCCTCCTTCGGAGTGTTTCGGGTTGAGTTCATTGCACTTCGGGCTCTTTCAAGTATCACCATGTCGCTCTGCCATTGCACTGGTCATAGCACTATTAAACCCGGGCAGAGGGCGCCGTAAAAAAAAAAAGCAAACAAACTTCCGCAGCGCCTCGTGAACAACATGCATTTACGGCAACGACCATTCCGCCGGCTGTTGAGTACGTCATGCTACTAGGCCAATTTGATTGGTTCATTTCGTTTCTCTTGGTTTTTCAAATATGATACTTGGTAGATCGATTGTGGGAAGCTGTGGTTAAAGACATTCAAATGCACTTACACGATTCAAGGCATATAGGTTTCTACTGAATACAAAGCCATCTTTTAAAACACTATCATGATTGTTGATACAACCCCTTGTGGTAAACAAACAGAGCCATGCACGAGAAAATTACTATGTGTATGTCAAGTATACTCGAAGATTAAATGCAGGAAACTTTCCCAATTCTTGATGAAACACCATCTCTCGTATTTAAAATGTGTTATTAAGTCGCATTAGAACTCACATGGCTTGATTCTGATCTGCCTAGCCCGTGGCATTCCAACAAGGATCGAGTGTTTGTTACCGATGTAGACGCTTTGGTTCTCCGACTCTCCGTTGTACCATGCACCGACATACACACCCGGCAGGAATATCCTGTATAACCAGTCCCAAAGTTTTGAGGTGCTTGAAACCTGCGTAATGTAAAAAGAAAGTTACCATCGCATAAGGATTTTGTAGTGACAATGGAAAATGAGGTAAGAGAACACATCTTCCATACTGGGTTCTCTTACTACGATAAGGGGACAGAATCTATTTTTAGATCCGGAAACTATTTTAACTGACCAATGTTTGATGTCCTTCTCATCACGTGGTTGTAATTTCAATGCGCCACGTGGAAACCGCGCAGCCATGGAAGGAGATATAAAGAGATTCCATGCTAAAAATAGATTCTGTCCGCTTGTCATATCAGACTGGGTTATGTTTCTCTTGACCAAATTGGATAGCAGATGCTACGTGCACTTTTAACGCATAAGTCAACTTGAACCTTTTTTTGGCCGCGTACTTTAAAGGGTTAATATTGCTTTAGCCCTTCCAGAAAACAGGTTATTTCTATTTATGAGATTCCCTACCTTCTAATGCGAAGAAAGTAGGAAGAAATAGTATGATATGCACTTTAATCAAAATAAGGCGTGTAATCAGGGATAATTTTCTCAATTAGACCGCTTGCATTCTCTTTTTACTCCTGATTCTTTGTGCACGATACACAAACTATCACCGTAGAAGCGGCGAGTGGTGAAGCCGCGAGGCTTGAGAAATGCGGGCACTTTTAAGGCCTCTCAACGCCGTCTGCTGTTGCGTAGAATGCTGGACATTACATCTCCGAGCTCTTAGGTTTCAAACGTTTGCGGAAAAATGTCCACAGACCCTCCCCCGTCCCCAATAAGTAGGAAGCCTTACAGCTGCTTACACTTGCAAATGTTGGTAGACCATCTTCAATAGATCTTGTCATCGTATGTCGATGATCATTTCGATCTCCATACAACACCATCATCAGAAGAAAAATAAAAACCAAATAGAGAAGGAGTTCCACGAAAAAGCGAGAGGTGTTCTCTTTTTTCGCCTGACGTTTGCGCATTGTTTCCACCTCTGATAGTTTCAACGACCACAGTTTTCCTTGAGAAACAACGTATTTGTCTTCACCATTGTGCGCACACCATTTGCCTTTAGTTTTCTTGCTCCTTAAAATCGCTGCCACAAATAACGCTATGAAAAATACTTTAATAGGCTCCGTAACAGCAGTGTCTTGAGCGAACGATACAAACATTGAGGCTAGCCATTGCTCGCTTACGCTCCTGCCCCAAACGAGACTATAGAATATGGAAAACGTCGCGGACACAGCGCACGTACAGAAACAAAGAATCCAGGCGGCATACCCGAGCCATCTTCTTTTCGAGCAAGCAGGCGTCTGATCAGACGTTTTCTCAGCTACCTTTTGAAACAAGAACGCAATAAGTAAGTTAACAGGCGCAACGATAAGTGCGCTTTCGATCCCAACAACGACCTGTCTCCAAGAAAATTTCAGTGGACCGACTTGAATAGTTTGTTCTGATTTCCCTTCGATGCGATAGAACATTGCGTTCGCCAGCATCGCTGAGAGCATCACTGAAAGACAACACGAAGCACGCTGCACTCTAGTGAACCGACTCCTGGATGGTTTGGCCAAGACGGACACCCATATGTGTTTTTCTGTAAGTCCTTTCCACCACCTTCGCATAACGTCGTAATTAAAGTCTGTTTGATTTAATGACGACCCGAGAACACGCTCAATCCTCCCGTCACCTCGTTCAAGAGCGAACCATTGACTGCTTATGAAGGTCCAAGACTGGTTGCCAGGCCGGTCCACCACCACTACATCCTCCAAAAACCACGACGGGCTCTCCCCCGAATTGTCATGTCCGATCCGCACACCGTGCAGGACACCAAGACATTTGCTGACTTTGACGGTAAATTCGTCCGTATTACCTCTACTGAATAGTAACTGACGGTCGTAGGCCTCATCGCTGAGTTGTAAAATCCCACTGCTTCCCTCTGATCCGTACATCTCCATCGCTATCCTTGCTGTGGAACCTGAATTCCTCCAAACACCCGTCGAGATGATGATTTCATATTCGTACAAGTTGGCAGACTGCGTTGAGAGTTCCACTGGCGGACAATTCTGAAAATGTAACCAAAATAGTTATTTTGTGATATGGCTGGTTCTGCGAGAGAGCAGGATGAGGCGAATCACTGACTTCTGATTGGCTACACAAGTGGCAGGATGGACCTATCTTGCACGATCAGAAAGCTACTCCAGCAATATTCACTGTGGTGCTAGATGCACTTCAGCCAATTCAAAAAAAGGTCTGAGTATTGAAGATTTCCATTTAGCAATTTTGGAAAGGATTCCGCTTCCCTTAAGAGCCACAAGTGACAGTCTTGAGAACCGCCAGGAGCCCATGGGCTGTTGGGACCGCTCTCTGTATTTAAAGTAAACAAATGTTTGCAAACAATGTCCTAGAGATTCACTTGATAATGCAAGTAAAAATCCAAACAGAGCAACTCACTTTTCTGTAATCTTCTTTGTCCATTCTTCTTGCAATGACCAATACACTACAATAGGCCAAGACAACCACGGCTACTGTAATGATAACAGCCACGTTTCCAGTGTCGGGAATTTTCTTAAACTCGATCAGGATTTGATCAAACTCAATGGGACTTGGTGCAACTAACAGGCCACTACCAAAGGACGTGAGATGGTCGCAAGAGCAGTTCATGAATCCGTTGAATGTTGCCGACAAAACCTGATGACCGGAAATTAATATATCAGAATTTACAGATTGTAAATGAGTTACTTAAGCCGCAAGGAGAAGCAATGACGTTTACGCCAATGAGTTGGATTTCGGACCCACGTAGTTTCAGAAACCAATTGCAATTAGGCTTAATCCAGTATTAAATAGAGTATTACCCTTTATCATTGCTTAACCCTGGATTAGCACCGTATTGGCCTTCAAAAGCCCCGGGTGGATTTCGGTATCAATATTCCACACTTTAGTTTTGGAAGAAGTTTTTACGCATTAAAATGCTTGTTTGGGATTTGACTCACCAAAATTCTATTGCGTGCATTGTACTCATTGATATCAATAATTGACCAATCACCTTGCTCAACTTACTCTGATTTTGAAATAAAAGGGTGTTCTGCCATTGATCGGGTTCGACCCGCTGGAAACTGTTACAACTTTGTGGAATGAATGATTAACACTTGCGATTCAGATCTCCTTTACGAGGATATGAGTGTTTTAAGCCGTTGTTGAGGTGAAGTAAGTTTGTTTCTTATATAGGTAAAGACGCAAATGTATCATCGCTGACTTTGACAAGCCTTTTACTCGGCATTAATTGCAGAACTGAGCATGAAAGTCTAGGCCATCGCGTCATCGATATATTCGCGTGTTCAGATGGCAAACTGGTCATTCAGTTTCCGGTTGTAGTTTTATATGAATATTACAAGTGGTGTATTTTCCAGTACGAGAACCATGGGTTAATGATAAGTTAGGTTATTAACTTTTTTTACAGTTTGTTGCGGTTACTTACTTCGCAACCGTCAGTTGTCCACGTATTCCGTTTGTCAGACCAGTACACACAGCTTCCCTGTATCACCCTCAGGGTATAGTTTTTGTCAGTGCTAGCATCATATTTGGGAATAATAGTTTCGTTTTTGTTCCTGGGTGGAGTGGGAGGGGGATCTTTCACTTCAACACAAGAACGCTTCTGCCGCGCTTGACCAAAGCAGGACCGCCTAACTCTAGTTGAAGGTGTGACGCTGCTGTTAGAGATTTTCACAGCCAGGAAATACTTGCCGGGTTTAACAGCAAGTGTCTGAATTGGCTTTCGGGAACCACCGGAAATGCAATCAGGTCGGACTTTACTTCCGTCATGCGCAATTCTCCACACGCATCTTTCGTTCCTTGTTACAGTACCGTTAAGTTCATAAATTTTGGACGTAGGCCGCTGGTTGTATCGCAGGTAGAAAATCAAATTGCCATTTTTGTCAGCTGGGTTCAGCTCAAGCTGTATTAAAGTGTTCTCGTATTTCACGTGAATTTCGTGAAATCGTGGGTTGTCGGATTTTGTGAAGAATTGAGGATTTTCGGCAGATTCTTTTGCCGGTTTCAGGGGTATGGATATGAACAGGCCGGAGGGGAGATTTGAAGCCTCTATCAATCTGTGTGCGTCGTTTTTCAGCTCTAAAGACAGAACATCGGAGTTCACTCGCTCTCTGGTTTCGTTCCACGTAAAAGGGTTAAATGGCATTGACAGCAACTGAAAAGCAAAAAAAGTGACAGGCATGGCTTTGAAATATCCGTGGTACGCTTTGCGATCGATGTAACTACAACGATGGACTATCTACTTTTAACTATAGCTCAATGTTTTTTTACTGATTCAAACAGAACCGTAAAACTATGGGAAAATATAGATAAATGCCTTTAGGAATAATGTTATCGTTTTACACTAAGAATCAATGCATACAAACAAATTCAAAGCAGAAATAAAGGCCAATAGGGGAAAAGAAATGCATTTTGTACCAGCTTCTAACAAAGCAGAAATAAGGGCCAGTAGGGGAAAAGAAATGCATTTTGTACCAGCATGTTACAGAAGAACTGAAGACAAACACACGCTAAACCAGGGAAATGCTAAAATAAAAAGTAGATTTCATCCTTGGTTTAATTTTATTTTGATTTGATCTTATCAATTAGCATCAGGAGAAAGTGAAAAAAAAGAGACTCTGGAAAGCGAAGATTGAGCCTTTTTTATTTTAGACAAATAATTTATGACAGTGTAAGATAAGTTATGATAATTCAGAATAATGTATGTTAGTATAAATACTCGGGTGATTATACAAAGTCGCGCGCTCTGATTGGTTCGCTATCTGAGTGGTTCTCGGATTATCAGCCGACAATCACCTCGACAAACAAAATGGCTGCCAGTCGTTCGCGCACTTTTGATGAAATAAAATATTTTCGTGTTGTACAGTGCTTTTTCTTTTCTTTTCTTTTTTTTTTGAAATAACCACCTGTGTATTTATACTAAAACAATTATTCGCCTCAGGCTGATTGATTATCGACGAATTCTTCCTCTCGGTGAATATTTACCGATAATCACTTCGCCTTCGGCGAACAATTGTTAAATAATGAACCAAAAACGATTGCTACTGAACTAGCAGCAAAATTGAACGACAACACATCACTGATAAGAGTTCTACCTGTAAATCCACAAAACTTGTGTCCCTGGTTAAGGGTTCTAACACTTCTTTTTCAGTCGGTAAGACAAATCTTCCTTCTCCTCCTTTTATGTTCAGTCCAGCCATCTTACCAGGCGAACGTCGCTGCAACGTCATATGCAAATTCCTGGCCTGAATGGTAACCACGCCTTCATCCGGGAGCCACAAAGTGAGCACTGACTCCCCCACAATGCTGGCAAGCTCCATGCTTCGCTCGACCAGATTCTTTCCCTGGCGAATTTATTTTGTTACTAAAAAGTAGATTTCTTTCACCTATTTTCTGTAATATTGTAACCTAAAGTAATGAACTAATTCTCCCGACTGAGCAGTTGTTGCCTAGTCCCAGAATTTGGAAATTGTTTTCGCTCTCTGTGATCTTGTATTAATTAAATATTTTTTGGTCTGAAATCAAATGCGCGATTTCAAATATCGAAGGTGCGCGAAGCGCGAGTTCGATTTGAAATCACAAGTATAATTTCAGACCAAAATTGCACGACACAAAGTTCAATTACCACTTCAGTACATCGCACAATTTAATATTCCTAATACAGGATTTCTGTTTGTCAAGTGCCAATATTTTATTGTAAATTTGATTGGTTGTTTTATTTTTGTGTTTATTCTCATTGGCTGATTTAGATCCTAAAATAGTGCGATTCGTGAATAAATCACACTGCTATGGGCCAATAAAATTGCAGGGATCACCTGTGAGTTTAAAATGGATGTGATAAATGCAGTAATCAGCCTCGCGAAAAGCGCGCAAGAATTCGAATGCTTTTGTCTCCTAAATGGTGCTGAAAATTGTCCAATCAGATTTCAAGAATTACTTTGAAAACTTACCATCTGTGGGGTCTGAGTGGCTGGAAACTGTTTCTTTTTAAATAAATTCGAACGTGCGTTTCTCGAAAGACCAGAACATTTTCGGCCCAATCCAGAGCAAAATTAACGCAATAATTTAGGAACAGAGATTGTTCTGACCATTAGCCTTTCTCACAGGGCAACACTTAAAAAAGAAGAGAGTAGAAAGACTGGTTCATATTTTTACGATTTGCTCCTGGGGTCTGAATGGAGTTAGGCTCCTTACCAAACCAGTGGCTCAATAGAACTGGTTTGCCAAGTCTTATAGTTAAAAAGCGAAAAAAAACGAACTATAGAATTGCACATGTTTTACGTTTCCTACTGACCGTCAGCTACCAATTGCTGCTTCTCTTACAACGTGAATTGATAGTATTTTGTATCATTATATCTCTCAGTTAGTACGCGCGCTGTGATTGGTCAATTCAGGGGGCAGTACTTCACGGCCCGCTAGATTCAAAACTTTGTTTTGAATCTAGCGGATTTATGGTCCGCGCGCTTCACGCTTGGGCCATAAATTCGAGCGGAAAAACTCGGTTAGTAAGAGGTATTTATTTCACTTCTTTCCGTACTTGAGTTCCAAAACGAGATCCAAAATCTCCCTTCGCGATGAATGATCCTGCCTTCAAAAGGTTGTGCAGACAATACACTAAGCTTTCCGCTGACTGTGTGATCAGCAGTAGGACAGTCAGTTCTTTCCTATGGGCTGTGGCATTAAGCAATGAGGTCATCTGGCCGATGGCGGAAAGTGACGAGAGCTGGAACAAAAAGTGAGGCATTGAAATGAATATATTATGTAAATGAGAAATAATTATACGTTTGGTAAGAACTTGAATTTCAACCTACCATTGACGTCACAGAGGCTGCATCGGGCTCTTGTGTAGCAGACCCAATCACAGATGAACTTTGCATGAGTTCTGGAATGTTCTTTGCAGGCTGTTGAACTATTTTTTTGATGATAAAGTCTCGAATCTAAAGAGAAAATCAGATAAAGCGCTCAGATCGGTTCGGTTTTCAGCCATTTTTTTTGCATACCAACTACATTTATAGTTTGCTTTTTTCTCTTTCTACCAGCAATGTTGTAAACAACGCCGGGCACAAAGAAAGTAAAGTTCTGAATTCTGTCGGTTTTCTTGGTAACCGATGTTAGGTGAAACCAAAAATCCGAAAGTCTTGAAACGTGTAACGCGCGATATCAAACACCGAATTTCGCCGAAATAACTTCGGTGGATGTCATATTTTTGGCTCCCTTCTTGGTGTTTGGTACTTATGTAGTGATGAAACTCTTAGTGTCGTGTTTGATGATATGTGATGAAACTCTGTATCTCGTGTTGATTGTATGTGAAGAAATACTACGTGTCGTGTTGACTGTGTGTGGTGGAACTCTATATCTCGTGTTGATTGTATATGATGAAACTCTGTATCTCGTATTGATTGTGTGTGATTTAACTCCGTATCTCGTGTTCACTGCTTGTGATGAAACACTTAGTGTCGTGTTTGATGATATGTGATGAAACTCTGTATCTCGTGTTGATTGTACACGATGAAACACTGTCGTGCTCGATGATATGTGATGAAACTCTGTATCTCGTTTTGATTGTATGTGATGAAACACTTTGTATCGTGTTTGATGATATGTGATGAAACTCCGTATCTCGTGTTGATTGTACACGATGAAACACTGTGTCGTGCTCGATGATATGTGATGAAACTCTGTATCTCGTTTTGATTGTATGTGATGAAGCACTATCTGTCGTGTTTGATTATATGTGATGGAACTCTGTTTCTCGTGTTGATTGTATGTGATGAAACACTTTGTATCGTGTTTAATGATAGGTGATGAAACTGTATCTATATTATGAAACACTAGCTCGTGTTTGTTGCATGATGAAACTCTGTATCTCGTGTTTGATGGTATGGAATGAAACAATGTATCTGGCGTTTGATGATATACGACCAAACTCTGTAGCTCGTGTTGATTGTATGTGATTTAGCATTGTGTATCGTGTTTCATGATACCTGATTAAGCTCTATCTCTATCTCATGTTTCATGGTATGCGATGAAACGCTGTGTCTCGTGATTGATGAAAAGTGATGAAACTTTGTATCTCGTGTACGAATGTATATGATGAAACACCGCACCTCTTGTCTAATCCACTGGAGCCGAAATGAATATGACGAGCGCCAAGGTACAACACGCAAGAGATCGAAGCACTATGAGGTTACTTACGATACATTAAGTGGTACCTTTGTCTTCTCTTCAGGACCCATTTGAGAATCACCTGCAAGCACGTCTAGCACTATGTTTGCTAATCTTGCCACTTTGCTCAAATCGCCTTCATTAAATACTTGATTTAAGAAACTGTCATTCGATGTTACAAAGTTGGTGATGTTTTCTGGACTTAAGAGTGCTGATGGCGTCACCTGAAAAAATTGACAAATGCAATTAACTCATTTTAAGGTCCTACTTATTACAACTCAGTGGAGAACAAAAGCATGCAATACGCAGGGTGACCATTCTTTTGTAAAGCTACTGAACAGTACTGTACTGTGGTACTGTTTCTTTTACTATACAGTGTGGT
Source organism: Ricordea florida (assembly GCA_949710005.1). Classification (NCBI taxonomy): domain Eukaryota; kingdom Metazoa; phylum Cnidaria; class Anthozoa; order Corallimorpharia; family Ricordeidae; genus Ricordea; species Ricordea florida. The sequence continues at coordinate 6,123,179 of OX453279.1, read as the reverse complement.
TCTAACTTTTTCATCTGTGGATCAAACCATGCAGTGTGACCATTTTTTGGAAAGCTTCTGAACGGTACTGTGTAGTGGCGCATTTAGTTTGGACTGTGTGGGTTGTTTCTATGGACCCAACAATACGAAATATTGCTATTTTTATTTATATCCCGGTTAGTCTACACTCAGCATTACTCCATAAAATCTCTCCATTATAATTAGCATTACTCATCATCCTACTATCAACCTCAAGACTCTTCAGATCGTTAATTGAGAGAAACAGCCCTCTACCTGTACAGATAAGTGCAGATCTGGAGCTGAAGCACCATATCTGTCTGTAATAACAATGACAAAATCAAGCAGATAGTTATTGGTGATATTTCCCGGAGGTAACCAAGATATTACAGAACTATTCGTCCCATAAGATATCATGCTGTATAGACCGCTTCTTAGTTGATACTGGAACTCATATGTCAGGGGATGGTTGTCGCTAGTCCAGTTGCTACAGCTTAAGTTAAAGCTTGTGGTTAATGATATTCCAGTCGATGGTGTCACGGTACAATTCCCACCGTAGGGGGGTAGGGCCGTGACAATGTCTTCAGCTGCCATTCCTGGCAAACCTTCCGTTGTCTTAGCAACCACAACCAAGCGATATAGCTTCCCGCCGTCAAGTTTGTTTTCTTTTATAACGATGTTACTTGAGTCGAAGGGCGTTTTTGTTAAGAGATGGAGATCGTTCCTACGTTTCCACTCAGTCTCGTCCCGCTGTTTCGCTTCGTACAGTAACCATTCATATGACGTTATATTACACCGCCCTGCGCACTGTGTAACAATGCTTAGTTTGACTGAGGGGCTGATCTTGCGGCGACAGTTAATCTGACAACTGAAACGAAAAAACGAATGAAATTGTTCGCTTTCTAAAACGTTTGAAATTTGTAGAACTAATGTCAAATAATCCCCACGGCATAATGAACGCTTTAAATTCATCTAATTCACCTCCATTTACAAGCTACAATCTCTCCATCAATAACACAACTACAAATTTCCTATATACACTGTTCCCGCCCGAGATCAGTATTTTACTTGAAAATGTTTCATTGTTATTTCTTATGTATAGGGACATGACGTACTAAGTTTTCCTCTTTCTTGTACTCGGTTTAGAGAGCGCAATTTTTTCGTTCTGTAACATTTTGGTTGGGCAAGGATTACAGAGGTTGGTTTAGAACCCAAAATTGTTGTCGTGTGAGACAGTCCGACTTGCTATGGAGTAGCGGCAACATACACGACACACACGTCACAATCGCTCTGGCAAAGGGCTAACGCTGGAAATATCGGAATACCCTTAATTCTACAACGCCGGTACGTCTTATTTTACCTATTCGATCGATAAACCATTTTGTCTTTCACTTTTCCACTGTGGTAACAACTCCTGTATTGTCAAAAATTGCCAACTCCGGAAGAAAGAGAAAACTAGAGCTTGTCAGAGAAAATTTGGTAAATTATTGAGGCTGGAAAGGAAACCAATAAGTTGAAAAATAAAAAAAATTACTGATTTTGTCTTCAGGTTTGTTCTGCAGCATTTTGTAATAATGATGTATTTAGTAATAACTTACGCAGTTTGTAATAACCATTGTGACATTTTGTAATGATGTGCGCATTTTGTAATGAAGGGTGCAGCATTTTGTAACAAACCAACGTACACATTTTGTAATAAGGGCTGCAGCATTTTGTAATAATCGTCGGTCTACGCAATTTGTAACAATGTCTGACGCAAATTGTAGCAATGTTATTTTTAACAGGAAAACATCCAAAGAACCAAGAAGAAAGAAAAAATACTGTTATTCAATTAGCGGCTAGGACGCGTAAATGCAATAATAAAGCTCATTGTAAACTATAAGAGTACAAGTTTAAAGGGACTTTTGAACACGGTGTACCAGTGTTCAGTTACGAATTTTTGTGTTTTAAAACCTGGTTTAACTAAACATGTTTAGTTGGTGTGAATGAGACATTAGTGATCACCTGTAACTCAAAAACGTGAGCCAGCAATCAATTGAGATACGCATGGGACAATGTGGAAGAACACACTTGATACCAGTCAGCAGTTACATTGTTTTAACAACTGTTCAAGGAATCTTGCTGAGTCAGGGCTTGACTTACCGTTGCGTTATTTCTGGAGGATTTCCTGGCACAATATGAATAACTTGAATGGCGGTGGAGTAGCGATAATCTTTAGACACGAGCAGTCGGACAAGATGGGTCATGTTTATCACAAAAGAAGAAACGTTCAACGTAACAATCCTGCCATAATAGGTCGAGGACGAATTCCACAGATCCGCTTCAGGACTGAACGAAACATTTGTAGTTGACAGATTACCGGTGTAGTTTCCAAAGACTAGGAGAGACCAAGTAAAATTCATCCCTTTGTATTCATCTGCTCCAAAATCCTCCGGGTCATACGAGAGAGACGCATTCAATGTTATGTTTTTGTTCAATCCTCGGACAATCTCGGCTCCATCGGAGATGATCGCCACAAGGTCGGGTTTCCTGGTGCAGTAATTCCCTGACGCAATGTAGGATAGGTTGGATATTATTATTTTTAGTCAGTGAGCAATGTCTCGTACAACTACAGACAATACGTTATGGGGTCAAGGGTAATCATAAAGGCTGCATCTTTTCCCAATATGAGTGGTTTCCAAACTGTGCTATCTTGGTCTGGCTATTCCGTAAGAGTGTAATTGCACAGCTTGAAGACCAAACTACATTCAAGGTATATAGCCAGTAATATGAAACCAATCACATCAAAGTAAGACTACAGACTCTACAAAATTCCCTACTTTACTTGATACAACCAGTGGAGATTTTTTTTATGCTGTGTTTGGAAAAATGTGATCAGTTTATAAGAGGGGCTTGTGGTGTTGTATGTGTTGTTTCTGTTATGGCGCGATTTCATATTTTAAAATTTGCTTCCTCTGTTTTCAACTCATCATCGTGCATTACAATACCCCAAAACAAAGGAAAATGTGATTTAGACCAAGGACAAAATTGAACTGCTAAAGGCGTGCGATTGACCAGTTGTCTTCCTAAAGGCACACGTTTGATTTCGTCCATAATAATATACATGCAAAAATTTCAGCATGCTCATTGGCTGAGAGCACGTCAATTAATCCCAAACAGTGCAGAAAATTGAAATTGAGTGCAAAAAGTTGAAATTGAGTGCAGAAAGTTGAAATTAAATTTTTGCATGTATATTATTAACAAGTAATCACATGATTTCTCGTGCAATTTGGGATAAATCAGCACGCGTAAATTTTTCAAAGACTACAAATTGCACTCGCCCTACGGGCTCGTGCAATTTGGTTAGCCTTTGAAAAATTTACTGATTTATCCCAAATTGCACTCGAAATCATGTGATTACCTATACAAATACTCCACTTTTCCTTGTATTTTCAACAAGATATTTCGTCCGAACTAGTAATCGGAAAGTCATGGTTTCGACTCGTATTTGGAGACCTCGTATTTCCTTTTCCCGAATTTGCCTGTGACAGCGCTTAAAAACACAGCTTCCTAAAATTCACCATACTCATCATGCATCTTCCCTCTTCATTATTTCACTAGTCTTTCACTTTTTAAACATTTAAAACTTAGCAGTACGCAGTGTGTTTGTTCCATGAACCTAGTTTAATGGCCTTGCTCCCACGAGTCTCCTACAGCTCAGTGGTAGAGCGTCGGAACTAGCAATCTCGGAAGGTCGTATGTTCGACTCCTATTGAAAGAACTCGGATTTGCGTTATCCTAGTTGCCTGTAACAGTATGGTAAAACACATTTTTCACGATAATATTTTTTTCACGTTTTCACGTTTTTATAGTTTATATTTCACGTTTTTTATATATATTTTTTTTCATGTCTGAGTTTTTTTTTTTCTCAGGCTTTAACTTCACAGCTGCTAAAGTTGTGTACATAACTGCGATGATCAATCAATGTCATTACATATTACTCCTCAGTTCAAATATATGGTCTTTCATATATATTTACTTGCAATATTATTTCATGTTGATGTAAAATTATGTCTCTACAATCTTGCTCCAGGCTCAAAATATACGATCTACATTATTTAACAACCCTCTAACTTTGACATTCAAATCCTTGCAGTATGCAGGATGTTTGTCCCAAGAACCTAGTGTAATGGTTTTGCTCCCATGAGTCGCCTATAGTTCAGTGTTAGAGTGTCCTAACTAGTAGCGGAGCTCCACAGCGGCTCGAAGAGCCGCAGAGCGGAGCCCCATAACTACCGTGCGAGGATAGAAATTGAGAAAACCATGCGTTTGAGTTTTCATGGTTACTATCAGCTATTTCAACTCGGTTATTTCGAATTCCCCACTATTTCGAACTCGTCGTTCTTTACCTACATCTTAAATCAACCCCGTTATTTCGAACTTGTCAAAAACAGAATACGTACATAAGTTTCGCTCCGACGAAGGGCTAACGCTCGAAACGTCAGCACCTCCCTTATACCTTACGGTGGTATAACTTACTTAATCAACTCGTTTGATTTATCCAGTTTCCACGTACATAAGAGCACAGCTGGAAACGTATTGCATTTTATTCGAGTTCGTGTTGCATAATCAATGACTTAACAATGCCAGTGACTTACGTGCATTGTCCCTCTGAGAAACCAGCTGTGTTATTTAATTACAAAACAAAACTTAGGGAGCCGAGATTCGATGGCAAACAAGCCAGTTGTCATTCACGATTGTTAAAAGTATTGGAAAAAAACCGAAAACAACAGAACATTCAAAGATTTTTCAATGCAACAGCATCTGCTGATTTATCCGACATATAATTACTGTATTTTATTTAATCAGTGTCTTTCTTCATACTGTACTGTATTTTATTAAAAAAATGATTCATTGTTACGAATTTTACGCTTCCCCGGTTATTTCGAAACCCCGCTATTTCGATTTTTTTTTTCCATTTCCCTTGGGACTTCGAAATAGAGGGGTTCAACTGTAATATTATTTCGTGTTTATCCATTTCTTTTATTTTCATTTGTTTTCATTTGTTTTATTATTTCTTATTTATTATTATTTCTACAATCTTGTTACGAAAAACGTACCTTTTGCGACAGGTTCGTTCCAAAAATCCGAGCCGCAACACTTAAGATTGCAGCAAACTTCACCGACAGATTCCTTCATAATAATTTCGCAAGCCTTTCTTCCCTCTTCGCAACTGGCAGCAGGGGTGCAGTTGAACCGTACGAATTCCGTTGTTTCATTGTACTTGAGATACTGCCATACACACACATCATCATTGTTCGGGCACACTATGTTAGATTTGCTCTTATTCAATGATTCTTTGGGGCACTGATCTGGTGTACCTTCACAAAGATAGCACTGCAGAGGACCTGCGGGAACAATAGCTTCAAAATGATTTTGATTCGACCTCTAAAGGTACGAACACAGTGCAATACTGCTGATTTTGTCTCGCCACGGTAAACTGACAGCTTTCTTACGCTATATTAGTGTTCAGTCGCCTTCCAAAGTGTAGTCAGTTTACATGATTTCATACACAGACAAAGAAGAACCTGACGGTGCAACAGTACCAAAAAAAAACAGTATCACCACACAGTACTGTTCGCTTTCCAAAAAGAAGTCATTCTGTATGGTTTGACCACAGATAAAAAAGTTAAAACCACACACTCTATCCGTTGTAAAACAGAGAGTACTCCAAAGACTGCATAATTTTATTCTAAGATGAAAAAACTGAAAACAAATTGTATAGTAAAACCAAACAGTACTTAGTGTAACACAAGAAATGCAAAAGTAGAACCGTGTACCGGCAGTGAGTTGTCAGTGAAAGAAACAATAATCTATATACCTGGAATTACCGTCCTCATAGGAATCGTGGACTTTGCTTGAGAAGGATCAATATTCTGTCTTGATAGACTTCTCAGCGGTAAAGAATCCGCTGGTTGGATCACTGTCATGCGCAATGGAATCGTTTGAGTCATCGCCATGGAAACAAGTCGTGTTGACTGATTGACAGATAGTTGACCTTGCGTGGTGTTTTCTGATTGGATGACTGGATGAGCTGATAACGCGATGAGTAAAGTATTTGCTGGTTGGGCTTCTGATGTTGAAGTCATTTCAATCTGAGAGGTTGGGAACGGGGCGACAGCTGAAAGAATTGAAGATGAACCTAACAAAGGATGAAAGAATTTTGAAATTCTTTTAAGCTGCATAACGATATATATCTACGGTAACAGGAGCCTATTAATACGAGTGTTCCTATGTGTTGGGTGGCGTCCACTGCCAGAGGCGGCAGAGCATTTTTATTCGTGAGGGAGGTGGTGGGGGAGGGATAGGAGGGGAGGGGAGCTCATCTTTAACCCAGGCATGCGCATACGCCGACTCAAATCTTCCAAAATGCCGCTGGCGTTGTTCGTTGGCACAAGCAGACCTCTTTGCAATCTTTGTAGTTTCGATTACGGTATGACTGTAATCGGTTTGTGATAATAAGGGCTAACGAATGGTCTTTGCGAGCATTCGCGAGCAATGCGATCAGGCGATTTTTTTGCGAGCACGAACAGAGGTAAAAAATTGCTTTGCGAGCATGCGAGCAACTGCAAAAATTTAGGTAGCACGAGCAAGCGAGGACTCGTTTAAATTTTGCGAGCAAATCGAGCAAAGGTAAAATTTTGCGAGCAGAATTTCACTGAATAGTGCTTTTAAGAAAATTTACCTCTGCTTCGCAGCTCGGTAGATATTCTGCCGCTATTCACCTCGATTTCTGAGAATAATTGTTTTTTAACAATTATTCTCAGAAATCGAGGTGAATATATTTAAAAATATTCTCATTACTGGTGCTGTACGGAATGTTTGATGGCAGATTAGAAGAATTTGGATTTTAAGACTGGGGCTAAAGGGTTAAGCATCATTTACTTACTTGGCGGTTTGTTAAAGTCTTTGTAATAATTCACTTTGGTAAGGCTGAGCGATACATTGAAGATCCAAAGCTGTGCAAAACGCCCTTTGAAAAGGGATCCTAGCCACAGCGGATACCTAGTCTGTAACTCGAGACTTTCTATTGTATCATTTGCCTCAACGGATCCGTTAACAAGAAGCATAACTGCGCCTGTATTGTTATCATACAGTCCGCTTATATGGTGCCACTGATGAAGAGAAAGCCCGATGGGGCATTGTAAGGAGTACTTTGTAACCAGGTCGCGTGAATACACGTGGAACACTGGGCGAGAGTTTTCCAGCGAGATGCTAACACCGTAAACTGAGTTTTCCCAGTATGAGATGATTTCTCCACTTCTGCCTTCAGGGAACACCCAAATGAGTAAACTTATGGAAAACCTAAAAATAAGGAAAGACTGCTAAAAACATTTGGTAACATATGCATACGAACAGCTGTCCATATAGTGATGCGTTCACATTAACATTTGAGCAGGTACCAGGGATTTAGTTTACATACTGAGATTTACACATGAAAAAAAAAGGCCGCGTAAAAATTTGTACGAAATATACACCAAACCAATCAGAAAAGCGAACGACTGTACGTAAAACTGATATCGTTCGTCCAAGTAGAGACACGAACGATAGCTAGTTCAGAGTGGAGGGCAACAAAAGCGCGGCTTTCTGTAAAAGCAAAATGGAAGAAGAATATAAGAGATTTACTCTCCTTGAAGGAACATTAGATGACTTCATGAATGAGCAAGAAAACAGAAACACAAGAGCAAAGACCGAGAGAGACATAAACCTATTAAAAAAACCGTTCAAAGGAAGGTAGACTTCAAGGACGTTGAAGAAATACCTCTTGATCAACTCAATGAATTGCTGAGCAAGTTCGTACTTACTATCGGAATCAAAGAAGGGAATTACTACGAGCCCACTTTACGTGAGGGATGATTGCCGGCTTTAAAAGATATCTCGAACGGAAAAACTAAGAAGCTTCTATTATCAACGATTTAGCGTTCGCGAAATCTCGCAAAACTTTGCAGTCCAAGCGAAAACAGCTCAAGGCGGTGTTTATTATAAAATTTGGTCTTGCATCGCAACTCGTGAATAAAAATCGTCTGTAAGCACTTTCCATTAAATAATCTTTATTTTCTGACCAGTTTTGATTAACTTTAAAAAAGGTACTGGACATTACTGTACAGTGAAAATGTTGATCAGACCTTTACTCTGTGATATCAGTGATAGACTGTGATACTGTTTGTTTTACTATACAGTATGGTTCTAACTTTTTAATCTGTGGATCAAACCATGCAATGTGACTATTCTTTGGAAGGCTACTGAACAGTACTGTACTGTGGTACTGATTGTTTTACTATACAGTGTGGTTCTAACTTTTTCATCATTGGATCAAATCATGCAGTGTGACCATTCTTTTGAAAGCTACTGAACAGTACTGTGCTGTGGAACAGTGTTGTCTTCCCCAGTATCTGGAACTGATCAATTTATGATCAACTGTTCAGGGGGGGGTCCTGGGGTGCCCGTGATCCCCCCCCCCCCTTTGTGAGACCAAATTAGAGTAATTTATGTTACGTGGAACTTAATTCATCTATGCAGCTATTTGTAAGCTTGTCCCTCTCCCCCCACCCCGCCCCCGCCCCCTCCCCTACGCTCACTGGAAAAAAATTCACATTTAGTAAAACACTGCGTGGATGTCGACATAACAATCTGTTAAGTACCCTGGGCGTGACACAGTGTGACCCCCCCTTTGAAAGATCCTAGCTACGCCCCTGCTGTTCTACAATATTTCGCACCTTGTGTCCAGAGCCGATGACTTGGGGAGGTAAATGTAGCTGGGACGTATTCGATCACCTGACAGGGAGAAAGAACCGTTCGTCTCCCCATAAACCCCATAGGCGGGTGACCCGTGGGAAATGTTACCACTTGGATTTCGGAATGAGCTGGAGTCGTTAGCACCAGTTGCTGAAGTCAGAGGATAGTATCCGACTGGGCCATGTAGGGGTTCATGTATCTCTATAGATAGATAGAAAAAAAACTTCGTCATTGTGGTGCACAATACAAACCTTTCAACCCAATATCACTAAAAGATTCGGCTTGAAAGCGGAAATAATAGAAACACAGCAGATGAAATTCATTTAATTATATATGGTACGCTCTCACTTTAGAGGTTCCGCTGACATAATCATCTGGATACTACTTCAGTTCAATTTTTTTACCTGAAAGTTGCACAGTCAGTATTTTGGGACAGCAGTGTCGAAGCGTCAAAACATTTTATGGCAGGGCCCGTGGACGTTGTCTGTTAAATAATTTTTAATTTATTATTTTCTCTCACCTTCAGCTTGACAAATTAGTAGCGTCTTGAAAATAAACAGCAACCATACTGTCGCCATCTGTTTAAAAGGAAGAACGCACATGAATCCGTTTATCGATTGTTGCTATCACAAATATATATGTGAAGTATTACAAGGGCCTCGAGTGGTGAAAACATGCAGCAAAACTCAGTGACAGATATTTCTGTTGGTTTTCTGCCCGCCATGTTCCCGATTTTCCAGATTATGAACTTTATATATTCATCAAGCTGTTTCTTAATTTATTCTTTATGGCTTGACAGTGAAAACCAGCAATCGTTAGCTAAAGGAAATAAAAAGCCTTTCATTGCGTTTGAAGCCTTTTTGACTGCAGAATGTCGAGCTGATTTTGTGTACAATAAAAATATTTTCCTTATGGTTTCCTGAATGTCTTTAAGCCTTTCTCAGTCTCATTTAAATGTTGCAGCTACTTTTTATCATTTTTCTTGTGCTAACGTACGGAAGCTTTAAAGGGACATGTATAAAATTCTTGAGTTCGAGTTGTTAAGTACGAGTTGTTGAGTACGAGTTCGAGTTGTTAAGTACGAGTTGTGAAGTGCGAGTTGTTAAGTACGAGTTGTTAAATACGAGTTCGAGTTGTTAAGTACGAGTTGTTAAGTGCGAGTTGTTAAGTACGAGTTGTTAAGTGCGAGTTGTTAAGTACGAGTTGTTAAGTGCGAGTTGTTAAGTACGAGTTGTTAAGTGCGAGTTGTTAAGTACGAGTTGTTAAGTACGAGTTCGAGTTGTTAAGTACGAGTTGTTAAGTGCGAGTTGTTAAGTACGAGTTGTTAAGTGCGAGTTGTTAAGTACGAGTTGTTAAATACGAGTTCGAGTTGCTAAGTACGAGTTGTTAAGTGCGAGTTGTTAAATACGAGTTGTTAAATACGAGTTCGAGTTGCTAAGTACGAGTTGTTAAGTACGAGTTGTTAAGTGCGAGTTGCTAAGTACGAGTTGTTAAGTACGAGTTGTTGAGTACGAGTTCGAGTTTTTAAGTACGAGTTGTTAAGTGCGAGTTGTTAAATACGAGTTCGAGTTGCTAAGTACGAGTTGTTAAGTACGAGTTGTTAAGTGCGAGTTGCTAAGTACGAGTTGTTAAGTACGAGTTGTTGAGTACGAGTTCGAGTTTTTAAGTACGAGTTGTTAAGTGCGAGTTGTTAAATACGAGTTCGAGTTGCTAAGTACGAGTTGTTAAGTACGAGTTGTTGAGTACGAGTTTGAGTTGTTAAGTACGAGTTGCTAAGTGCGAGTTGTTAAGTACGAGTTGTTAAGTGCGAGTTGTTAAGTGCGAGTTGTTAAGTACGAGTTCGAGTTGTTGAGTACGAGTTCGAGTTGAATCAGTGGTATCAAAGTGAAAGTATCGCGGGAGCAAAATCTGTTTCAAACCCCAAAGAAGTCTTTGCATGCGAGGAGGGAGCTATGGTTCTGCTTTATTTAGGCATTTTAGCGCCAGATTCGGTTGAACAATACCCGTTTCTTTCAAGCAAACAGCAGCTGGACTTGACGAATCCTTGCGATTTTCTCCAGGACTTTTGGTATTGTTATTGTTTTTATTTACAAATGAAATATTTTCCGTGGCTATTAAGCTTAGCGAACCACCGCAAGACAAAAAAAAACAACCATATGTTATATAAAGGAATAACTTGCACTAGTAACTGGGAAAACTTCGCGAAATATGGTCAATCATACCTAATTATTATTTTTAGTCCAAGGATCTTTATTACAATGCAAGTTAAATTAATCGAAATGAAACAGCTCGATTTCGGTCCAGTTGCGTGGTATAAAACGAGATTCATGACTCGTCAGCAATTTAAATGTAAAGGATACGTGCTGCGTGTTCCATATTTCCGTCTACTAATGGAACATAGGGAGGCAAAACACCCTTGACAACCTCAGTGTAATGAAAAAGTAGAAATTAAATAATACACCAACAGTTGCTGCAACTGGGCCTTCTCCGCAGCACATCTTTGTCAGTACAAATCGTTTAAAAGTCACTGGACAGATTTTGCTCCCGCGATACTTTCACTTTGATACCACTGATTCAACTCGAACTCGTACTCAACAACTCGAACTCGTACTTAACAACTCGCACTTAACAACTCGCACTTAACAACTCGTACTTAACAACTCGAACTCGTACTCAACAACTCGTACTTAACAACTCGTACTTAGCAACTCGAACTCGTATTTAACAACTCGCACTTAGCAACTCGTACTTAACAACTCGAACTCGTACTCAACAACTCGTACTTAACAACTCGTACTTAGCAACTCGAACTCGTATTTAACAACTCGTACTTAACAACTCGTACTTAACAACTCGTACTTAACAACTCGTACTTAGCAACTCGTACTTAGCAACTCGAACTCGTATTTAACAACTCGTACTTAACAACTCGTACTTAACAACTCGTACTTAACAACTCGTACTTAACAACTCGTACTTAACAACTCGCACTTAACAACTCGTACTTAACAACTCGCACTTAGCAACTCGTACTTAACAACTCGAACTCGTACTCAACAACTCGTACTTAGCAACTCGAACTCGTCTTTAACAACTCGTACTTAACAACTCGCACTTAACAACTCGTACTTAACAACTCGAACTCGTACTTAACAACTCGAACTCAAGAATTTTATACATGTCCCTTTAAAGCTTCCGTACTAACGTGATTAGAAGGACAATTAACGTACATGCAAACGAACACATAAACATGGCGTCATTAGAAAAATGGTTTATGCGTGCGTGGTTAATTACGCATTTCGTGACTCGTTCCTGCGCCGAGGCAGGTGGCCAAGGTGAACCAAACTCGACGCGATTCAAACAGAATTTTTAAATCACCTTGATACAGCGTCATCCATAGACGATATTGCATGATTGCGGGCGGAGATACGAAATTTCTCGTCGAGCGATGATCAACAGAAATGAAATACCAAGCCCTTGAACCTTACATTTCAGGGCACGATGGATGTTAATGTTATTTTCACTTATGAAACAACATGTTATTTTCTCACGTGAAGAAAACGTATATTTTCGGGCGAAATTTCATCGGGTATTTCCCTGGTGCTTTTATAGATAATACTGATTACCTCAGTATTTGCCGCCATAACCCTTTCACGCTAACGTTAATTTACACTAACTATTGAACCCGCGTTATGTTTCGTGCATTCATATAGACTAAACTTTTTTATCTTGGAGTAACTGCAGAATACTCGAAGCAAAGATGTGAAAAATATCTCATCATCAGTCACGATCAATGGATACGCGTGCAGGCATATCCTCGGATACACAAGAGTTGGAACGATAGTACGATAATTTCCATGAATGTGCGTGTACGACTCTAAGACGAATTTGGTCCCAACGTCCTTTGCGCGGTGAACAAAATGAGCTCATTTTAACCTATTTGTTTATAGCGCTTTACTTTCTATATCTTAATCCGACACCATCATAATTTGGCCTGCCACACCAACTAAGATTCGATTCTTAAAGCGGTAAATCAAACTAACTAGCTGTCGCACAAGAAATTGGAATAATGAAACAAGTTGATAACGTCAGATCTGAACCACCGTAAGGTAAAACAGGGAGATGCTGACGTTCCGAGTGTTAGCCTCTCGTCAGAGCGAACTAACTAGCTGTTACATTTCATCTGCAGCCAGCTGTCACAAGTGCAAAGCGATTTCCAATTCAACCATGTATTTAAGATTTAAACCACGTTTACGAGCACATTAGTCCTGTAACTAAGCAACGGGGAAAAGAAAGCAAATTCGGATAGTATATATTTCTACGTCATCTTGGTAACGCACTTTTTAACTTTTTACGCGAAATTTAAAGTTGCCTATTTTCAATACGGTAGTGCTACTGGTAATGCACTTACGCGTTAAAAGGACAGTCATTTCGAAATACAGTGCATGGGTTTTAAATTAGTCGTCCTTGACACTAATTTAATCAGCCTTTTTCTCGTGTCTAGAATCTTATGCGACATTTATCTCAATTCATAGTTAAAGCAAAGAGTTCAAATTTCCAAACCACGTTGCTGTCGACATGATGACGACAATACTACTAAATTCGTTTTGGCAATTTGACCTGTAAACTAAACACACGGGGAAACAATATCCCTGATTTTTATGTTTTCTTGCATCGTGTTCTAAATAATAGCTATCTAAGAAACAGCTTATCGCCCGATAGGGAAATATAGAGCGTTTTCACTCACGTGGCCAGCAGCCATGCAAATGTTTTGGAACAAAAGAAAGTTTTTACATAAGAAAAGAGTTCAACTCCCAGAGGATTAGTTTGGAACACCAACATGGCCGCCTTCATTGTTTTGGAACACCAATATGGCTGCTGTGACGTCATGTGAAAACGCTCTATTGCTTTCTTCAGTAAAATGATGCCAAGAATTCCAAAGACAATGGATTTGTACATGAAATCCCAGCGATGGAAACAGAAAAATCATGAACCGAAGGAAGCTAGAGAAGAACGTTATCAATGTTTGCATTCATCGTTCGGTACTTCTCGCTGAGGAAGCACTGAGAATTAAGAATCGAGGGTGTGGATAGGACGAGAGTGAAAATTAAACTTCATCTAAACTTTGAGCTTTTAACGGTTGATCTGACGTTAAGCGCTTCGAAATAACTCGAACCCTAGAAATTTAACAAAATATTATCGAATGCAATCGATTAACTGGATAAGTATATATTACGTAACTTGACTAGATCGGCGACAAGGAGTTTTTCGCTTCTTAGAGACATATGGGCTAAGATAATGCATTTTCTGCAGTTACCGAAGAACCTTTCTCGATGCGGCATTAATAGCTATAGAGGTTATCGATGTTATAGATGTTCTATCGATTCAGTTATTCCATTGAGCCTAGCTGAAACTAAGACACTTTTCGTGAGAGTTCCGAGGTGAGAGAGAATAAGACTGAGCTTTTGACCTTCCAGCACCGAGCAAAATGCAGTCAACATCAAACTATTTACTGTTTCTTGGAAGAATTTCATAGAATAATGATATTTTTTTCTTAGGAATTTTTCAGTGACATTCCCTACAAGATTATACACACAAAACCAAAAACAACCAATTATTGCATCAAGCCGGGTAAAAGAGAGTTCATAATAACAGCATTTCCGTTTTCGGAAGATCTTCACAGAATAATGATATTTAAGAATGTTTCTGTGACATTGCGTATGAGATTACATAAAAACAAAACTGCTTATTGCTGCACCGATCTCGCGTTTAGCAGCATAGTTTAATTTTTGTAAGGGATTCGGAACCAAAGACACGCTATTCAGAGAAAAAGGAAATACAATGAAACAGAAAACTCGACAGCACGAAACATACATTGGAAGGTAAATACAGGTTAAACAAACTTCTATTGAGAGCTAAAACTGGGGTTTAAAAACGAGTGAGATTATTATGGTTTTGAACAGTTAAGCCCGTTTTCGGAGAGAAACAGGAAAACGTAAAAAGAAAAAATCAAAATGGAGCGTAAACATACCTTTGAAGGGAAGCTGGGTGAGCGGCCTTCTCAGTTTGGAGAAGAAAAGATACCGAAAACTCGAAACGTGAATATTAAAAATCCCAAAACATATTAACCATAAAAGGTGAATTTTTGTGCGCAACAGTACGGCTGCGCTCGTGCTGACTCACCGTGCAATTTAATAACCACACTCTTTTACCTAATGTTTATGAGACTAAATGACTTCCCCTCCAGCGCGATAAACACGAAACACGATACTTAATGAATTACGCACTAATCATATTTAAATTTCTACACGATTATTATTCAATATTCAGTTGCTTAGTTAAAGGCTATACAAATATTAATAATTCAAAAACATCTACTTCTATTTTCTATGCAAACTCTGTTGGTATAATATGTAGAAATGGCTACCGATCTCCATTTTTTCTCTGTTTGTAACTCTTTCGATGCAGAATTCGAAAAGCAAACTCAAATTTAACGTAAATTTCTCTAATTTTCCGGCTGAATTATTGCTTCAAGCAAATATTTTAGGCTTTTTTTTAATACGTCCGAACTCAACAGATGTGTTTAAGCCAGTTTTAAGTTGCGTTAGGGTACTGCAATTTTTTTGGGGGGGGAGGCCGGAGAGGGTTTGAAATTCACAGATATTATCCTTCTAGTTTCCAGCCTTTGAAATAAATGCATCCGAAGTTTTGTTCGTAATTAGAGAAAATAATGCAATGGAGGCGAGAATATTTGTTCAATAATGACAGGGTGTATCCAACACCTGTTATATGCCCCAAATGGAATGGTACATATTTAGATTATCTAGATATTACGATCCAAGTTTGTATACGAAAATAGTTGTTTAGTCCTACCTTTAAACGACACTGCCGAAAAGCCAGAAACTTTAATTTTCCTCAATAGACCCCATTTGTGTTTGTATGACCTTTCCTCACTCCTTCGGTTAAACATCTGCACATGTACAGCTTCTTTAAAATTAACAGCGTTAATGCCGTAATCTGCCGTTGAAAA